>SSNR01000063.1:1178918-1214947 GCA_006937965.1 Callopanchax toddi | reverse complement strand
GGGGGGGGGGGGGGGGGGGTCATTGAAGTTTTGCAAATTTGATTAAAACTGTTTATGTGAGTGATTAAGGCATGACCAAAAAAAAAAAAAAAAGAAGGTTTATTGGTGACAGAGCATCCTGCGTCCAGAGAAGGGAATAACAATGCTAATTTTCCACCAGTGTCTCTTCAAGGTGAAACAGGATGTTGCAGTTTTTGCACGTGTTTCTCTTCAAAACAGCCTCCAGTGCACACTGCAGGTAAACAGAGGTAAACAGAAAAGCAGCTCTGGCCCAAATTTCTCCCACACAGCGGCTATTTTATTAAGTATATCCAGTCTACTGCAGCTCATCTGTGACGAGGGCTGATAAATTTTTGTTCTTGCAAACGCAGCTATAAATGTGCAGGAGCTGCTGTTGTTATAAAAAAGAAGTTTGAATTTGTACTTGCCCTTGTTTTATCAGAGTTTCTGGATTGATAGGGAGGGGTTGTGTCATGCTGGATTTATGTGCATATCTTCCTTCTTGTGTAACTTGTCCTTCCATGAGGTTTTCCATAAAATACACTGTTAAAGGCTCATTTTTATATGTTTCATTCCAAGTGGTTTAAAGAAGGAGGGCTTTTTTTTTTGTCCTCAAAGTCAAAATGTGACATTGTATTCTGTACTTTATGAATTTTGACTTTAGTTTGTGCGCACCGGAGTGAAGGTTTAAAATAAGTTTTTGACACTGAGTAAAAGGAACGCTGATAAAATAAATGTTAGAATAAAAAATGTAGGAATGCTGCGAGGAAAAAGGTTGTACTCATGTATCTTTTATAGTACAATGTTAGCTGGAAAATACTAAAAAGTACTTTTTATGTCAGTAAACTCCATATGGACACCTGATGTTTTATTTTGTCCCTCCAAATAAAATTTTCTAAAATCTATAACCGGCATAGGAGCGTGTTTTGTTCAACTAAAACAAAAATGTGTGAGAATGTAAACTATTTCACTCACTCTTTGTCCTGCTCTAGTTGTTTCTGCCTGCTTCATTCAGAAATACTTCACACACGTGAACTGACAGAAACATCTGCTCAGTGTTATCGCAGCCTGCACCTGATTGGAAAAATTGAGCGTGTTGCAACTGCACTAAGTTAATGGTCTAATTACATCCATACATGTGGTCGAGGGGTAATTGGAGCACTGTAGTATCTACCATTGACTTATTTTTATTAGAACCAAGCAGGGAATTAAAAGACAATCTTTAAATTACATTTTGCATGATATGATTTTTTTTGGGTCAGATATGTAATTTAAACCTCTGCTTGCAGAAAATATTGGAATGGAGAAGAAAATGGAAAAAAAATATGTTTGCTTTATGCAATTGTGCATATCTTCATAGTTGCAGAGGCGGACACAAATTTGCAGAAGAAGCCCCAAAAAATCAATAACATGTTCGACTTCTGTCCAACATGTTGAGGATCATCGATTTAAGAATAAAGCAAACCTGTGTTAAAAACCGGGCTATTATTTGCTTGTTAGTAGTCCACGCACTCCCTTCCCTGATTCCTGCATGCCTCTCTTAGTCTTGTTCCATTAATGAGCTGCTTTTTGTTGCTTATTTACTTATTTATTTTTTGACCTAAGAACTATAGCTGACTGGATGCTTGTGGGTTGTGCAACACAGGAGAAAAGCGTAGGAGGGATGTCTGTTTAAGAGATACTGGAACCATCACGCTTGGCGAGGACAATCACAGCGGCACCCTCAGTGTGCTGCCTGATTTAGGAAAGCCTCGTCTGCCTGCTTTGTCCTGCAAAAGACAGCCACGTTCCTCTAATACTCTCCCTGAGCTGGCTTTAATTAATGATGCCTTTTTCTCTAATAATAATCTCAAAACACTTTCTGAATTTTGCACAAGATGTGCCACAATTATAAAGCAGCTGATGGATTTAAAGATGTCGTAAAATCCAAAAGGCATAATTTCCTCTCAGCAAATCGCATTGTGATTTTTGTTGATGTGTCGGCAACACTGTTTAGCTGCTTTCTACTTGGCTGTAGTCTCATACTGTGAATCTGAAGTTGATATGCAATTCTCTTTGTACCGGATCCTCTCCCAGCATCTAGAATCCAGACGCACGGGGGAGAAACCTTGACGAGGAGCACAAGAAGAAAAACAGCACATTTGGGTATGACTATAAGCTTCAAAGCATTCCCTATCACAAGATTTTTTTTTTTTTTTCCTGTTTGATTCAGACTGTGGTATAGACGAGCAGCATGTGGAAAAAAAAATACTTTGTATTTTCGGCAGCATGTGTTATTTGTGTTTCTGTGGACCTTGAGGTTCATGGAGCCCCCACAGAATGCAGTGTGAGCTTGCAGCAGCTGCAAGACGACGTGTAGTATAGAAACACTACCACCTCTGATGAGGTTGAGAGGAAAAACAATTTTTTTTAAGAAAAGGAGAAAGGAAATAAGAGGATTATGACTGATAATGTGTGTGTGCAACCTCCCACGAGGAGAGGAGCGTGCACTGTTGCAGAATACCTGTGGCTCATGTAAGGACTATTTACAATAGAGTCATATACAAAAGGAGGAACGCTCTGATTGGCTGGTGGAGGCTGTGCTAAAAGCAGCTATGATGTGGGCTTTAATTAAATAAAATGCACTCAGATTCAACGTTAGGTTTTGTTTCTCTCTTAGATACATTTGTAGAGGAAACGTGCACAGTCTGAAAGACACTGACACTGAAATGGAATAAAACAAACGTACTATGGAAAATACTTTTACTTCATTAGGTATTCATGTGAAATTGCAACTGTGGTACCAAACACACACTGGTAGCTGAAAACATTTATTAGAAAAAAACCAGACTTTAGGGTAAAACCTAGAGTGTGAAAAATAACCAATTACATTCCAGCCACTTACAACATTAATAAATCAGATTTTTTTTTCTCTATTTTACGAACTCATTTTCCTGAGTACTTTCAGGTATTATTGTCTGGATCTTGGTCCAAATTTTGTAATTTGAATATTTTCAGAGTTCAGCGGAGCGTGGGTTTATTTATCTTAAGAAAGCGTTTGGAATCTCCAGATGTAATGAAAAACCCGCCAAAAACAACGTTATTATTCCCACTTTTGCATTTTCTTTGCAGGTAGTAAAAGGTTTGATTGATGATTCTGTTGTCAGAGCATCGAGCACTGCCCTTTCGCCATATTTACATTTGCTAAATCACCGCCAGCGGAGGAAGCGATTTGGCACTTGTGCCATTTGCAAAGATTAATCAGCATAAGTAAATGAAATGAAGGAAAGGTGATTATATGGGTCTGTGGGGATTTTATTCGTCTGACAAAAGGGTTTCAACATTTTGTATGAGCTCCCTCGCCAAGCATCTATTGGCTTCCTAATCCATATCAGATGTCTGGGTGTTATCAGGACTTAAAACAGTTGTTATCTGGAGCAGCAACCCTGCTGAATTTGTCTCCTGCAGGATAACAGTGCCACACAGTAATCAGTTCTGCTTAGAGTTCTATTGATTCCTTCTTTTTATTCAGTGTTGTTGCTTTAATCAGAACTACCGCTTTAAGAAAAATGACGACAGGTTACATTTTTAAGAGGTCACATATCTCTTGAAAAGATTAATACATTTAGAGACTCACTTGAGATCAAATAGACATTTAAAAAGCTTGTGCTATTACAGCTGAGCTGCTAAAACCTCTTCCTCAGCGCATCAAAGAAAAACCTTCATTAACAAAGACGGTGTTTGAGTAGAAACCTCACTGCAGCGTGAGAGCACAGATGGTTTCCTTAGTCTGTGCTGAAAATTTTCAGCTAGAGGGTTTTCGAAGGAGGGTGGAGCGCTTATGCTGTCTACTGCTGCAAGTTTCCTAAATTACACTATGCGGGTCTTTTTCAAAGGGAGCAAAAGTAGGCCTGCGGCGTAGCTAATTTGTGTATAATATCAGCAGAAACAATGAATCTCCTGTGAAGCGCCATCAGGACGTTTGTCTTTGACGATTTTTATTGCTGGAACTGAAAACCTCGTCAATTATCTGCCAATATTCGAGAAAATCGGATATGAAAACAAAAAACTCCCCAAAATGCAGTTGCTCTTTAACTTTTAACAGTAAAGCAGGCTTTTAGCCACTACTTTGTACAAGAAACCATTCAAAATAAATACTGGTAATTAAATTTGAGCAGAACTTTCACTGTTTATTCAGAAAAGCTTGATTTCAAGCCAAATTAAAGATTGTGCAAATGTAGAGGCTTGAGTATCTGTAAAAGCTGATGAAACAGACAAGTTTACCATGAACATCAGCATCCTAATGAATTATTTAACTTCAGGGAGTTTAGCAAACTTTATTGAAGGATGTAAACTTTTGCTAATTGGGTCGCAGCTGCAGTTAATGAGACTCGTGTAAAACTTTTTTACTTATGAATGACTCACGGCATTTTGTATTACTGACAAAGACGATCGCAGTTTTAACAAGAGAAATAGTCGCTTATGTCCTGGAGAAACACATTTGTGGATGATTTTGTTTTTAAAATAAAATTTAACCTCTTGTTGTTGCTTCTTTTTCTTCCACTCATTGGGTTTTGGCATCAAACGCAGGTATTGAAAGTTACTTAGCAGAAAAATAAAATGAAATCTTTGAAATTAAATTTGGAAAGTGGCAAAAAACGCATCTAAATTGAGGTGGTTTTCATGTAAAACTGTGACGGTTGCAGGCAAGCTGCATCATTTAAAAAAACAATAGATTACATTACTTTTAAGATCATTTTTAGTCATCAAAAATTGGCTAGTGGGTTGATGTCTGTGGATTTAAAAAGTCAAATTTAGAAACAAATCTGTTGCTGCTTCACACTGACTGCACGTTTCACATGCTGCTTTTCTGTAGCTGGCACAATGCCCTTGAACCAAATACAAGAAGAGCTGAACTCAAATGAAATTCGTATTCACGAGCGATAATACAGAGACGCCAAGCAAAAGGAAAGGGAGCTTTTCTTCTCTGCACAGAAATCTGCTGTTACGCTGATTCCATTTAGCATCAATGAGTCTAAATAAAACCCTGCAGAATTAGTAGAAAATGCAGTCATTTGTACCTCCATTGCTGCCTCCGTTTCATCAAATGCTTGATTTAAAAAAAAAATGTATTTCTTGATCTGGTCAGAGCACAGTCACATTTATCATTCATGCTGGTCAGAAGGTTGAATGTGCTTCTCTTTTTAAAACTAACAGGCTGGAGAATGGTTGCATGTGAGCTCAGATTTGATTCTTATTTATTTTTTCACATGATCTGCAGAACAACTGCTTCCTGTCACTCAGGGTTACAAGCTTTTCGTCTGCTTTACAGGCACGGCGATAACATTAACGTAAAATGACAAGAAAGCCAGACAAAATGTCACACTTTTCTTCTCAATGTCTACTTTTTAACTTGTTTAATTTTCTGGCTCTGTTGTAAATTTAACTGTCTCCTCTTTAATAATCAGTGAAGGTGCCTATTTCTGCTCTCATGTCCTTTAGACACACAAAAGATTAACCTTTGCTTCACAAGGAAGAAGGACAAAAGATAAGAAGATAGTTTTCTTCTTCTTTTTTTCCCCCCTTTGGTACTCACTTCCTTTGTGACCTAGTTAACTTTTTATATTAAAAATAAAACCCTCCTAAAATAGAGAATAACCTTTTTGTATCTCGCAGGTAAAACAGTTTAAAACTAAAGGCCACCAGCAGACTATTTTTAAAGTCTAAAGGCTCTGGATCTGCTGGAGTTCAACACTTACTGCAATTTCTCTGTTACACAATCCATTTTTATGCGCTTTTATTATGACGTGTGAGAACAATGACGGCAATTTGCCAACTATACATATGAAAACATGAAAAGGTTAAAATTAACAGGCATAAATTATAACAATTAACAGTAAAGGTATTTCTGAATGTGCTGTTTATATTTAATATTTATTTAAAATGTGTTAAGTTAAACGTGCCCCAATTTGAAGTAAAAACTGTTTTTGTTTTAATTTGGAAAAATCTCACTTTTGGAATTTTTATGAAAGCAAAAAAATCTGAATTTTGAATGTTAGCCTTAGAAAAAGGGTCGAAATGCTCAAGAGATGTTTGCACAAAATGACTTTAGCATCATTTAGCAAGTCAAGAGATGCACTTTATCCACTCGAAGCTGGAGCATCAGCTTGACTCTGCAACATGCTGCAAATGACTAATTTTAGCATCAGCTGTTTAGATATGGGAGCTGTGGGGTGTTGTTTAGCTAAGTGCAGACCCCTTAAAGCAACACATATATTTGCATGTTATCACATTTCTTTTTCACAGTGTAATTCCTGTATCTCTTTAGTATGGTGCTAAAACAAATGCTCAATTTGCTGAACATTATAAATCTAATATTAGTGTGCTCTCACTTTCTGCAGATAACTTACTGATGATTTCTGGAGCTGAAGAGTGATTCTTGTCACACTGTATGGTGCTTCAAAACAAAAGGTTAGCAAAACATAACCTCCATGTCTGGGGCAATATGGTGTGGGGACAAAAAGAACATGTTGCTTCTGCTAATTCCCTGTGCAAGAAAATCCAAACAAGTAGAAAATATCAGCAGATCAAGTCTGTGCCAGTGAGAAATAACACATGTTGCAGGGTTTAATGTGGCGCACTCGACGAGAGTTGGACAAGAAAACATGCTGTAATGCCTAATCAGATGACTGGGTTTTCAAAAAAGGGATTGAATGAATCATCTTTTGCAGGAACTGATAACCAGGGAATTTCTAGTCAGGATCCATGATGCTTTTAAGAGGGTTTGAGGGTCCTTTGGTTTGCTGCAGCATGACAGATGATAGCTCTGGTGGCTAATAATAATGATTTATTTAGATTTTTTTTTTTAAATATAAAGAAGCTTACAGGAAAATGACAAAATAAAGTTAAAAATCAATAATATATTTATATAAAATGAATATATTCAGAAACAGAGGGAAAAACTTTAAATACTAACTTTATTTAATTATAAATATTTGTGATGGGTTATTACATAACAAAACACACAAGATATGAAGACTTTTGAATATCTGGGTCACTATTTGACACCAGAAAAAGTTGAAACATCTTCAGACGATAAGAGAAGGTCATTTCCAGTTATTTGCAAGATACGTGCAACCAACACTTTCTCAAATATGATTGGTCAATATGCTCCTAGAAATCCTACAAAACCAGAACGTACGAATGGTGGAGTCACACATTTGTTCCTGGTGCTAGTTATTTAAGCACAGATGGTTTTCCTTTTGCCAAATTATAACTTTCTTCAGTTTTCTGATAATATTGGGACTGTGAACTAAAAATCAAAAACTTTTTGCTCTTATTGCTAGATTTATTTGCAAATGAGCTATACCTTTGTTATATTTTGTGTGTGGTGCTATTGAACCTTCACTTTAATGTTTAAATTGTAAAAATCTAGATTACCTCCACCTCTGCTTAGTAATATTCTCTTCATTGTTCCTAATGAACGTTATCAGCAGCAGGTTCTTATTTTTTTTAAACTCCCATAATAAAAATCTAATAATTTAAAGCCTTCCATCTCAAGCACTTTTATGTTTTTCGACTCAGCTGATCATTCATCACAATAATTCCTATTTTTCTAAAGCAGAAGGTTATTTAGATGGTTGTATGTGATTGATAAGTTTTTACGTTGTAAAGAAATACTATTTGGAATGAAGCTCTTCACCTGACACTTGTTTATTTATGTAGCCGTTAAGAGCAGTAAATGCTTATCAGATGAGACAAAAGTGAGAAGATCACACGCAGCATGCTTCTGAACGCGGATCAGTCTCCAGTGAAGTTAATTCAGGTCTTCTCGTCTGATCTGGTCTCGAGGATCGCCCACAGACTGAAAAGATGCATTTTTGTAGAAACCTCGAGGCATTTCCACGGCTGAGATTAACCCTGACCTCCTCTGTTTGATGTGGTCAGCTCATACAAAGTGCCGGTATCAACTCAAACCAGTCCGTATGCTAATGCTCCGGGTTGTGTGTGTGAGGCACACGAAGATGGGCGAATGAAGCAGTGCTAGTTTTTTTTTCTTAACAGCTTCCAGCCAGGGAATGATGTCACTTCTTCTTGCCCTGCAGAGGATTAATCAGTCTCCTACAACCCTGAAGGGCCCCTAAGGAGTTATCAGTCTTTAATAGTTGTCTCTATTGCGGCTGATTCAATCTGTAACACCATTCCAGGCCCTGTGTGAGCATAAAACAAACACAGGCCTACTTAATCATTTCTGTCGTTCGAACTGAAGAAAATCCTCCACAAGCCTCCACAGTTATGTTCTAGTTGCAGAGCATTAATATCAGAGCAGACAAAGTGCTGCTCCTTGCAAGAGGTATGATCGCGTACACACACATGAAAGGAGACAGAGAGCACACACGGATTCACACACTCCCGCGGGCTCAGAAACTCACACACACGGCTCAGTGTGCCACTTCCTCATCTCCTGCTGCTCTGTCCTTAAACCTCTTCACCCTCTGTGCAGGGAGTAGACACTGTGCTCTTTTCTCTTTGTCATGGTAATAACACTAAGCCTAACTGTCCCCCATTTTGCCTGTCAACTTACATTTATTTTGTTTTCCTTTTTTCTTTTCTTTCTTCGGCATGTACTGTCAGATTTCTCGGGGTATGTTTAAGTCCTTCCCAGTATCACTCACCGCTCCTGGAACCAATTATATTATCCGGCCTGACTATTTTTATATAGAGGAGGACAGGGAAGAATCTCCATCTTTTCTCCATTCGAGCTGCGTCGCACCTTTTCTAACCCATCCTTAAGATCCCACTTGAGAGATTTTCATTTGCTAATCTGTTTTTCTACCCTCCCCCTCCCCTTTAAAAACTCTTTGCCGTGTAGTTTCTCATTCTCTCCAGTACGTCTCCCCTGACAGAGAGAATAAGGGGTCTTCTTGTTGGCGACACCAACAAACTGCTGGGTGACACATTATCTGGTGTAGTGTGCCATTGCAGCAGAATGCTTGCCTCAGTGCCTAACAGTATTGTCTGAGCTTTCACCCCTGGCTATCTGCTGTGCTTTGGCTTAAGGCTTATCCTCAGGACTCTGCTGTGCTGCTGGGCCAAGGAACACAAACAACTCGCACTCTGTATGCTCCTTGTTCTGTCTGTCTATGGAAAACTGTCCACATTTTACCTTCATAGAGGTTCTACAAAGAATGTGGATCTAATTCATCTATTCACACACACTCCTACAGTGCATTTATACCCTATACAGCACTTCTATGCTCTCACTCATGCACAGGTAGTGTCTCGCCCAAGGATACTTGGGCATTCTGCAGAAGCTGGGGATCGAACACTCCAATCCTCCCAATTGCCTATCCATCCATCTGCCAGTAATATATGACAGGTCTCTCTCGGCTGCTGTCTAAATATTTATGTATTTATTTACCTGTTTTGCTCTCCCGCGGTGCGTTTTGGTAGTCACAGCTGATGTTTTTCAGCTTACTATTTCCTGCAACACATCACAGCCCGAATGAATTTATATCAAGCTCCGAATCTGATCATGCATTTTTTGACACCATGGGATATTTTAAAGCCTAACACTGCAGCAAACTCGGCTTCATAAGGAGGTCGCCTCGTAGCGATGCTCCTGCTCTGCGAGAGCTGCAAATTAGGGCCCTGCTTTGGAATTTGTAGCAACCGTCGGAGCCTCGTATGAATGAGGGTTCCTGCTGTGCGGTACAGAGCAAACAACTTACAAGTGTTCCCTGGAAATTTCCTCATTTACTATACATGTGTATATATACATATACGTATATTATACTAACATTTCATGCAAAACTAAGTGTATTTTTTCTTTATCAAGTAGATTTTTGGTACATTTAAGAATCTGATGCCTTTGAAACCATCACCGTTTTCTACAGAAGGCATTTGGTGTCAGTGCAAACATGTCAGATGTGACACACACACTCACGGACATTCTTTGAAATATTTTCACCATCTTGGTTTACAATGTCATAACCTAAAAATGGCTGCCGTCTTGACAGTAAATGCTTCATTGACACATTCAGGTCAGATTCAGAAGCTAACGTTGGTTTTGTTGTTTTTACTGTTAGAGCTAGGTGGCATTTTTTGAAAACATATTTAAAAAGCAACTGAGAGAAATAACAAAAATGAAAGTATTTTACTGACTGCTACAGTGTCACATATGGCTTTGCCCACTCAGTTAATCCAGTTTCACTGAGATTTGTGATCCGTCAGTTCTTTTAAAGTAATCTTTCTCAGCAGGGTGACTTTAGTTTTCTCTGCTATAATGATCCTGTTAAATGAAAGGAATTCTTCAAAGTTTTTCACTATTTGCATTGTCGATTCCCTTAAGGGGAAAAATGTTATTTTATGATGGTTTTGCAAGTTCTAATTCACTTTTTGCATTTGCAAAGTACAGGTTAAAAAGTTTTTTATACCTTGAATAATCGAATAATTCAAAAAGAATTTCTGAATTTTTAAAAAAAGTTCCACTTTTGTCTTTCTTCTCACTATTTGGAGCATTTCATCACATACCTGAATGCTGCATGTGACCAATATTCTTTACAATATAAATGCAGGAAATAAATACAGAACAAAAGATAGAGATTACATGTAAAAAGGATCGAATTAATTTAAATATAAAAAAAAATAGTTATATTACTGAGTTGTTGAACTCGGTTACATGAAACGATCCAGTTTGTGAACAAATATTGAAAAATTCCAAACATTAATCCTTTTGAGAGAATTGATTCCCTTTAACTCATCTTGTGGCATAAAACAAAATAGCCTAATTTATTATTTTTATGGGTGCAAATCCCCCTTACCTTCCAGGACTCCTTTGTTTCATGGAGGGGTATGATAAAACCCAGAAACCTGATTGAAATTCCAGAGCTGCATTCAAACTTGTCCTCAAGTTTCAGCTGAAAAGCCATCCTATATAATTTGCCTAATTACACTTTTAATAGCAGAGAAGCTGTCAAATACTCCCCGAACAGAGTAATGCACTTATTGGCTTGAAAGCAGCTCGTTTGGACGGACTCAACAACGTGTCAGAAATGTCACTCGCTGAACAAATTGCCCTCTATTGTTGTTCTGTGACACCTGTGACTACCTTTCCACAGCCAGGCTATAATTAAGAACTCAAAAACGTAGATGGAAAATATGAATGCAAATTAATTTGCTTTAAGATTTCACATTTTTTATTTATGCCTGATAATCTGTTATTAGTGTTTTATTGTGTTTGTGTGTCTGCGCTGCAGGCCTGTCACCCCGAAGTGGATTTTTTTTTTTTTTTGCTGTTGTTAGTAGCCTTTAAAAAAAAACTGCAATTATAAAACAGAGGATAGAAATGAGTTGAGGAGAATAAACAGGTACAAAGGGAGGAAACCAGTGTGATGGAATGCTAACAAATGCAGAACGTGATTTGTTTTCTTCATCGCGGAGCTGAAGCAGACGCTTAGTGACTCAACTAATCTTTATCAGCTTTCAGGTGTTTTGTGGAGTTTTGACTATTTGGTGTAATTTGCATATTATTAAGTTCAAAATGTGCCTGTTCAGAACAGGTTGTTTGGACCTGATTTGTCTCATTATTATTCCAACAGGATCAAATACTCATCTTAACAGTGTTTTTATAATAACAACGTTAATAGTCAATATCAGATGAATTACTAAAGTAAAATAATCTATCAAGGTCTTTGGGGTTGGCTGGGATTTCTTTTCTTTTTTTTACTATTATAATTTTCTGCTTTCCATGAATTTGAATTTCATGGAAGGATTTTTAAAGTTTTCTTTTTATATTCTGCTCTGCTCCCCTTCCGTGTTGCCTGAACGCCACACCTGCCTCTTCAGTCAGTCGTTCCTCTCTCGGTATACACGCAGTCCAAGTTTTCAGTTGCTTTTTTTTTTTTTTTGCCAGATTTTGTCCTAGTTTGCATTGTGATTTTTCCTCATGTCAAGTCTTGTTTGCATCTGTCTTCATGCTCTTCTCGTTCTTTTATAGTTTTATGGAAGATCCTGCTTTGGCAGTGTCTTTGTGTGAGTGTGTGTTTTCCTAACAAACGCTCTGCCTCCTTAAAGTTTGGGTTCTTCTTTCGTTGCGGTTCATAGGTGTGTTATAGCAACAGTATAGATCAGATTGAACACTAATAATTTCTTTATTTAAATGTCTTTTATGTTTATATATTTTTTTAGCCACCGTCACCCTCACACCCTTCAAAGGAGAATCAAGCAGCCAAACATGATGTAATATTTTGTTACTGTGACAGCTGCTGTTCAGAAATTACTTTCCGCATTGGACAATAAAAGAAAAATACATAAGTTTTAAATGAGAACTGCTAACAGAACTCGGTGCGATAAGCCATTTCCAATTTAGCGGCACAGAGCAGCACATTATAAGTTCTCTGGTTGAAACACCATCCCCCACTCTCTGACCCACTTGAGGTGATTGTATGCAGGTTTTATTTCTTCAGCTTCGACCGTGGTTCCCTTGAATTTACGTTTTGAGTCGAGTTGGAGTGATGACACCCCTAATGTTGTCAGCAACAGTTGTTCAATATTTCTCCTCTTATGTTTTTTAATAAGCTGCAGTGCCAGAAAACATGAGGCTGATTGAAGAAATTCATATTCACAATATTTGTCATTAGGGAACTGTTTACTTTAAAACCTTTTACATGTTTCTGCTAAAGACTCCAATGGGAGAAATAAAATCAAATGCATTAAAAAAAAAAAAAAGCTCTATGATTACTCTGGAAACATTGCTCCCCGTCTCCCAAATATGTTTAATACAAGATCAAAATGAGTGTGAATAGGTGGGACGAGGTCACACAGCAGGTGTTGACTGAAGCTTGGCTGCTCAAGCGGGAGGGTGCTAATATCAGCTCCGTAGCCAATAGTGTATTGATCAGAAGGTGATTGTGCATGTTGTCACGACACTTCCACAAGCAGCTGTCTTGGCAGCATGGGGCAAAGCAAGTGCCTGGTGAGGTGAACAGCATAAGCCCTGTGTACACACACGCTCGGATTCAGCAGGAGATGCTTGATCGTTGTGTTACTGACAGCTCGGGCTCCCAGATTTCTTGCCGTGCGGTGTGTGTGGTGAGTCTGCTGAATCTGAGTGAGGAGCGCTCGGCAGGCACAATCTTATTTATATTCATTATATAGATTTGTCCTGACTCATCACGGAGCAGGAAAGAGTATTAAGGCTGCTGATGCACATCACCATGTGGGGAAAAAAAATCCTCTTATAAACTTCCTGTGATACCAAGATAAAAAAAAAAATAAAGCAATTCAATCATTTACATTTTGACACTTGTGAAGAAGTGTTTGCATACCAGACTTCACTCACACAAAATTGCAATCAAATGTCAGTGTGGTTTCATATATACAATATATATTTTTAATAACGTCACAAAATGAGTGCAAGATCTCCGGTTTTCTTCAAAGCCGCCTCAGAACAGTCGGATTATTTGACTGAGTTTGCACACTGCTGCCAATCCACTGCCTTGCTTTTCATTAGATGAACCGAAGCAGCCCCACCATTCTGCACAGGAACGTTTCATCATATCAGAATAACAACTGTTCTTTCTGAAGCCACAAGCCACAGTATAGAAAATTCACAGCTGCCTGTGTTTAAGGGTCTATTAATTCAAGCCATGACTGCTGACAGATGAAACAGCTGGCCATAAACTATCCTGACAATCCTGTGTGTTGCATTTAAAAAAAAAGAAAGAGAGAGAAGGAGAAAGGACAGTGACGGTTAGGCAGTCTGATTATTATTATTTTTTTGTTTCTTCTATCATCGCTTGTGACTGCGTTCTCCAACTCTGCCAGACTCATCACACGAAAAGAGGAAGGACATAGAGAATATTTCATTTCCTAACTGTTCACTTAGGACTTTCTCAGGAGGCTTCAAGGACTTACAGGTAGCCTTTTTTTTTTTCCTCAGGAGTTTACTGCTTACTCTACTTCCATCGACATGAAAAATTAAATGAATGGAGCCTGCATGAAGCAGCTAGGGCTTGTTTAGTCTCTCGTCTGGATGCTACGTCTGCACAAAAGCAGTAAATCATGTTGTTAAACTGTTTATGTATGAACTTATACAATTCACTTAGGAAGAGGTCCTGTAACATATAAACTATCAGTGATGTTTATGAAATCGTTTTCGAAGATGCTTCCCCTTCCTGCTCACGAAGCCAACACCTCTCGGGGGCTGTAGAGACATCAACACTTCTTTTCATGTCTGTAGGTCTGCATGAAAGCCACAAGGTCAGAGGGGATTTGAACCTGGCCCACCACCACCCGTTTCTTAGCTTGCCCAGTCTTGCTTGAGGCGCAGATTATCGCCATACACCGGGGCTACTGCTGCAAACCGCTTTGTGGCTGGGCTGATATGCAACCAAAGTCCTTTCCCTACTTTCCCGATAAAGTCAACACAAACAACAAGACATTTAAACAGCTCCTTGAAGGATTTCCAGTGAAAATATACATCAGTGCGGCAGAGCTGGAAGCTGTTTGAAGAGCTTTAAGTTTACATGTTTTATCAGCAAAGATGGCATCTGGATTCGTATTTATATGCTTGACTTTTTTTTTTTATCTAATGATATCTGGTTGATATAAATTGGTCTTTTGGGAGCCACTTTTTGCACTATTTATTGGGTTGTTTCTACCAAGGCATTCAGCCGGACAACCCTTGAAGGATTGGATGTGTGTGTGATATGAAGCTTTGCGTGAACTTGTGGAATCCTTTGATGCGTGTCCCCTACGTGGGTTGAATTAGTTTGGATCTTAAACGCAACACTGGCCTTTCGGGTTTGCAGTAGTCTGAAAACAAGTTGTATGCGGTTTGATTGTAATAATGATTTGGCACCGATCAGGCGAGGCGTAGCTGAGAGGAATCTGCAACAATATGTTGGGATAATATGTTTATCCAGACACATATAATCTCTGTTAAACCCAAAAAGCTCCATTTCACTCCCAAATTATCAGATGTTGATGCTCAACAGGGAAAAGGGGAATGATGTAACTCACTGGGAATGATTTGTGTGTTTTTATGTGGATAATTGTAAGAGGGTGAATGTAGGGGCAAATAAAATAAGTTGCACCACTTAAACCAAGTGGTTTCTTGCGAGATTTAACATTTAGATATCTGGGACAAATGTTCTGCAGCTTTAAAAAGTCCGATCTTACAGAGAACACTCCTGCGTGATGCTGAAAGGCTTAGATTTCTAAAATCATATTTATCTTGATGGTATTGAAACCATTGGGTGTGATCGATCAGTGTCTTCTACCTGCATCTGGCTCTAGGTGTGATGGCAGCTCCTAGAAGTTAGTTTGTCGCATCTGTTTAATCTAAACTAGAGAGTTCTTCTTCGCTGAAAGAAGGTCAAAGGAAGATTGATGGGAAAGCTTTTCAAAGTTGCATTTATTTAAAAGTACTTGTCCTGTTTTTGATCACAAAAAAAGTATTTTGATTACTTGCAAATTCTTGGTTTAAACTCACACCAGTCCATGTGTTTCAGGAACAAAGAAAAATAAATGTCATTGACAACAGCCCACAGAAGAGCTCAGGTAGAACTCAGCTTTAACACACTCACATTTACTTCTGGTGCAACCGTTATTGTTGTCTTTGTTTTTGTCAACTCAATGAAATTGATCTGAAGTCTTCTGAGGAAACAGCTGATGAATGTTTCTTGCAGATTCCTCCCGTAATAGATACAAAACTAAAGAGCGTCAAGCTGTTATTGTTTTATTTATTCCTCCAGAGGCCTGGGGAGGACTCTGCTAAGAGTCCCGGTGTGGTGAGGTCGAAGTCATCCAGCAGTGGCCTCCGTCTGGCATTTTACCCAGAGCACATCCTGTGGGAGCAGGAGCTTTGGAGCCGGCTGTGCGACCACATCAAACAATGGCTTTTTGTTGTAAACAAAGCCAGGGCAGCTTGCCGGGGGCCCTCTCTCTCTCCGTCTCTGCTGCCGCTCACGGCCCGAATCCCGCCTGCCCGCCGTATAGCTCTGGCCTCAGACAGTTTGCAGCACAAGTCTGTACCGCTCGTATTTGAACACAAAAACCATGAACCTGGCAAGGTAACAGACAAAGTCAAATTAATCAACAGTAGCAAAGCAAGAAGAGAACCGGAGGTTTGCCTCGAGAGGTAAACAAAATCACCTGAACAGTTGTTTGCCCGGCGTGATGCATAATGTCCTTATGTTTGTTTATCAGGGAATTTAACGGCGTCGCCTGCTTGTTTCTGAGGGTTTGAGCACCAGTTGTGAGTAAAGCATTTTATATGCAATTGTTTTACCTCAAGCGCACACTTTCATACGCTCATTTGAAAGATCGATGTTTAGTTTGCAGGAGTTTCCCCCCAAAATATAAACTTTTTATTTGTGTTTTTCAGAAGCAAACTTTTCCCTTTCAGTTAGTCACTTTCTTTTTTAGCCCAACTGATTTTTTTTCTTCTTTTCCCACAAACAACAGGCCACATTCTTAATTTAGGCTGAAGCTGAATAAAACATTATTCGCTGATAATACTGACCAACAAAAGCAGGGAGCAGTATCTACAGTGAATCAGTCAAGTATGAAGTGAAGCTTTTAGTCTGGCTGGCGAACTGTTTAGCATATAGAAAGGATGGATTGCTTTAATTATTGGTCCTCTTCAAGTGATTATTTCAATCTTGGTTATTTTTATTTGATTTCTTTTTACTAATTTGATTATAAAATAGTTTTTCCCATTAAGTCAGCCTCTAATTTGTCGATATTTTTAACTTTTAGAATAAATATACTTTTCTGTATGCTGTAGATCAAAGTAGGAAATGTTCTCTCTCTTCGTTACATTAGCTTTAGTATAAGCTTCTTTATAATGACTCATTTTTTTTGCAAATTTCACTGAATAACAAAGAGCTGCCAACATTTGCTGACATCTGCATCGGCAGACTTCAAAAAAAAAAAAAGATCACAGGACTCCTCAGTATTCCCTCATCGTGTTCTTCGTCCTTTTTTTTTTTTTTTAAAGACTGAAATGTACCAGAACTAGGAGAGACTGGTTTTTTGCAACAGCAGTCATATTGAGAGGCAAAGACGAGCAGGTCGTGTGCACATCAAAAGGAGATTTTGAAACACTTCTCCTCTACGATGACTGGGAAAGTGGGTGAACTCCCTCTGCACACACCCTGCACAACATAGGAGAGAGAAACATTATTTATATTCCCAAAATTACTTTTTTATGCTCCAAGTTAGTTTTCGAATTGCAAAAAAAATTCTTTTTGATTTATGGGGGGCATGCAAAACAAATTAAGATAGTAAATCTAAAATATGCCAGGAACTTTTTTAAGTTGCAGAACAACAGTCAGGCAGAATCAGCCAACAAATGTATCTTTGGTTTACGCCGCGGTAAACCAGCTAGCTTTAGCTTGCTGCAGCACAAAGTTGCTCATATGAGTGGTGCAATATGTTTTTATATATACACTGAAAAGGTCAGGCTCAAGTCTTAACTCAGTTTTTCTCAAATATGTTGATGCAGCATTTTGCTTTTGTAGGGCAGAATATAAGTTTCCAGCTTGGCGGTGCAGTTAAACACACCAGCTGGCCGCAATTATATTAAAATTGCACCTGATATTAACCCTATATGAGTCGAAACGTGACCATGTGCAGCTACTCCTTCATGTTCAAGCCTTCGCCTCTCCTGCATCTGGTCAAAGCCTGACTTAACGTGACAATGCAGAGTGTTTTTAGAGTAGAGCTTGTGCTTATCCCGGTGATTATCACCACTTTATCCTCAGGGGCTGCACGTGGCTGATATAGACCAGTGATCACGCTTTAGCTATGATAATGACATTTTCTTTAAACACACAACTAATTGACGTGGCGGTGTGAGGCACCAGCTGGAATTATTGCCTTGCTATTATCACTGCTAATAGTTTTGATCAGACAGGAAAACGTGAGAGTTAATGGGAGGCTCCAGAAGCCTCAGAGACCCGTGGAGGCTGTTTCAGTTTCTGTTGTTCTGTTATGACACCTGCATGTATCTGCACATATATTTCACCCAAACAAATTTTCTTCCAGCACCTCACGCCGAGAGAAAACTTTGAGAGCTGTTTAAATGCAGGATTTGCAGATAATTGTTTCATTAATTTTAGCTTACTCCCATTGTTCCCGTTCAGGCACACGGGCCCAAGCCTGTGCAGAGTTTGGCTGTGGTTTTTAAATGAAGGGGAAATGGAACAACCTGCTTCACTGCCCCCGCTGATCCCTCGGGTCTCAGCTAGTTTTTCTTTTCTCTCTCATACCCAGCATGTCAAGGGCATTCCCCATTTCCGAGCTTCTGGAAACATGCAAAGGTCAATCACTCTAAGAGCCGGCGGAGGAACGCAGCGGGAGGGCAGATTTACGTACTTCTCTAATATTTTCTTCAACAGACTTGACTGCCACGTTTGTTCCTAATAAATACCGCGGCCGTAACAGGCCTGTAAAAAATCTCCCCTTTAAAGAAAGCGCACACCATAATGTTCAGGCATCATTTGTTTTGTTTTTGGCAAAGGGCGGATTAGCATCCTGTTAACATTTATGTCCTCATTCTGCTTCATATGAAGTGGAAATTATGATGGATTGAATTCTAAGCAAGTATGTGAATGCTAATCACACCACTTTGAAATCCACATGCTGACTGCTGAGGGGGAAAGAGACTCCCATTGACTGTATTTGAATCCATTGGTGGTGCTCCAGTCTCAACACTGAGAACTGGGGTTATAAAGTGTGGCGATGGGAAGTACACCAAAGGGCAGAGGCCACTGGCTTTTACTGCTATTTGGAGCACTGTTGTGTGTCTTTGAGGTTTAAAAAGTTTGAATTAGATTTGCTTCAGCACTTCTCCAGCTGGGCTCTATGTAAATTGACAGTATGGGACTGTGCTGGGAAAGTTAAAGCCTCTACCAGCCACTTTACAGCCATCGGTACTGGCATTTATTCCCTCCACACTAAACGGGTTGTCTATAAATTGTCGCGCTGACTGAATGGGTTTCTCTTCTTATCTTGGGGGCTAACAGTAGAGAGCGTATCCTGTTGATAAAATCTGTTTCTGCTTCTATTCTCCAGGACTGATTTTAAGAGAATTACTCCAGCATGAAAATATTTGTCTGCATCTTTTTGTTCTTCAGGATAATAATAATAAAAAAAAATACAGGATGCTGAGGCTTTCCATTCATGCATAGTTATTCGAAATAAAGGAAGCAAAAAGGAAAAACTCCAATCCCATCTGTGTACGTTTTAGCAGAGCATATTTCAGCTTTGAATAACAGAGTCATTTCTTTGTGCCGCCGCCAGATTCATGGCAGTCAGCGGTCTGGTTTAGCCTGTAGAGCCTGGGCCGTATTTTACAGTGAGAAACAACAATCCTCCGTCATGCCTGGTGGCCGTTTTTTCCTTGAACTGCAAAAACATGCAAGGAGCCGAGGCGCCTCTGTAGCAGAGGGGAGGGAGGTAGGGGAAAAAAATAGAAAGAAAAAGGGGAATCATTTATTATTCAAATGAAATGAGGTCCAGCAGATGGTGGGAGAGGGGCTGTGGGCTCGCGGCAGAAAACCTCCTGCTCTCTACCTCCGTGATTTCAATCAGGCTGTGACGAAATAAAAAGTTCAAAGGGAATCAGCGATCGTGACAAATCTCATTAGCATAATTCCAATGAGCAACATTAGGGATGTGTTGGGGTGGGTGCAGGAATTAATCAATGTATGCTGTGTACATATGATACTATAGGCTTTATTGTAAGATACACTTACCACCGAATGCATGGGACCTATATCCTGTTTCAGCTCCAGTTTCAGACGAGTAACAGCAGCACTGGTTGAGTGTAAATAATCATTAAATAAAATACCCCATGCAGACATCAGCTGTGTAAATAAAAGCTGGTATATTTGCAGCCTGAGCACACAAAACACAAAGGTTTCAAATCTGAAAATGTACAAATATCCCAGGCTGTACAAGCTCATAATTAGCAATTTGTTTAAAACAGTTTCTTTTTTTTTTTGCAAGTTTTAAAATCTTAGCAGATCTTTTTATGTGATGTTTTCATACTCCAGGTACTTCATTTCCCTCTCACGGCTAACAAAAACACATGTAAGGTAAACCGACGCCTCTGTTAGGAGTGTGTACACGACTGGTTGTGTGTTTATTGTGTTTCCGTGATGGACTGGTGACCCCCTGATCATGACAAAAAGCAGATTTAGAGCATGAATGTACGACGTGTTGACAAAACAGAAACACAAAGGGGACAAGATGGATACACAGGAATAAAAACAAAAATAAAAAATAAAAGATTTATATGTAAAATGGGAGAAACATTCATAACAGGCAGAATTGAACACATATTTTGTGGGTTATGGTTTTATTCTTTTTTCTCGTAGTGGGGTTGGGAAGATCCAAGTAAATGAGGTGTTGTGATGATGAAAGAGAAATTTGACATGAATGAACTGCAGGAATGGAGAGCAAAAGTTACAGACGGGGATTTTTTTTTTTTTTTTTTTGTCTTTTAAGGGGTATTGAGACTCTTTTTTAGCTCTTTTAATGGACTGAGCTCCGTCTTTCAAGAGGACTCCAGTTTTTTGACCACTGTTATTGCTACTAAGACAAGAGTTTTAAGAGGCTGTAGCATGGCAGCATAAAAACAGATGGAATGAGATGGTGGATGAGGAGAAGCACTGTACAACTGATGCAATAAAGGGCTTTTTTCCTTCCCCTGAACTTCAGAGTGGCTCTATTTATTCCATGGACGCTATGTATTATGGCATGCCATTGTGTCAAGCCATTTGCCTCAGCACTATATAACACAGCTATGTGTGGGGTCAACCAACCAAGGTTGGACTTGTAAAAAGCAAAACTCTTAAGCTGTCCTTCAGACACATAAGACTTCAGCACCTGTCAAGGGGTTACGTAAGTGTTAGCCTGTAACCAGGTGCACTCAGCAAAATGCAGCCAGCTTATCTTGCACCACGCTTCGTGTTATTTAGTGCTTTCTTCTGCGAGGCCATTCCGACTCCTATTTAAAACCAAGTACCACTCCATTTCTGATTCGAAATATCGGGCTGGGAGATGCTCTGGTCCCCACTTGGCACGGCTGCATTTCAAAAAACTGAAATCTGAGTGAGTTATTCTGAAGTTCCCTGTAGTGCTGTTCTCTTAGACCACAACAGCCCACAGATTTGGCAGCAGTATGCTTTTTCTTTTCTCCTTTCCTTTTTCTCGGTGAAAATACGAAGGAACATCTACCATTTAAAAAAGCACAAGAGGCATTTGGTTGGAGAAGGAATGCAATAAAGTGCATAAAAAAGACCCGAGTTTCGCTTTACACAAAGGATCTGAGAACGTCCCGCAACCAAATGAGGGATATAAAAGGACAAATAGATCACAATCGTTATATTTATGGGGTTTAATGAAAGGAGTGGTCACATCCTGCAGACGAGGTTTGGTTATCACATAAGAAAGGAATGCTCAGTTTTCAGAGTAGAAAAACTTGTGCTGAATATGAAGTCGTGAGGTTTGTTAATCCTGTTTTGGAAATGTTTGTGAAAACTGCTGTAGGTTGGCAGTTTTACAACTTTTATTAGCATAATAACTAATTTAGCTGTTATATTTCAGACTAACAGTCATGGTTGTCTGGTTTGACTGACGAGGAAGGATTTGTAAAGCAGAAATAAGCCAAAACAGCAGAGTGGGGGTTCAGTCGCAGATGCTTCTAAAGACACTTCCAATTGCCAGATAACCAGAACCATCACTGGGATTTGTTGTGGCTCACTGGCGATATTCTTACTCTATCAGTTCACGAATCCCACACGACAGCGCTCTGCAGTGTCACGTTGTAAATTCCTCTCCTTCTGCTTTAAATGCATTTTAGTGCTCAGAATATGAAGAGACCACCATGTGCTCGGTAAATACCTTCTTATGCAACAGGTTCCCTCTTTTTTTTTTCCTGCCTCCCACCCAAACACTCAGCCACTTACTCCTCTTCACTCTGAGACCAGAATAGAAGCAGCAAAGTGACATTGATGAGCCCACTGGGCCTGCAGGCTGACGTTAGCCCACCCTTGGATGAGGCTGGTGGAGGACCACCCCAGCAGTCAGCCATAAGCCCGGGGTGCCTGGGCCAATTTATGACACCTACAAGTCAAGACTGTGCTGTAAGCAAGTCGTTGAGTCATGCACACGCTCCACTTCTTCCTGCCTGCATTCATTTAAAAAATATATTTTTTATTGTTTATAACGCCAACACCATTCTTTGTTACAGCTCCCCGTGTGATTGCAACGTTACAGCAGCAATCACACTTCTATTGTTTTGTGTACTTATTATTTTGGGGCGGTTTTTGTTCACAGCTCAGAAACTGTTTGTGACACAAACACTGTTGATACACAGGGCTTTTTAAAAAACATGTTCCCACAGTGGCAGAGGAGGTATTAATACCTTTTATTTACACATATAAACATACTTTGTATTAAAAATGTTTGTATTACTGTCTTTTAGTGTTGAAATTTTACTTAAATTGGCGATGCGGTGAGTTTTTATAAAGATAACTTCAGAAAACAATTAACTAATACTAGACTGATGCAGAGTAAGCCATTAAGGTAAAAAGAGCTGAGTGCACAGATTTTATATTTAACTTGTATTTAAGGCTTTCAGACAGGGGTGGTTCTAAGGGGGAAGAGGGTGGGGGCAGTGCCCTGACAGCAAGCTTGGCCCCCCTGCTAAGTGCTGAGTCTCAGGCATTAGAGACAAATGGCTGAAATGATAACCAAGAGATTAAAGTATTTTTGCAAAATTGTTTTATTTGGAAACATATTAAAGTTATTGTGTCCAAAGCAACAGTCACTAAATTGCTAATGTTGGTCTAGAACAGGGGTGTCCAAAATTTTCAAGACGGGGGCCGAAATCTCCAAGTTTAAAGTCTTCGGGGGCCAAATAAATTTCATTTTTTAATTTTAAAAATGCAAAAATGGTTTAAGAGTGATTTTCTGATTTTGTACTGCTCAAAAATAGACATAAAAGGGTCTCATATGTTTGCTTCAGTAAAAGAAAAGCATCAAATTCCCTGGATTTGATTGGTCAATTGTTTTATAGTTTCTTGAAAATAAATTCTAGTGTGTTATCAGCAACAAGAATGGGATCTGGGTCCCTCTTTCTTCAGTAAAGCTGCTGGATGTAGCCAGATTTTATGAAAGAAGTTCACGTCTGCTGTTTAGTAAGAGTGTTTGTGGTTCTATTTACCAGGAATTTTAATTAAAAGAATAAACCTGGGTAATGAAAAACTAATACTTCGGATTGAACTGAAACATTTACGTTTAAAAAGACAACATTTTTAAAAAAGGACTAAATTCTAACATTTTGGAAATGCAGTTGAGGGCCACAGAAAATCACTCAGAAGGCCGCAAGTGGACCCCGGGCCGCACTTTGGACATGCCTGCCCTCCACTGCTTTCAGAACATTATAGTAAAAAAATTGCATTTAATAACATGAAAATAGAAAATGACTTTCTACTAAAGTCCCAAATCACCTCTTCAACTTACATGGCCATAAGACATGAAAATATAAAATGTTTACACAATCATCAAAAGGACATTGTGAAGCTATATATAGATGTTTTATTTGTCATTTTAAAATTCAATGTTGTGAAAAGACTTTATTCGCTGCTCTATTTAGCTGTAATGATTTTGTTGTGAGTTCAGTTTAAAGGAGATGCTCTCTGTCATCCTATTGATGACATGTTCTCATAATGAGTTACATGATCCGGTAGAGTCAGTGGAGCCTCTTTAATGGAAAATCTATTCACAGTGAAAACTACTTGCATCAAAGTAATTAGGTGTCAATAAAGGCACTCTATTAAAATCTATTTATGATTCTTAAAGAATCATTAAGGCATTTATACTTCTGTTGCTTTAAGAATTCAGTGAGATATACATTAGAAAAACCAATTTAGCTTATAAAACCAGTGATGATAACGACTACAAACAAATTCATATTTAAATCTATTGAAGGGGTAATTTATCCTTTGTGTTTTTATAGCTCAAAAAAAAGATCATGTTGATTTAAAATCGTCATAAGCTAATTCAAAAACAACACTGCTTCATTGTAATTGCCTGAAGTTTAACAAGTGAACATTCAAAAGTTTTGACAGTAATAAGAAGCACCCCTCCGGTCTCACTGTGCAAAAAGAGGAAAATGAAGACCAGACCAGACTTGGACGAGGTTTAATCCACAGCAGATTCTCTCCTCGGCTTGAATAAAGCTTTGCAGCATGACTCTCTAGTACGTCTACTTGCTCTGGTAACAAGCCTCCTCTGTGACTTGGGGAATTCATAAGCAAGGCCGAGGTAGGGGGAAGCCTTCTCTCCCTTCCTCTTCGAACAGAAGCATGCAGAGTTTCACTGGAAACGGCGGCGGTAGGCAAACACAGAGAGGCACTGGAGCCCCCTCTCCCCTGCAGCCCTCGCCTTTTAACCAGCCTTTTCCACGACTCAGTGTGCAGGCGAGGCAAGCCAAAATAGATAATGAGGAATGTCAGAAACAGAAAATCACCTCTACCAAGACCAAACTGTTCCAGAAGACTAGCTTGCATTCCACAGCAACTGTGAGTGATTTATTACACCCCCAAAAAACAAGCCTCCCAAAAAGACATCTAGCTACACAGCTGGTTAATGCCAACTGGTTGTGACTTGTGATGAGTAATGACATCCCTTTGAGTCAGTAGCTTTGTTCTGTCGTGTCTGGATGATGGATCATTCTTTTAAACTCCTTCTCAAGATGTGCGGATTTTTCATTTCGTGATGATTATTATATATTTGTTAGTGTAGGAGGCTGTGAGATGTACAAGGAGTGTTCCTCCTTCTCTATTAGGTCGGCTGTGTTATCACGTTTCTGCGCGGTCGAAGCAGCAGTTGTCCACTTTTCACTGTACTCATCAACAGTAGATCCGGGGTCCATACAAACCTAATTAAGAATCAATTTGAGATAGTGTCAGACAGTCTGGCGCCTGGAGAGGGGTAAATGCTTTTAATATGAACATTTTATCGTTGTCTCACAGTCTTCCATTGTCTAACAGTCTGGCATGTGTAAAAAATCTGTCATGAAGCCCCGTGCCTGGATACTACCACAGTAGCATAGCCACAGATTTCAACACATGGCATGCACATGAAGGGGAAAGGTAGAAAAACTGATAAGCAGTCCCATCTGAAGGCCATAAATCACAGAGTATTCAAGAACAAGGAGATTGCGCTGGTAGGGTGATTGGCATATATACGGTCTGCTCGCTGTTCAGTTTCAGCTCAGTCCCAGGACAAAAGCCACGGCATGAAATCGGCTCCTGAAACACGTCAAACAAGTTTGACAAAGACCCAGAGGGAAGTGATTGCCATGAAAGCTCTGGAAAACTGGCACCTTACCTGTGATAATCTGCACTTCCTCCCACCTCACATCCATTACAGCCATCATTGAGCATAACACAGATTTAGAGGAACTTTAATGTATGTCTTTTTTATTGTTAAAACTCAGTCTAAATCCTAATTGCAACCATAATAACACCAATTTAATGGAAATGGACTGTTTTATTGAAGGAAAAAATGCAGCGAGGTCAGGGCAAACAAACATGTTCAGCTCTTGGTCTGTTGGTTTTTTTTTTTTTTTTTGTACATCAGACTATGACATTTATAGTGGAGCTATTACACCAATTACATGCCGGGCTGCACGGCGCACAAGTAGTTTTCATAAGTCTGCAGCATTTCATATAACAAGAACACACAATTCCTGAAACCTGTCAAACAAGAGCCTCTTTAGGGTGGCTCTCTCAACGCCGTCATAACTGAAATGCAGTGAAATGCTGTGATTATCACTCGAGGCGACGCTGTGCAGAAATGAATGCTTCTAAAAGCCAAGGAGCAGTGAAGAAATGAGAAGTGTTTTCTGCAAAAAAAAAAAAAAAAAAATCACCTGAGCATGAAGGGAATTTTCCACAAAGCTCTTCAAAATGGTTTTATATTGTTATTGAGAACATTTGGGGTCAGCAGCTGATATGATGCATGATTTAAAATGACAGAATTGACTGATTTTACACAACTGTGCATTGGAGCTTGATAATATATTTTGGGATGAAAGTATTAATGTGTAAAAACCAATGAACACTGGTCATTTTAAAGTTTAACTTGCACAAAATATATATTTTTAATTAAGTAAAGCATGATCCTATAGCCATGTGTATGCTCAAAAAAAGAAATCAATAAAAGAAAAAAAACAAAGAGTTAGGGAACACAAAAGCTAAACTGACATAATGAGAATCCATATAGAAATTGTAGCACTAGATTAGGTCAGACACAGCAATATAGACACTAGAGGTTCCCAAACTTTTCAGCGTCAGACCCACAAAGAGGCTTTTAAAGAAACTCATGACCCCAAATATTACTGAGTAAAAAATATTAATAATACAAGTAAACAAATGCAGAATAAAACACAAAGCCTCAATGGCTTTTTTATCCATTTAACTACTATTCTAATAATTTGTTGTTAGCAATAAAATTAAAAATGTTGTTAGCAATCATTTTTATTCTATCCTGATGTCTGGAGACCGTTTCGAGACCCTACTCTTGATGTCGTGCGACCCTGAGTGGGGTCTCGACCACTGCTGAAACAAACTGCTGGAAAAGTTTGAGATTTTGCCAACAGCCTAAACTTTGACCAAGTGCAGAAAACCTCTTTTTGAACTTCCTTCTGACTGAGTCATTTGAAGTAACTGACCAAGGCTACAAAGAGCTATTTCTGTACACAATGTCCAAGTTTCCTGTACGTATTCTAATGAATATCATCTTGTTGACATTAGCTGTGTGCTTTGATCAGTACGGCTGAATTAAGTCTCCTTCCAGTCCTGCAGATCACTGACTTTTTCGTGGAAAGGATGGGAAATGTACCCAAACCTGCTTTCCGCTGTGTTTACAAAACTCTTCCATGGATTTATGTCCTGTATCCTCAGGCTACGCTCATAATTATTCTAGTTAATCATGAGAAAGTAGATATGTTTTAATACAAAATATGTGCGAAGAATGTTCCCAGAAATTTAATTCAGTGAGTCAAAAATCAGGAATTCCTTCTGCAGACGACGTGTCTCACTTTGTGCAGAGATGCACGTCTACAATGTCTGAAAGAAAGTCGCTCTGAATCAATCTGCACAGCTGCATGTTTTATCTTCAGCAGTAAAGAGTGAATTTGTTTAGTTTCTTATGAAATGAAGCAGAAGATCCATCAATTAGCTATATATCAGCTTGCACGCTCTCCTTTTTAAAATAGAACTCCAGGGAAAAAAATGGTACAGGGAATTAATTAGATTTCATAACAGAAGTTGTAATAGGTATGTGTCATCCTGGATCGGAGCCAGCAGCAGCAGCATAAAGAAAACCCTGGAAACTGTAGGTAATTATATCAGGACAGATTATTCTTGATTTTGATTGAATGCCAAGTTTTTTTTAATGCTTGAATGAGCATAACTGACTACCTGGATGTATGTTTGATCTGTTTCTCTATAAATTCAACGTTATCTCTTCGACAATGAAATCCTTGCAGGAAGTAATCCTAATTTTCCAAAGCGCTCTAAAATTATTGCCATTATTCCTTCAGCATCTTGACATACAGTCTCTCACGGTGACACACAACCAGGTGACGCTCTTCTTAGATGCATTTTACAGATAAGTGCCTGCTTGTCTCGAAAAACCTTTTACAGCTTAGCTGGAATTATGTGCTGTTTTTTCCCCCTGTCTGATCTAAAAAGCGCCGACGACGACCTGGAGGAGAAAAGGCCGTGGAAGTTTTTTAATAGTCCTATAACACTGGTAACTTGTCAGTGTCGCATTTTGATTTGAAGGTTCTGTGACTTGTGTTTAAAGCACTTTTAGGGTTTCGCAGCAGCCTATTTACCTTACTTGCCTTGGATGTATAAACTGGTCTCTCAGGTTTTCTGTCAGCAGAGTTTCAGTTGATCCAAAGTGCTGGAGGAAAACTTTTGATGAGGCAGCTTTTAGTTTGGGGCTTTTAGAACACTCTGCTTAAATAAGAGCAACTGGAAAGTTGTATTTCAACTTTAATCTATTCCCTATATGTATATTATCATTATTATCTGCTTAATAAGATGCTGAGTGAAATGCACAATTATGACCGCTAATAACCCGCACGTCTTTAATTTAAAATAAATATCTGCCTCATGTTTGGTAGCAAACTGCTACATATATTTAGCATCTCAAAAGCTGTTCATTTGGACAAGGTCAGCATCAGGACCAGTAACCTTGGAATAATGCGAGAACAAAGTGGAATAATGTGGGCGGAAGGACATGAGGAATAATGTGAGGTTGTTAGACTACAAATAATCACTATATCCTACTTCAATTCAGCCAAAGGATTCATTTAACGGCTGTTCTGTTTTTGCACATTACATGACCAGACTACAGACTGCAGCAGTGGCTTCACACACTGCGTTATATTTATACCCACATAAAACCCACATCCTTTTAATTTAGCTGGATAAAAGGCTAATTTTACTCTATGTTTGTACTTTAAAAAGTTATTTTTTCCCCACCAGAACAGTTGCCAAGAGAACCGAGCAGTCGAGTGGGGAAGAGTTTGTACACAGCCTTGTGAAGAGGTTTAATCAGCCACCTGTGTGGGGGTTATTGGAATTGTTTTATCTTGATTAAAATGACATGGTGTTCAGATTTATTCCGCGCTGCAGCTTTTTCAAACAGACCTATAAAAGCGGGCTGTTTTAAGGGAGAAATTGTGGACGCTAATTGAGCCGAAGCTCTGGAAGGGGCGGGCGCAGCCTCAAAGTCCCCACCTCACTTCAAGGCTAGCTGTGTTCCTCTCACATCTATTCCACCATGCATTTTTGCATAATGGGTTTACTGCACCCAATTTTCCCTGTGAGCTGCTTTGCAAATTATTGACTTCCAACCAACACTCGAGTGGATAATACCTTCCTGTTTTTTGTGCATTCATTATTTATTGCGTCTGTGTTTGTGTGAGGGTTAAACTGGATGGTATGTGTCTGTCTGTGCTTCTGCTAAAAATAGATGCAGTCCCAGAACTCCTGCTTGAGTGACAGGATTCCTCTCCCTGACACGCAAAGATGATCCATTTTTTTCCCCCTTCTGAAAAGTCACCTACATATAAAGGCATTTCAATAATCGGACTGATTTGTTTTTATTTAAATGGCACATAACCCTGCTCTTTGCAGGGGTTTTTTCTGTTATAATTGGGTATTTCATAGTTTATTATGACCAACACAGCAGTGTGAAGTAAACTAAACTCTGGTACAATCTGCTACTGTTCAATGGCATGTTCAAATTCACATTTTTTTCTTTCTGCTTTTTCCCCCCTCCATCTTTTCACACAGCAACAATGAGCATCTGTTTCCATTTTTCTGTGTTTCAGCCTCTATGTGAACGAGCGCAGTCTCGCTGCACAACAACAGGGCAACAACACTTCCAAGTACACGCAAAGCAAACACTCACCATTGGAAACTAAATTAAAACAAATGTTCCCAAGCACTTTCAAATGCCTGACTGTAGATTGCGATGCCTTTTTCAGATAAGCTTGTTTTCGGGGCTGAGACGCCGTGATGTTTTTGGAACAAATCACACAGTTGGAAAGCAGTTACTCTGGTACATTACATTTATTTGTACGGTGCTTTTCCCCCCTTATAAGAGGGCTTTTGCAGACATTCCGTGGACAGAGGAAAAGCAATGTTCTTTGAGCCAAAAAGATCTAGAAAGGAGACAAGTCTGGATCCATGTTACTTGTCAGATTTTATCCATTGTAGAGAGTCGAAGGCTCTTCCTATTCTTGATCTAACTTCTGTCAGCGAGGCCTCCTATTGAGACAAATCCCATGAGGCTGTACAACTCCCTAAGAATATACTCTGCTTCCAGGAAGAATATAAGGCTTTAAAATCTGGTGCTTTGTGCAAAACAAGAAAAAAGAGATGTGCATTAATGAGATAAAGCTGACAAATGAGAGGAGCGGCAATATGAAAAATCATGAATAATTTGTACACTATATTTGGTGGAAATTATTGTGAAAATCATGAACCTTTAAAGCAGATATGTGAATTATTTTTCTATGTATCAAAGTTTTTAAATGTTTTAAAAGATATTTCAGGTCTAAAGTATGATCTATGAGTTCCACAACATATGTTAGTCTTCTGAAGACCCTACTTCCTCCCATAGACCCCTTTGAATTCTTTCTGACCGGCAAACTTTTTCAGCCAATAAAATCAAAATTTTCGCATTGTGGGCTGTCAGTCAACATGCATATGCTTTGTGCAAACCTGCGGAGGTGGGGGGGCCGCGCACTCCCAGAACGCTACGTGTCTGTCTTCCTGTTTACAGTCTCGTCAGCTCATGGAGAAGTCGGAGCTAATTTCTACTAAACAGTTATCCATTCGCCGGCTACTGAGGGATTTATTTTTAAACATTTTTCTACACAGAATGGCAAGGCTTGCCAAGGATACGCGTTTATTTTGGTCGGGAACTCAATCTGAACAGAGTGTTTCTCATTTCTGGGTTCTTTAACTTCAGTGCAGCAGCTCGCTGCTACAGACCAATGTTTCATAAGCACAGCAGAGACAGACAGGTCTGATCAGAGCCTCGTACAGTGAGAGAACATGATTTGTGAGCTGTGAATGATTGAACCCTGCAATGTAATCGTAGTTTGAGCAGAAGCTGCTCAGTTTCTGCCCGACTAGAGACCAGAGTGACGCGCTCGCGTGTCGAGGTGGGGCTATAGAAACCGGGAGGGTGGGGGTTGTTTTGGGAGGGCCCATACGTTCATTTAAAAACATGCTCTCTTGCTGAAATGCTGCACAGACGCGCTTTAGATATAGATAATTTGCAAAACAAATTAACTTTTTCATGCCTCTTAATTGAATTTTTTTAAAAGATAGTACAAAAATATCAAACTGGAGAGGAAAAAGAATAAATGTATACAAAAATTTTTCTAATTTATTCATTGAGACAAAATTATACCAATGCATTTAAAATTTCACACAATTGTTTTTAAAAATGACTTCATCAGCAGTCACCAGACCAAGAACCAGTACCAGACTGTGGACCATTTGGTACCCAGGAAGATTATATATTTTTAATATAGATTGATCTGCAGGATGTTTTATTTTGAAAAATACAGCTGTTTCAAATACAAAATTGCAAAGTAAAAGCAACATAAGTAAACCCAAATGCAATAAACTTATTGTTTTTTTAAATTATGATTTATTGCACAATAAAATAATCAGAATCAGAATTAAAAGCTGGAGAGAATCAATCTTGAGCAGAGATTTGAGGTCATTGATAGTTTGATCAACTTTCAGATACAAACGTAGGCTAGTCAATAGATTGGTAACATCATAAAACGCATATTAATTGCATTGTGTGTGCATTATATGCTTATTAATTTCACTTTAATGTGGTTTTTTGCACATGATCACCCCCCTCAATGGTCCATGAAAGAAATAGTTTTGAGTGAAACCAGTCCATGATGCAACAAATAGAGACAAAAAAGAAAAAAACGTATTAAGAGCCAAGCTGTCAGTATCATGCACACAATCTTGATGGCTTTTTTCTAGATAGATACCTGATCTATTTACATAATGAGCTACACATGTTTTTAATTCTTTGCACTTTACAGAGCTGGTTGGATAAAATCTGATGACATGGTAGCCACTGAAACATATTCACATGTAGAGATGATCATGTCAAAGTTTACTTCCTTTACTGGCACTGAAAAGCCTAGTTTTAATTTATGTATGATGAATGTTTTTGGATTATTTTGTAGTTTCCTTTGAAGTCCTTTAGCAAATCATGATCATAGTATTTTTTTAGTTATAATGATGAAACCTTATTTACTGAATACATTTGAACTGTACTGCACACACAGCTTAAGTGATGCTTTTATGTCCTGCAAACCATCATCCTGGCCCTCTTATCATGCAGTAAATGAAGTTGGTTGAGTCATCTTCCAAACGCTTTATTATTAGGATCATAATGATTCCATTCTGCCTGATTTTTTAACGTTCACCACTTTGTGATTATAAAAATCAAGAGACCTCCAAAACGCAGAGAAATCGATGCCGTAAGGAATCTGCCTCCTCGATGCAGAAAGGACTCGGCATCTCTCCGTCTACGTGGAACAAGAGCATTTAACAAATCCCAAAGAAAATCCTCTAAAACTCAAGTCCTTTGATTTCTCTTTTTTCCCAATAAATGCTCTCTGCTCTAAGGTTCGAGATCGCCTTTGAATCCGTGGCTTTTGATCTTAATAAGTAAAACCATCTAATAATGACTCCAGACAAATGTACCACAGAATTTCTTGCTACCCTCTTATTTACTGCCTGCATGTTTGTTGAAACAACCCACATTATTACATGAGGTTTTCCCCAATTATGTGAATAGCACATTTGAAGAGTGAACACACACGCAACATAAAGAGGGAGACTTTTTTTTGTTTAAATCAAAGACATGTAGAGGTGGTGGAAGTTGAATTCTGGGATTGTTGTGTCTGTGGGGTCTCCGTTTTCCTGCGAAAGCCACAGAAATGTCACCACAAACAAAATCTGCAAAAAAATAAAATAAAAAATTTTAAGCAGCATGTAAATTCGAATCATGATAAAAATACTTTTGGCTGTTGTTTTCGTGAGTTGGTTTGATAAAACACTCAGAAGCGTAAGTGCCATAAAATGGATGAATAAGCAGATCATTTAGATAGATAATACTTTATGAACCCCTTGCAGGAAATGTGTTTGATACAGCGGCAGATTCCAACAAAGTCTCTTTTTTTTATAAGTTAACAACCAAACAAAAAAATGCAAATTGCATGTTCACACTACATAAACACAGTGTGAGAATACATTTTACATACGTGTTGCTGATCAAAACAAATCACAGGAATGCTTGTTTCAGTCTTATATTAAACTGTGCTATTGTATCCTAGCAACCACAAATAATCATAGGTGATGTAATGTGTATGGATGGGAATTGTTCTCAAATTAATTTTAGCAGACAAATGTTAGTTAAAGCAGGAAGTAAGAGGAGAGAGAGGATTTTAAAAAATGAGTTATTTCAGTGGCTTTGAATCAAATGTCCTGAAAAAACCCTGTGATTTACTCTTCAGCATGGAGTCGGTTATTCCACAAAAAAACTCTTCAGATGAGTCAGCAGCAAAACGGAGGCTAGCTTTTAGTCCTTTTGTGATATTGGGTTTTGATTGCACACCGAACGCCAGGCGAGAGTGACGGGCTGCAGAGAAAGAGAGAGAGAGAAAGCAAAGCCAAGCATTTTCTGACAACTTCATCAGCTCTTAAAAAAAGAAAACAGAAAAAAAAACGAAGAGGAAGAAGAGAAAACGAAGACAAGGGCCGGCTGAGTGTATTTGCATATATAGTGCGTTGACCGCAATGAATAAAACACCAGCAAGCCAAGCTCTCCTGGGTCAGTTCAAATGAAATAGAGACTTTACACTTTCAGTAGTAGGCAATACATAAACATTGTTTCTCTAAATAAGGTTATGTACCGGTGGATCAGCATCATTACATCTGTTTTCTTTTACCCGGCTATTCTTTATTATGTAAAAGTATGCCTCGGAAAACACGCGAGCCGAGCACTGAGCCTCTCACGTTCCACCTGGTGAATTTGACCCAAATTCACATTTCCCCCGTGCGACCAGGGGACTGTTTTTTATTGAAGCCACGTGTAACAGAGACCACTGACCTGCCTATGTACTTTGGCTCAGGAGTAGAAGCGAAGTGATATTCAGAATATTATTACTTGGCGATCAAGTGTTTGTCCTGAGACAGATATTTTTCTCAAGAAAATATGTTTCCTGCTTGAATTTGCGCAGCTGAGGTAGCTCTTGTATTACAATGCTGCACAAGAAGGAGCTAAAAATAGGAGTGGTGTTAGGAAAGAATGAAGGCTCCTACTAAACTGTATAATATCATGTTCAAAAGAAAGCTGCGTGAGGCTGAACTTTAGAAACCGGAGGAAAATGTTACCATAAACCCACCTCCAGCTGTGCAGATCTTTTTTCCCCCCCTTCCAGTACATTGATTGTTGCAAAATGACAACACAAACTTCCCGTGATATTTAGAGGCAAAATATCAGAGCTTAGGCTGCAGATCAAAAATTGTATTTTGTCTGAGAAGAAAGGCTGCTTTGTGGAGACACCTCTACCTGCGTTGAGGACTCAGCTGGTAGTTCGGTTCAGGTGTTGCACATCTCATAAACCCACCAGTGTGTGTGGAGTTCCTTCGACTTATCGATGCTCTAATGGTTTCTAATGAAGCTGGAGTGTGGTTACTGAATAAATCAGAGCATTAGGAAACACATTTAAGTCATTTTTCTTCTCGACAAAGGAAAAATATGTCGCCCTTGGCCCTAAACATCCAGTCAACAAACTGAATAATTGGAAATGTGCTGCAGACAAACCTCTGCTGTCCAGTTTGCCATTAAGATTATATCATATTTGTCTGCAAATGGCAATTTAATGCAAATGTTTTTGCAGCTTACAGTAACATCCTAATGGGGTTTTCAGCTTTGAAGGGTAATTTAATAGAGAACGCCAACTTCATTCCTCTAAACTTCATGTTTGCAGGGTGTTGAGTCTGGTTTCTATTCACAACCGGAAAATCAGAATTCATTCTCCCCCCCTGTTTGTGCTTTGCAGAAAAGAGAAGAGGCTTTGTATGTTTTCAAAAAGTGAAATGAGGATCAATGAAACAGAAAATTCCTGCATAATGGATCATTCTGACTGGAAGCCATGTGGTAAAAGAATTATTCCATGACACGTGATGTAAACTCACTCAAATATACTGCTTTTCTTGCTCAAAACACAGAATTTTTACACTTTTTATGCTATTATGTTATTAAGAAAATACTCATTAATTTGCACTAACAGCATTGGTCTAAACTTACAATAATAAAATAGTACTTTACATCATCCGGCGCTCGTTTTATGGATGCAGACTGTTTGACGTGTTCATTAGAAGATTTAGTCTCACAGCAATTTGTGAAACTCAGTAAACAAAATGTATTGATCAGTGTTCTTTAATCAGTTTCTTTGTTTATTCTGTTCAAGTGGCAGAACTGTTTAATTATAAGAGGCAAGGATGTCTCTGTGGACAGGACTGCTCTCCAGTACAGTTTTCATTGTGTTTTCCATTTCCATTCTGTTCACTTTCACTTGTAACTAAAGATCCGATGACGTGTTTTTACCACATTCTGTATAGACCGGGTCATCCTGACCCCTCAGTGATACTAATATCAACACAGTTCTGGTTCTAACTGGTTATTTGACCATGTCTGGTGCCTCTTCTATCACAACCATACTGATTATCGCTGTGAATGTTTCATCAGTGTGTGCAAATGTCATTTCCTTTTTTTTTTTTTTATATATTATTTGTCCTTGCTGCTGTTAAACTCTGAAGATATAATTCCTCTCATAACATAACCATAACAATAAATACACGTATTACCAGCCTCATTTATCTCCCTCCTCGATATCCATGCTTTTTTGTGTCACAACATATTGATTATTTTGGTTAATGCGCCTAGATGTTGACTTTAGACATGAAAAACTATTCCTCTTGTAAAACAGACTTTTCTGCAACACAATATAACTGTAGGTGGTTCTAAAAAACATCCCTAACTTCAACTTGACAGTGAAAGACTGATGCTCTTTTTTATTTCCTGCTTTACATCCTAAAATCTACATTTCATTAAATATCCAAGGTTTTGCTTTTCACGTGAAATTCTAGATGAAACCAGTAGCTTATAAGCTCCTCCATCACTAATGTGCAAAACCTGCTTTACATCAAAGGCAACCAGTCAGTAATAAAATTGGTATTTTAAACAGCTGGGTGTATTCATCCCAGTCTCTGCTTTTTCATTTAATTGTTTATAGCATGGAAATCAGTTAAAAGCCCATGAAACTGGGCTGTTAGAACACTTCTTATGTAACTACATCTGCTATAAGAACCGGTGGGGGGGGGGGGGGG
>SSNR01000063.1:1118171-1177925 GCA_006937965.1 Callopanchax toddi | reverse complement strand
ATTCATTTTAATAAAAAATGCTAAATTATATTTATTATGTTTATGAATGCCAATCGCCAGTCTGTCAGGACACTGAGTCAACAACGGGACGGCTTCCTTACCGGTACGGTGACTTCTGTTTGGAGACGAAAAACCCCGGCGGTCCTGGTCTAGTCCAGGACTGGATGTGATGGAGTCCCACATACCGACGAAAAACATTCAGTGTGACTCTAAACATGCGCCGTTACTTCGATCCATTCACCGGAACCGCTGTTAGCACGCAGCAGCTAACAAGAGCTAACCGCTGTTAGCATGCAGCAGCTAACAGGAGCTAACGGGGAGACTTGAGTCTCGTTTCCATGCCAGGTTTGGTACGGTTCGTGGTGGGTCGTAGTTCGGTACCGATCAGCGATTTCATGAGAGCATTTCCTTCAGGTGTCTGACCCTCACCTGGCTGGCGGGGTACAGTAAATCCATGCGGCGATGCTCTCCAGAGGGGCTTCCCGTTCGCTCCCAAGAGGGGATTCCCAGCGGGGTTTCCAGCCTGACCCGACACTGTTTCGGTCAGCCTCGAACCGTTTAGCTGCATCCTGTGAAACTTTTTATAAACTCTTTCATTTCTTAACAATCCACCTGAACGCAGCTCAATGTTTGGAGCTCTGATGATCAAAACCTGGTGCTAAACGCTGGTATTTTACCCAGACCCAAGTGAGGAGGTGGTTCACGGTCTACAGCTGGACCGACAGGGTACAGCCTTACAGGACTGATTGGTTTTATCTTTTTTTTTTTTTTATCTTAACAAAATAACTTCTCACTATAGTAATAAAATAATAAAATAACGGCACTCTGGGGGTTTGTTTTGCTCGTCACAAGTAGTGAATAGTGGATCAGTTTTCTATATAGAGAACGAACGGTCTCCCTGAACTGTCGTCACTTCCGGTTTGGTGAAAAAATTGACAATTCTCACAAAAACGAATCCAAGAGCCTAAATAAGCTGAATTTGTGTAAATTTTTATTCAGAAAAAGTTTCTATTATATTTCTCTAAACATTTGTTTAAGGGAGTGTCTAACTTAAAATATGCTCTTTAAACATCTTACTTTAAAGTGTTGACAAGAATGAAAAGAATTAATTAAATAAATGCACAACATCTGGCCCGATAAAACGACTTAAACAACACTTTCTAGTAGCTTTTCTTGCATATTTTAATTTATTGAGTTGTGAGTTTCTTTCCTGCAGAGGTGTGGGGGGGTTATAGGCGAAGTTTTCCCTCTCTCAAACTGCTTTGAAGTTTAATGCGTTTTCATATTCATTTACTGTGTGCAGGTTTCTGCTGCACGCCGAGCTCATACTCCAAACGTTTTTGTTGTTGTGGATATCAGAGCTGGGCACGTTATTTGATCTGCATCGTTTTATACTCTGGTTTATTTTGCCGCTGAATATAAATCCAAGCGGATGGTGATAAGGAGAGAGGATTTTGCTTCTGACAATAGTAATTTTCCCTACCACCTTGGTGCGTTTTGCATCCAACAGTTTTTCATCCGCAGACTCTCCAGCCAATTAGAACCAACCTGGCTGCAGCCTCATTAGTTTGGTGCTGATGAGTTGTTTTCATTAATACTGATGATACAGGTGAAAACTCACTGCCCACGCTGCTGAAATTCTAATGGAGTTAAAATTAGTTTGTTATATTTTTGGAGCAGCTTGTTTTTTTTTTTTTAAATAGGGTAATTAATGATGGTGCTGCTTCTGATTAACGCAGGAAAAGCTGATTAAACTATTGTTAACATCACCTGGAGAAAACAGCGGATAACCTGTTTGTGGGTTTTCTAGTTTTTTATCCACGCAGGCGTGGAATCTGAGCTCACGTTGGCTGGGGGAGTTAATATGATAGATTTAATTAGGGGTTCCATTCCGTGCCGTGCCGGTGATCCGCCCCAGGTTTTGTGCGCCGCCCCTGTACAGCCAGCTGCTGCAGAGCAGGGGACCGGTGCGCCGTTTCTCCTCGCCTTGTTTGCTTCCAGTCCGGCTGTAGCTCCGACCGTCTGCGCGGCGTGTGGATGAAGCGCAGAGGAGACGACCGGGAGCGCACTCACTCACACGGACTGAAGGAGCCGCGTCACTCCGTTTATTCCACAATCCCGTCTGTGAAGCAGACGCTGAGGAAGGACTCGGACTGACTCGGGAGTCTCGTTTCGTAGCCAGACCGGGGCGCATCTCGTCTCCTTGAAGTGATCCTTTTCTATGCGGTCTATCCGTAACGCTCCCGTCGGAAGGAGTCTGGGTGCACGCACTAGAAGAAGAAGAGGAGGAGGAGGAGGAGGAGGTGGTGGGGAGAGAAACGGTCATTACTTTTGAACAGACCCTCGGACATGGAGCTATCCGTCCGGTCCAGGGCGCTTTGGCTTGAATCTGCGTGGGGAAATCCCATCTTCTGTCCACTGTGAGGAAGGAGCAGAGCCCCAGCCATCTTTGGGTAGTTTATGAGGGCTTCTTTTTTAAAAAAAAAAAAAAAGGGGAGAGGAAGGAAGAAGAAGGGGGAGGAATTGCTCCTGGACTGAATCGGATCACACTCCACGCCGGGATTCTTATTTTGGCACGGCGCTGTAAGTAGCCTTTAAGAGGAAAAACGCGCATGTTTGGATGTTTTTATGGGAAATGTTTGGTTATGGCTCTGTGAGTCAATGTGATTTATTTACGCTCCCAAGATAGGAGAAGCCAAATGTCAGAAAACGGGCTCGCGGGCCCCTCCAGTTCCTAACTGAGATCAATACACAGCCCGTGGTGCAGGACGGTGTGTTTATGGCTGCTGTGGCAAACACACTTTAACTAAGAAGTTGCTTTGCATTTAGAACCATGAGCACGTATGGGTGCTTATAATTAAAGAGCAAAAATCAAATGAGGGGGTGTTCTTGGTTCATAGCAAATGAACTAAAATATGTTTATGATTTTACATTTAATAACAATTTATCTTAAAAGGCAAAATGTGGCAATCTGTTTGTCGAAACCTAATAGATGCTCCTGCATAAGATGATCTGAAAATGCATTTGATGAAAAGAAATCTGAAAACAGAACTCCCACAAACATCTCCACCCAGTCCTGGACACTTCTTCAGCAGCTGGATGTCAGTCAGTGTCTCCATTTACTTTTCCATTTTGCGGCTGTAAAATAAGATCATTTCACAGGACATGTATAATTCACAGACCTGAGCTAGCCATGTGTGATAATGGGACACACACATACACACACACACTCATAGAGTTTTTATAAGCTGGAGGAACCATATTTTATTCTCACGTGAGGCTTTTAGAGATAGGGCCCGCAGAAAAGGGAAGAAAAACACACAAGAGAGCCAGTGCCAGGCTGAAATATGAAGGTTAAGCAACATTTACATATAATCCATACTGTCTATACCAAACCAGGACAGTGGCGCATCATTATATAAGCTACGCCGACAACTTGGGAATCCAAGGGCTTTCCTAGCATATGCTTATATAACAGCTTGATACTGAAAATTATGGATGACTTTAGACTTCAGTGGGTTTTTTCCTCCCAGTGTTCATAAACCAATCATTTTTTAAAGAAAATTCTGCAGCATTTTATCCACCTTGGATGCAGAGTGCGAAACTTTCTCGCCACCAAGCAAATCCATCCATATTCAGACCTCGATGGAGAATGGGGGGTGGGTTTTTTATTTGGTCGTTTTGCCAGCCATTTTGGAAAACAAGACAAAAAGTCTTGGCCGGCGCGACGCTCAGTGTATCTGCCTAACGCTGACATTCCCATCAATGATTCCCAATGATGAAAAGGTCACCTCCTCCCCTGCCAATAACTGGAGGCTGAAAAGAGATGTTGTTTAAAAAAGAAAAAAAAAATCTAAGGCCATTCCTTGAAACAAGAAATGAGTGCTTGGTGAGTAAATGGTTGGAATTTAAATTGGGGAGGGAGTGGTGGTATTGGGAACAAATGGTCTGCCCCGTCCACCCCCTCCTAAACCTCCACCCCATCTCTCACCCACCCCAAGGCATGCTGGTTTGGTCCATTTGTCTGTGTCTTCTTGGGAGGAAGTGCCATCTCATCTCACATTGCGCAAATGGTTTCAGTGCATGCTAGTGTGAATTCTTGCAGGTTTTTGTAACTGCCAATTTCCATATCAAAGTGTCTGCATTTCAATAGGGAGAACTTGAGCTACCAGCCCCCTTCCTCCAAGCAGTTTTGTTCTGATAGAGTAGTGCTGCCGCCGGTGGTGTTGGTGGTGCTGAAGGAGGCTACTGACAGGATTTCTGGACACGGCAGTTGGTTATGTGAGTGTGTGTGTGTGTGAGAGTAGCAAGTGTTTGTGTTGGAAGCAGATTTTAGTGTGGATTGGGAGAATTTTTTTGGCCAAAGCGTCATGTATTGTGTGGAAATTCTGGATGCTGAGCAGAGCCGTGGTCGAGTTGGAAAAAAGATTTAGTGTTTCTCTAGTGTTCCTCAGGAAAACATCAACCAAAGTTGTGTTTGTTTCTTTTATTTTAAAGAAAGGAAACCCACAATATTACCAAATAAAGGCATAAATAGTTAGCAGAACATTTCTTGACGCATTTTTGCTGATTTAACTGCAGCATTCTGCGTCTAAATCGCTCCAGAACAAATTTGTTTTTGAGTGTCTTCTCGCAAACTGAATGGTTTAATTCGACATTGATTGAGTGGAGATGTAAAGACACAGAGCATTCGTGCTTTGTGTGAGACTCTGAGTGGTGTCTTGATTGTTTTTTTTGTCGTGTTGCAGAGATAATATTTATTTCCAATTCTGTGCAGCTGTTGTTTTGTCAGAGAAAGAATGCAGCAAGACACTCTTCATTTTGATGGATTCTTCTTTGCTTTCCCTCTTTGTTTCGTAATACATGGGCTAATCTTCGCCTCGGTTTTCAGCAGGTTAAATAGATGAAAATAAACACTTAGACGCTTTGCACCGTGCACAAAACGGAACCAAAAAAAAGCATTTTTTTTTCTCCCTTATGCATGCCCTTACTTTGAAAATAGGATCAGCGTAGGTTAATAGTGAAAGAGAGTGCACCGTGTGAAATGTTATTACACAGAGACAGGGAATGTAAATGCCATTGGAGGAGCGGTAGGGGTCAGTGGCCCCTTCATGGTCATCCTGCTGGTAATAACATGAGCCAACTGCTCCCCAATCGGCCGGAGAAAGAAACTTGCTCCTTCCTCTCCTTCTCTTTGTTTGGACAGGATAACATCACAAAACCTCAGAGAGGGGTAAGAGCAGGAGGGTGGTTTTGAGTTTGAAGCCAAAAAAGAGCAGGATGGATTGAAGACAAGGAAGAAGAAAAAAGTCAGACTTCACCTGCCATCTCCACTCACGGCCAGCAGGTTTGACAGCTGTCTTGTTCCATTCCTCCAACTCGAAAAGTTGGACAAACAAATGGACCGCGAGGGGAGATGGGGAGGGATGAGTAATGGCAGATGAGTTTAGATTAGGTTGATCTTCAAAGAGAAACACTCCTTACATGCGAGGCACGTCGCGTTTTCCTACGTATGGTCTAATTCTCTCCCTCTGTTAGCGATTTCTCATGTTTCTCGTTCCTAACAAAGCACCGGGAACAGGCTGCCTGCATTGTGCATGTGTAGGAGGATGAGGCAGGAGCAACGGTGGTGAGTTTGTCGAGTCGAGAAAAGAGTGGAAGGTGGAGTGGAAACCATGCTGCGGTGCTGAGCCGAGCCTCGGTCGTTCAAATTATTAAAAAAGCTGCTGAGGAGGAGAGGTACAGGCATTCAGCTCTGTTGAGGCTGCTGTCAGTGAAGAAATTGTCATAAGTGCTCCCACTAAGATAAATTTCCTCTTGCTCACAGCAAAATGGTCCAGACTCTAGAAAGTAGTGACTGCGACTGAGGGTATGACACAAAACCAGACTTTTTTTGCTTTAATTCTCCAAAGCCCCACCTCCACTCAACCCTTCCTCTATTTAGTCATTCATTTTTAAAATCTATTTTTCAAAGTTGCACCAAAGCTGCTCCACATATTAAAAAAATGGCCAAAAAAAAGCCCTCTCAAACATGGCAGGGTTTGAAACGGAAAAGGCAGAGTATTTATCGAGGTGCTTGAGGGTGAGTTTTTCACAACAAAAGCCCGTCGTAGCTCCGTCGTGGCTCGCCTCAAAAATAAATAGACAGATGAGGCGAACAAATGACTGTGCATTAGGGTAGTTAACCCCACGGATGGATACATCCCACTTTTTGCAAGAGAAAATACCTCAAAGGGAGGAAAAAATCTCCCCCATAACGCCACCTCCTGTGTTTAAAATGACAGTTAACTTTCCCCCACTGGTTTAAAATGGATGTTTAATGATCAACATAGGCTCCGGGCTCAGGGTCTAGCAGTCACACCGGCTCTGTGTGTGCACTCGAGTAAGAAAAGCCACCCCCTCCGTGTCGTTGTGGGATGCCCTGTTCAAAAAACAAGCTAGTTCTTAAGTGATGGATCATCAGAGGGTCTCTTTGGGTTGTGTGTTAACCCTTTGGAGTGTGCAGCCGGGGGAGCCGTCGGCGGCGTGTGATGGATGTGTCCCTGGTGTTTGGGTTCCATATATCAGAAGATTAGCGCTGACCTGTGAGTTGTCTGGGCCGCCCTCGGAGCTCCTCGTCCGACGCTGCCTGATATTAGCATACGAGGACACAGCTCCGTCTCAGGGGGATACAAAGATAGTGTTCTTTATTTGGTTCTGTCACAGTATAGGTCACAGGAAGTGTGTAGATTAAAGGCTGAGGACCGTGTTGGTATTAGGTGTATCTGACAGGTCATCTGTCTTCAGCGCTTCCCTGAAATTCCTAAATAGCACCATATAATTATCCCAGAAATTGAGGTTCGGGCCATGCTTCACTGCAGCTCCTCTTTTATGGCGTTCATGAATCATATGAATATGTAAATCAGTCAACTGATGTTTTCTTTCTCCATTGAAACGTCTTAAATCGAAGCAAGCACACGCCACGCATTCTTTTATTATTATTATTGTTATTTTCAAATAAGTAATCTGTAGGGCTGCCATGTGTGATGGACAGCTTGAATTCTTCTATTAAGTGCTTTCACACGAACAGGACAAGCACGGTTGCCTCTTGAGAAACCAGTCATTCGAAGCATTAAAAGGCTAGATTAAATACTACATTGACGCCCTTTGACTCACCTCACTTTTTCTGCAGATTCTTTCAAATGATCATAAAATCTTTCCCCACTTAGTGCTCTCATGCAATGCTTAAATGTCACCTCCCACGGTATTGCTGGCATTTGTCCTTGTTGTGTCTTTATGTATTGGAAGAATACTTCAAATGCCAGTTTTCAGAGAGCTGCTTTATTCATCGAGGGAAGGGGAAAAAAGTCATAAAAATCACCTGTAGTCTGCGAGCTCTTTGTCCGCCGTGTCTAATGGCTATTTGATTCCTACTTGGTGTCACTCCATGTCTTGTGATGAAGCCAATCTATTTTCAAGGTGAGGAGATACTGTCAAAGTCCTTGAACGTTCCCTGGGCTTTGATTGGCAGGCGTTTTCGGAGAGGATGAGGAGTGGTGGGAGTCGCACTGCAAAGAGAATCTATTACCTAGGATGGCATAGGCGTGCTTTCACAATGTGTCAGTGAAGTCAGCCATCTTGCGTGCTCTCGGTGTCTGGAGCAGTCTCTCATCGGCGCAACGAGGGAGCAGCTTTCAAGTTTAATTTTGGTAGTTGCCATAAGCGATTTTATTGATGTTTTTAAACTTGAGCTTAACACCGTGATAAATCATCCTGTAAAGGCACAAACACCGGAGCGTTTGTCAGTGTCACCGTGTAATCTATTTTGTGATCACTTGCAGCATTAAACAAAAAAAAAAAAAAAAAAGAAGAACTAAAGTGTTGCAACATAAATGGCATTCCGGCAAATCAAAAAGACGCAGTATAGAACTCGAAACTCAGCCGAGCTCTTTCTTGTGGAGTTGTGCTGGTTTCCGCCATTTCAAAAGCCTCTTTGGTGCAGAGAGAAAAGGACTGCAGGCTCTGAGAGTTGCAGCGAGAGAAGGAAGCTTGTTGTTGATCAGCCAAGCAAATCAGATCTTGATATTTGAAGAGTGGAGTTGTGATTGCTAATCACTCTACTGCTGAGTTTTAATTAGGAGACTCATGAGCTTTCTGTCATTTCTCAGCAGAGCATAGTCAAGCATCAGATGTACTCAAAAGAACAAATAATTAGATGCCTTAGTAGTCGGGGCTACAAAAACAAGCCCAGGTTTGGGTTTTTTTTCTTTTACAGTATCCATGAAAGAGTGTTTTATTCTACGGGCTGATTAAAAACTGCAACCCAGCACTGTTGAATGCAACCTCTTGTGCTTTACACGTCCAAAAACATTTCCTGACCCTATTACGGCCTGAATTAGCTTGTTCTTTGAGCAGCTTGGCCGTGCACAGACACTTTCTTCTTGTGCTTAACACCAAAGGAAGCTCAAATCTAATCACGAGTTATTTTCTCGAGGTTATTGCTATAGATTGGACTGAGATTTTTTTTAAATATTTTTTTGAATAGGTAGGTTTCTGTCCTGCACTTCTAAGACCTTTGTTAGGACATTTTAATTACAGCAGAGCTGGGTGTAATTGATCTAGGCTTAGAGGGATTTCACTGTCAATGAGAATGAGCCTGGGCGTTAATACAGACGAGCAAACGCTTGCACCTTTGTGCTGCACACACACACACACACACACACACACTCATTTGCATCGCTGGTGGACATGAAACGAAGTGCTTCTTGTTCTTGGCTGTATTTTAAGTTGTGTTTTTTCCTTATGTGTAGCCTCCACTTTAACATATCTGTTGCCAACATTGTTGCAACCTGGAGTGTCCTCTTACCAAGCACTTTCTTCATAGTTCCATGTTGTCACCCACAATTCTTAAAATTTTATAAGGCTGTTAGATAATGCTTCAGGATGAGGGTGAATTATTGATGGTCTTGTTCATATGAGTGGGACAGGGCAGGCTTTTAACTCTCTGAGCAGCTCGGCCTCTCATGTGGTAACTAAGGGACACCGTACAAACACCCAAAGGAATGATGTACTGGAGGAGGAAACAAACGGAGGCAGGGGGCTGAAAATAAAATAAAAGAAGCATGCATCCTTTACACTGCTGTTCGGCTAAGCCAAAGCGCAAGAAGAAAAAAAAACAACAAAACAAAACAACAAAAAAACTTGGCAGCAAAAAGAAGCTTTGCATCAACAGAAGCCTTTTTTTCTGTGTTTTTGAAGCACAGAGAGGTTGGTATGGTGGTTGTGTATGTGCTGCTTACATTTGTTGGATTTTACACACGACATTCTGGCGCTGCTCTCTTTCTCTGTGCACGAACACGTGCTCGAGTTCGCCGCACTTATTAGCACATAAGATTTCAGAGTTTGAGTGGAAAGTAAACTTTGCGGTGGGTTTGTGATGACTAGAACCTAAACAAGAGGTTCAGAAATTGATTAGTGGATCGAATGGAAATTCATCTGCAGCTGCTTTGCTTACAGGATATTTGTTCAAGTCAAGTCACTATTCAGTCTGTGGCCCCTGGCGTGATTTTCTGCTTTTCTTGCTTATTGATTAGTGTGCTCGCTTGGGTTTTGAACTCCTGATTGGGGCAAAACAATAAGAAGATGCCGCATTAAGAGTCTGGAATTCAGGGACAAGCAGTTTTCACACCTTTTCATGTAATAAATAATGAATAAACGAGTCATACAAATGGCCAGTAGATGCATCAGTAGAAATGAACGATTTGCCCCTCAAGCAACAATTAACTGATTGCGTTCTGCAGAACATTCACCGACCATGTGACTTCGGTTAACACATTTTTTTTTGTTTTTCCTATAAGTGAGGCACTCATTCTTCCAAATTAATGTAGTTACATCAACCTTTTGTGTTTTGCTTTGTCCTAGAAGAAAATGACACGTTTATATGAATACTTATTAGGAATAAACAGCCTTGAGCTTTATCTGTTGAGTCTGAGTTTGTTTTTTGACCCTTAACAATGGAACAATATAACATCCTGTAGCATAGATTGTCTGGATATGTTGGGGTTTTTTTTTTTTTTAAACATAGCAGCGTTTTAGTGGAATCAGTCTGCATCAACAAATTTTGCAACCACACACCCTGACAGCTGTCCTGAGTCTCACTGCATTTGCTTTCATCATTGTTCCAATTCAGTCTGTCTGCACTCCTTTGGCCTTGGTGTTTGCATAACAATGGAGCGAGCAGAGCAAACAAGTGAAATTCTGCTAAAGCTTAGAGTTTAAACATTTATCTCTGTGGTTCTATATGAGCTTTAGGGTTTTTTTTTTAAATCTATTTTGATTTTTAGCTCATGTTTTTTTGTCCCTTATCCTGAAAAAGTCTAAAATGTCACAGGTTTATTTCATTAACGGTGCACAATCGGATCTGTGTTGCATCCTGAAAGTTTTTCAGTCTGTTTAGAGGCTGCAGCCTGGTTTTTTGTTTCATCCTGTCATGTTACATGAAAAAAAAATCTTTATCCAATTTACCTCTGACAGAGGAGATATTTCAATCAGTTGTGCACCTTTCAGAAGGAATATGCTAAGCCGCTTACAGCTTTTATCAGAGATGGGTACTTTTAAATAATAATTCTGAGTCTGTCTTTGTGAGTCAGGAACAGCAGAAGAAAGCAATTATGTAGAGCGAAACAAGAAAATCAAGTCCAACCGGTCTCCATTTCCCGGTGGAAATGCTGAAGATTGATGCCTGTGTCTTGGTTTCTAAAGGAGCTGACAGAGTGGGTGGACAAATTATTAGAAACCGATACTGAGAAAAAGACTCTGACTTTTAAAACAAGCAGGAAAACCATCTGCGTTTACAGTGTGTGCTCATTCAAATCCATGGCTGAATTCCAACTTAATTATGTCTAATAGAAGATGGGTAATAAAGCTACAACATATCGGCTTTATTATGCTGCAAGCTTTAGTGAAATCCTGTATCTGTACAAAATAGTTTTCTCTAATCAGTGCCATCGTGTGGAATAATTAACCTTTAATAAATCTTCTGCTATTTGAACAGACCAGAACAATTTATGATTGCGTGGAATTTTAAATGATGTTTTAGACAAATTGAATTAGGACACACATTTTCTAAATGAATGGGTTTAAAACGACACCTTTGGGACTCATTATTTCCTTGCTTTCTCTCAGGCACCCAGACACTCTGTCACTAACATGTCATCAGCCAGGCCCACCTTTCTCTCCTGCTATTTAATTTTTTATATAGCTATAATTTCAGTTTAGACTTTTGTTAAATTCACTTAAATCGGATGGGGGTTTTTCAGCTTCAGAATGAAACAAATGGCACAGTTTAGCTTTAAATTGTAAATCTAGCAGATATGTGTTTATATATTTAACTATTTAAAAGTCTAATAGTGCAAATATTGACAAGAGGGTTTTATTTTGTTTAATTTTAGTTTACCTAAAATGATTTTTCTTACAAATGTAACTTTTTAACCTGCAGGGCAACAACTTGGTAGAGCTGAATCTTATTGAAACATATACTGAACTTCACACTATGTAACTTTTTCATATTACTTTTTTTTCATGAGCCAGTATGTGCTAATATGACCCTTTAGGGTTAATAAAAAGTCACTCAGCTTCATCTGCTGCTTGGATCCAGGATACAGTGTTTGCAACTTCTGAGTCTCCGGTCCGGTGCCCTGAAGTCTCACAAAGTCACGCGGTCCGGTGCCCTGAAGTCTCACAAAGTCACGTGTCTCACGAGGGTTAGGCTAACCCAATGTGGCTAGCTGTTATGCTTAGGGGTGCAACGGATCATCATCGATCTGCGATCTGTACGGTTCACCCCCCACGGTTCGGAACGCACGTGGTTCGTGGAAAATGCGACGTTCTTGCATAGCTAAATCATTCCCGACTTTCTGTGCGTGCGCGCTCTGAATCTGCAGATAATTCCCCTCTGAGAAAGGCGTTCATTTTGCCATCACGTACAGAGGTTCAGTCTGTTGGATTCAGCTGTTTTAGTTGACCAGATAAGGATCCCTGATCGATTCTGATCAAGCCTCTGTTGCGCGCGAGTGCACGCGCTGCAGCTGATTCCTCCGTCTCTCTCTCTCTCTCTCTCTGTCAGCTGGAATCTTTCTGATAGACAAACCAGATTCACCTATTTCTGTCTGAGATAACATGTTATGTTGGGCTTTTATACGAGCTAATGAACGTTAATATTATAACCGGAGTTCAGTCTGGAGGCACAGAGCAGCGCCTCGTGCGTCACGCCCCTCCGCCACCCCCACCCCACCCCACCCCCCAGCTGTGACCGCTAGTTTGACAGAAGCAGGTCTGTGACCCCTGAGAGGTAGATATAGTCTATCTCCTCTATTAATTAGTTTTAATATGATTCAGAACTGTATTGAAGCATCAGATTGACATCTTGAGTTAAATATTGTTATTATTTATGAGGATTGAGCAGAAACTGTTGCTCAGTGTTTTAGAAAATAACGAGAGAGCAAAGTTTTTTGTCTTTTCTTTTTCTTTATGCTGATCCGAACCGTGACTCAAATCCGGGAACCGATCCGATCCGTGAGTTTTCTGATCCGTTGCACCCCTAGTTATGCTAGCGCCGCAGTGTTTTTAGCTCATGATTCCTGCTTTTTTTTAATCTCTCCCTGCTTGAACACAGCTGATTTCTTTGAATGAGTGATGAACTGCTCAGTAGAAAGCAGTGAAGGCTGAGGAGACATTTAAACAGTTAGATTTAGGTGTTTCTGAGCAGAGACAATGCTAAAATTTTTACGACAGTGACTTAGAACAGACACTAGGGGGTGCTAAAAACAAGCCCAAACTGCATACTATGCCTGTAACTGAAAAAACCCCATCTAAGAAATGTAAAAAATCTAGAAAATATGGGCAAGTTTGAATCAAAGTCTCATATTATTATTACTGTAATATTAATGTTGCTGTTTTTGCATTATTTTTGCCCTACATTTTATTTTAACTGTTTTAAAAACAATTCACATGCAGAAAAAACGAAATAATTCTATTATTTTTCTCTTGGTGGATAAAGGGTTAAACCTTTATCTCTGATTTACAAAGGTTTCAAATATTCTAATACAATCACTGTGTGAATGAGCAAATTTTCAACCATAAAATTTTAACTCATGTGACATGCAAATAAACACAAACACCAATTTTTGGTTGAAATATTCCAAAACAGCAATAAATAATAAAAGCACATCAGGCACATTTGTGAGTTGGTCAGCTCATAAATATGGTTCCAAAAAAAAGGAAAAATAAATAAATGAAAGTTGCACACCATCTGCCTATCATCAAGCAGCAGACAGACAAATTTAGGGACGGGCTAATAATGCAGCACTCGGCAGATTAAGAGCCAGATATTTCCCTCAGGAGTTTTGGAGTCTGCTTCAGAGCTAAAAGTGAGTGTTTAGCGACCTGAAATGCGTTTCCAAATAAGTGATCATTCCTGTCTGGAACTGCTGGATGTGTAATTAGGCAGTTGTTCACTAAGGCCGTTTAAACACACTTGGTAATAATATGTCATTATTGTGTTTACGATTGTCCCTGCTGGCCAGATTTCTTAAATGGAAATGATAAAAAGGAATCTGATTATGATTTTGTAAAAATTAAAATGTTAAAAAGATAAGGGTCAATTTTTTTAAAGTGCACAATAGTGTCTTATTTATCTCAGTGATTATGTGTTTTTATCTTTTAGTGGGTCATCATGATAAGACAAGACATAATAATTATATGCTAATTCATACTTTCCTCATTTTGGTGTAAATAATAGGATCATAAATTAATATTGATGGAATAGCTAAAAGTCAAATATCTAAGCCTGATAACAACAGAGGCATGTTTTCATTATTATTATTATTTTTAATGATCGGGTTACAGACAAGCAGTGAACGTGAATCAAAGCTTAACAACATGAACTCACAGAAATCTACAAGCTGGTAAACACCTTCAAATTCGGAGATCTCAACATCTCGGTAAACACACCGAGCTGAATATCATTACAGGTATTAACGATGCCCTTCAGAAAACACTTTCATCTCCGGCCCAGTCAAAAAAAAAAAAAGGGGGTAGTTGGTTCACCAGCACTGAGCGGCTGAAAAATTAACACTGTGTAAATGTTCTCCTGGCATCCTGATGGGTTTACCTGCAGAGAAAACCAGTGGAGATCTGCTATCGACTGTTGAACATGGTGGTGGGTCCTTAATAGTATTGGCAGCCCTCTCTTAGGACTCATTAGCGCCGGCGATTACCCCGCGCCGTCCTGTAATGGCCAAGGTGTGTGAGGCAGTTTTACAGGAACGCTGCAGCGGGACCTCGTGTTGCAGCGGTTTTATGAATCAAATCAAATTCCCATGGTTTCCCACAGTCACCAGACCTAAACCTACTTAAAAGTTATGGGGACAAGTGAAAATTAGGTCTCCACCTATATATTCCTCCCACATGCCTTTAAAATTAGAAGACTGCAAAATATCAACATCTACAAATCTTAGATAGGCAGATTTATTTTAGGAAATTAGCTTTGCATTCATACTCAGTGGTTTTATAGCCTGTTTGGGGTTAAGTAATTGGTCTGGACTGGTTTTATGTGGTGTGTGAACTATTTTATGTGAATGCAAAGTGGAAAGTTATAAAAAGAAGACATTTAAGGACTATACCTATAGCAATTCTTGAATCATTGCTTAATTTCTTTATTTTTTCTTAGAAAACATTACCTTAAGCTAACATGCATGCAGTTAAACACGCAGATTTTGCAGTAAATCCCACTTAACTCAACGCTATGGTCACCCTGGGACCGTGCTGCTGTCAAACTGTGAGCTGAGATGTTGCAACATACGACTCTTATCTTATGTTTACATAATTTAAGGCATATTCACTTGATGCTTGCTTTTCTGTGCTTGTGAGGGGCAGCTATAGCCAGGAGTTAAAGTAGATCAATGCACGTCAGTTACAGAGGTGTCAAAGCTTTATTAATACATACAGTTCACAGAATGCAGCCCACAGGCCGGCCGCGCAGAGCTAATGTGAAGCAGGCTACAGTTTGAAGTTTGGACAAACATAACAGCGAATCCACTGCAGGAATGAGAAGAAACCAGAAGGATGGATATATCAACGAGCGTGTGAGGCGAACCATGAAGTTGTCATTGTGGTGAAACAGCCTCTGCATCAAATTGCTCCCATGCAACTGGAGGAATTCACTTTACTTTAAATAACTTCTAAAATTTGTATGAAAACGCAGCGAGCACGGCGTGCAGACAGGGATGTCGAGAGAAGCCTAACAGCTTGTCTGAGTGATGGAAAATATGCCTGATTAACTGATATGGCCTCTGTGTGAAACATGACTGTACGTCTGGCTGTAATTCAAGGAAATAGTGAGTGTGACTAAAATAGACATCAGTCAGTGTTTCACATGGTTTATCTTTAATCACTCACTGTTGTTTCATTTGTGTTCAGTAATGTTTAGAACAAGCAGGTAACATCCTCCAAGGTGTGATGGGGAATCTCAACTTTAGGTCTAGTTATGTGATTTAATCCTGTGCTTTTTGATCAAGTAAAATGTGCAAATTAGAACAAGTGCTCTTTATGCATATATCACCTTATAGATAGTGTTATATCTTTTATAAATGCTGCACAAAATACATTTTGTTAAAAGCATCTTTTAGAGTTAAATTAACAAATAGATTTTAGGAAAATTAGAGTATATTTTAGTCCTCAGTTAGATCAACGTCTTGCACTTGAACTCGAGGCTTTTAATGTGAATTAACACAACACTGGGTACAACCATGCTGGTAGAGTTATTTAAATTTAACCAATCAGAGTGGATTTAGAATGATCATCCTGTTAAACAAAGATTTGGTGGTTTCCTTTGCCCTGAGTTTTGCTTCTAAGGCCACCAGCTTCAACTTGTCCTGCAGAGTATTTTACCTGCAAGACAGGTTGAGGCTGGGGAAATGAGCTATTAACGATAGCAGCCTGATTAACCCATAACATCGTTTCGTACAAAATGGAAAATGCAGTGAATTGTCTTTAAGTCCAACATTTAAAAGATTATGACGAATAGTTTAGCAGTTATTTAATAACAAAAAACATGAGACTATTTCTAATAAACTAGATTAAATCTAGGTTTTTAGTTTAGCCATTTTTCCCTTGTCGTTCTTAAACAGTAATAAGACTTCAGACATTTAGCTTTTAGGTGACAAAATCCCATTTTGACAAGATTCATGCGAGTTGGGAGAATAACAGAAAATATTTTAGCGGCGTATAAATCTTCCTCTGTCACCGGCTTGTTTTGTGTTTCAGCAGTGGGACCTCCTGTCCCCAAATGAAACGACCTCTGATGAAACCCGAGCTGGTCCCATCTGAAATGACAACCTTGTGATAGTTTGCAAATAATGTGTCATTTCCTTTTGGAGAAAATGGGACTCAGAGGCTCTCCTGGCTTTCACCCCTTAAAGCTGAGATCACTCCGGTCCAGATGCATCGTTTCTCCTGTCATTGTTTGAACATGCTGCAGTCGATTGTGGAAATTCTGTCTGCTTATTATGACACAGCTTTGGCGCGATGGCAGCACATGAATGGAGTTGTGTAATGTTGGAGACTGATTAGACAGATTTCCCCCCTCTCTCTCTCCTGCATGTTGTTCATTAACATCCCAGATGTTTTGCATTAGCTTTATGCACTCCCTTCTGAAGAACTAATCCAGTCTGAATAGAGCTGAGAGTGTGTAAAAAAATTTAACATCACATCAGTGCCTTTCTTTTCTCTTTTTGTTTCCCTCCTCCAGAAGGTGCGAACGTCAACATATCACTCGCTGCAAATGTGCTGTAAGTCAGCGTGCCGCTCGTGTTTGGTGGGTTCAGGTGGGGCGGACGTTGCAAAGCCAGTTATGGCTGCTTGGAGGGGGGAAAAAAAGACAGTTTAACACTGGAGAGAGCCGGAGGTGGGAAGAGCATGCGTGGGTGTGTTTGTGGATAAATGCAGAGGGAGGGTAGTGTGAGAATGATGCATGGGAGAGGCGAGAAAGCAAGCGATTTTCTGAAAATTCATGAAGAGGCTGATTGAAAAGAGAAACTTTTCTTTTCTGTGTCAGTGTCAAACTGCTCTCTGATCCTTTCTGGCGACCTTCCTGCTTAACCAACTGCTCTCGGGTCAGTCTATTCAATTTCAGTGCCAAACAGGAACAGCCACTCAAAAGTATCTTGAATAATAGCAAATTAAACTGACATTTAAGTGTTTTTCTCCTTTTTAAAAATGTATTATAAAATGATATAGCTTTTAGAACATGGTTAATAGAATTGACTTAAAGATAAAATCGCTGAAGTCTGATTGGCAGAAAAATAATTACCAAGCCTGATAATGTATTAGTTGTTTAAATCTGTTATTAAGCAAAGTGCCAAACAAGCACTGCTTGCAGCTTCCCAGATGCAAGTATTAATTATGACGGAGTAACGAGCACAATCTGTCTCCTACGAACCATTTCAAAGCTTCGTTTTCCCGAAAATCACATTCTGAGAATACACAATTCCCACAAAACACCCAAACAAAACATGCAATATACGAGGTGCACGCTGAAGCAAAACCATCATTTCTGTTTCTGCTTTTGATGCTCCGAAAATTACACATGAAAAACCTGCTAAATGGTTTGAACAGGATATTGTTTTGCTGGTACAACACAGAGCTGCTCTTAAGTCTTTTGAGGACATTTAGAAGTCCCGATTTTCTCTGGAATGCAGCTCCCAATCAAAAAGCTGGCTCTCAGTGTGAATTTAGTGGGTTTTGGATTGATTGTTGAGCCAAACTGAAGATGGACAGCTTTCCTGCATTTAGTACAAAAAGCCGAGTGATGAATCAATAAAAGGAATTGTTTGCTAATTCTGCTCCAGATAGACAAAGCAGACTGAGTCATTAAGATACATTTTTAAAGGCATATTTTTTTTGTTTTCCACTGCTAACATCAAAAGAAACATCCACTTTTGCACTTTTTTTTCCCTCCAAACGTCTGCTCCCCTGCACATTTCCTTCTGAGCACATCGTCTCTTTATTCTTCCTGACACTAACCTGGTTGTTACGCCTGGGTCTTCTTTGTTCTCTTTACTTTACTAAGCTTCTTTGCTCAACCCTCTCTGTTTCACTGCGTCCATTTGCTCGTTGGCACTCAATCTTATCTCCTGCCTCAATCAGTTGGCCAAGAGCCCCTGAACACACCAACTGTTGTGCACTCTCAATAAAAAAAAAGAAGCGTTGCACCTTACAGCAAGCTTCTGTGTGGGCTTTTTCTTTCTTTCTTTTTTAGCTGTGTTGAAGGACGTTTCACCTCAGAATCATGCTTTTTTTCTCGACCAAGCTTCAGTTTGAACTGAAGCCTAAAATTAAGACAAAAACAAAACATATGTTAATTTGTTTTGTGCATTCAGAAAATCATCTCTTTTTTAAGGGTTTAAATGTTATGTTTGAAAGTAAACTTTAAAATAATCCAAAATATACTAATTTACATAAAATATAAATGGAACTTTAACAAGTTATTCTTATGTTGGATTTAATTAAATTTATAAGTGAAAAAGAACAAAATCGTGATAAAACTGGTTTTGTTAAAAGCATCTGGACCTAAAAAATAAACTCATTTTGTCCTTGTCTGGTACTAATAGATTTTCATTCATCACAAAGTTTAGAAATGGTTGTGAAAAAACTAATTCTACTTCACTTCTTCTGCTTCATAAAGCAGATGTACTGTCTGGAGCATTCATGTGTGTACACAATGCCCAGTAGGAAGTACATCAGCTGGGATCTACAGTAGAGACACACATCAGTCTGTTTGGGATTTAAGTACTATTTGGAGTCCATCATTTACAGAGTCCAGATTAGTCCAGAGGTTAAAGTTCCATCAAATCTAGGGTTGGGTATTGAAAGGGTTTCATTCGGTACCGGTGCCAATTCAATACTTTTAAAACAGTACCGGTTCCTAAACGGTATTTAAATTGGTACTTTAAAACAAAAAGACACAGATGTTTTGAGTGGCAGCAGCACGTGCCGTCCCGGTTCTAATGATCCGACGTGGACACACACGCACACACAGCTGCACCTCTCTGACACAGGCGCCTCGCACAGCAACGGTATGGAAGGCTAGATAACCTTCCATACAACGGAGACAATCAGCTGCGGTACAGGTGAGATGCGTGCACGCAGCTCCTCCCGAGTCGGAGGCTCCGACACACGCACGCAGCGACGGCACCGTTTCAGATCACGTGAGTCGGTTCTCAGGCGGTACCAGAGAGTTCGATCGGTGCCTTAAAAAGTACCAAATTCGGTTCCCATCCCTAGTCAAATCTCTTTCTCGCGCTCTCTTTTGGGCTTAGTAGTCTCTCTCTCTCTCACTCTGTGTGTAGCCCAAATGAAAATACGTGAAAATAGTAAAGCTCATGGGCTTAGATTTAGCGTGGTCGGAGGTGACGTATTCCCACCAATAACTCAATCCAAGGGTACAGAAGCGTTGCATCCCAATCACTAATACGTGCAGCGCAGCAGACTGAGGTGCTGTGCTGCTGTGTGAGGACCTGTGTCCAGAGGAAGGAGGCGTATCTGGATCGACCGGCGCGAGCCCCTTGATCCATGTAGGCTAGCGGTCTATGTCCCTCCACCTGGACGGAAGTCTGTGCTGAGCCGCTCACGCCGACGGCACCTGCCCTGGGTCTGAAAGTGGACCGAGCTGGACTGGCCATCGAGCATCTTGACTCTCAGTAGGCCTATATGGTAACATTCAAGGCAGTTGCCAATCCTAGACATAGACATCAATGAGTTCATAGCTTGGTCAACTTCAGAGATCTTTAAAAATTAATAAAAAGTCACCTCTCAGACTGTTAGATGTGAATATTAGTGAAAATAATTTCAGTTTAGACAGGTTGCCAAAGAAAGAAGATAGGCTTGTGTTCGTCATGTTACATTTGCTTCAAACAAACAAGACCAAAGTGGCGAACACCAAACATCAAATGATAAACTCATCATACCAGCTGTCAAGCACAGTGCTGTTGATTTGAACTTGCTCTGCAGCCAAAGAACCCGGGCACCTTGCAGTCATTGAGTCGACCGTGAACTCCTCCGTCTACCAAAGCGTTCTAGAGTCAAATGCGAGGCCATCTGTCCAAGACTGAAAAAGCTGGGGCCAAACTGGGTCGTGCAACGGGAGAGTGATCCCAAACAGCGGCTAATCTACAACAGAAAGGCTGGAAAAAGAAAAGAATCATGTTGTTGCAATGATTCAGTCAAAGTCCAGAACCTCAACTTGATTAAAATGCTGTTTCGAGATCTTAGGAGAGCTGTGCATAAATGAGCGCCCGAAGGCTTCAGTGAACTGAAGCAACTTTGTTAAAAGCAGCAGGCTAACATTCCTCCACAACGATCTGAGAGGCAGATAAGGGCGTTCAGAAAATATTTACCTTAAGTTCCAAGTGCTCAAGGTGGGCTTAGTTTAGTTTAGCCTGGTTGTTCACTGGAGGTTACATTCATCTTATTTTAATACCTGGTATAAACTAAATTATTTTTCCTTTTAAAAAATGTAAAACCTTAGAGCTAAAAATTAGAATTTCAAGTTCAAACGTTAAATTATTTATCTTCATTAAGTAAAATACACGCATTTATGCAAAGCTGAAGGAAATCTCTCAGATGTAAATTTCAAACCCTTAAACAAAGCAACCACATGTTCTGTGAGTTCCAGTTGTCCTCCGTGTTTGATTGTTCTACTGTGTATTTGTAATCCACAGTTAGCAGCCTGTTAATCCTAATGGTGGTCATATCTTATCAGCTAAGTGTTGATAAAGCACATTTGGCAGCCAGCACTGGTGAAGCCAAAGAAATGACATCATGTCCCCCACAGGGGTTGAAAGCGAACCTCTGAGAGGACTGTCAGGAAAAAAAAGAGTTCCTATGAACATCAGGGTGCATGAAGGACAGGAAAAGAAATGTCTTTAGGCAATGTTTTCTTAGTTTCTGGAGTTCCTGTCTCCTACGTCTCCTCCATCAACCGTCCTCTGGTGCTTAAATTCTCCTCTCACATGTGTCTTTTCTGGTTGTGAATGTAGGGCATGGGGGTGGGGCAGAAAGTTCTCCAAATTAGTAGTTATTCAAAGAGTGGAAGATGAATCATTGTGTTGGGAAGCTCCAGCTCCGCGCAGCCACAGCTCTATTTCACTTGTAGGTTTTCAGCTTACACTTGGACTTGCGCATTAGTTTTGTTCCAGTCTTACTTGATATGTATGTATGCGCTCTTTAACACTCTCATCTCGGTGCTGACAATTGAAAATAAATTAACATTCCTGTGCTTTATTTTTGTCTTCTCTAAGCCTGTGGAGGAAACTTGGAGGCAAACCCAGGAGGTCAGGCCGTACTCACAGCCTGTCAATCCTCCTCGGTGACCCCACCGCCCCTTTCTTTCTCCCCCGTCCATTCTTCTCCCTCTACGCTCCCCCTCTCCCATCTATTTAGTCCCTCCCGGCTTAGAAACTCCCAAACTCGTCCCCCTCCTCTCCTCCCACTCTCTCTTTCACCGGCCGCCTCTCCAGCTTGAGTGAGGCAGACACAAGCTTTGTGGAAGGAGCCTCACATTCACTCAGCCGGCTGTTGCAGGCAGCCTTGTATTTCATGTTAAGACATGTGGGCTGTCTCCTCCTGTCCATTTATTTTAATTATGCTTTAATTGCTCGCTGTCCTTTTTTAAATGCTTGCTTATTATTTCTATCATGCTGATGTGAAAAATTTGCTGTGGACTGTGATTTTCTCCATTATCTTAACTGGTGATTGATCTCTCTCCTCGGGTTTCAGCAGTGTCTGCACGAGAGACAAAAGAAAAACAGATGTCATGAATGTTTGTGAATCATTTTTCATTCCGTCGGCGGGGCTTTCGGACCGTTTCCAGGAAGATATACTGTTAATGGGGAGGAAACCTCGGGGAATATAATGTGTATCCTCGTATGTTTTTAGGGAACGGATCTCAATGCACAGATGAAAACGAATCCCTTTTATCTACTGTCTCTCGGTGTACATTACACGTTTCAGCTCATTACAATTAAAAATAGTTATACTTTATAATGTAGGTGGTGACAGGAAGTCATAAAAGCGGAACTTTTTGTAAAAATGCGTCTGCCTTGGTTAAACACGATGATCATTATTCAGAAATCGCTGGCACCGAAACGAGAAATAAACCTTTTTAAACACGAGGCTTTAGAGCAGCTAAGCGTAGATAATTTATCTGCAAAACATCTAAAGGGTTAATAATGCCTCATTCACCTTTTCATATAATTTTCTGCTTGGAAACATCGACCCCCCCCACCCCACTCCCATCCCTTGATGTGAAATTATGATGCGTCTGTCAGTACTCGTGTAAAGCATCTTCATGTTAATCGCCTAATCCGTTTATCTCAAGTCTGGACCAATTCAGAGAAGAAATCCCACCAAACAAAACCGCTCTTTTTATTTCCTAGGAAGATGAGCGCGGCTGTGTCCTCTACCAGCTTAAGCCAGAAAGGGGAAATGTTACTCAGCAGGGCGACAGCTGATCGGGAGAAAGAACCCCGGGGTGGAAAGGGCAAGCCTTCATCCACAAGGCCGAGCAGGCTCTCGCCCCCTGGTGTCTGGAGGGGGCCGAGCGGCTCAGCGGGTACTGCCGACCGGAAGGGCAGGGGCACGTCCCCCCAACAGTTTCCAATCTCCTTCTGTCAGCCTCTGTTGTGGTTACCCCATGGCCCGAGGTCTCATATTTGGAGGATGATAAATGGCTGCTGAAGAAGTCTTGTGTGTCTCTGGAGACTTGATGCTCTCTCTAACACTGAACTGGTAGCAGTCATGTTGGTAGACTGAGCCTCCTCTGTAGACCTGGTGTGAGACTTCCCATGCAGGAGAGCAAACCCACCGCTTTGTTATCTGATCTGCCTCGGCGCCACCGCCTGATAAACAACTGCAAGAAAAATAAAAGCACAATTCTTATAAAGCCACCCAAGTTTAGCTGCTGAATTATAAGTTACCTGAGTGTGTGTGTGTGTCTCCATCCTTGGTCAGGGTGACCTCAAATAAAAATAAATACTCTCTGGCTTCAACAGGCTGGGGTGGAGATCCGTCAAGCTTTTATTCCACCTCTACCAGGTTCTGGTCACGTATAAAATGAACCTAATAGTTGCTTGAATAATGTCTCGGTATGCTAATGTGAAAGCTCCCCATGTTTTGTGGGTTTTCATGTTGCCAAAAATATCCGAGTGTATTAGCGAGGCCCGGAGAGCGATCAGAGCCGACTGCTCTGCTGCTCAAATTTAGGTCCATTATAAAATAATCAGGACGGCTGACGGGTGGCGGCATTCAGCAACAGGAAACATTTACTCTCCTCTGCCAGGCGACAGCTGCCAAGTGACCTGTGCTGGATATATATATGTGTGTGTGTGTGTGTTTGGAGGTTAGAGACGATTCCCTGCGTTTTAGTGTGTTTCTGCTTGCATGAGTGTTTAAATGTGTCTAAATCCACCTCAGGAGGCGTGTGCATGTCCTTCACTGTATGTTTGTGCAGGCATGCATAGTGTGTGTGTGTGTGGCATTTCACATATGACACACCACGCATCCCTCCTCAGTGTTTGACTTTGGTAAGCAGCTTATCTGTCTTGTGCGTTAGTCTGTCTCAGGCTCTAACCTTTCGCTGCTCATGCAGACAAAGGACTGGTTTTTGCCGCCCCTTGATAAGGCAGGAGACAAAAGTAGCTCTCAAAGCAGCCGCGTCTCTAATGGCGTCCTGTAAGAACGTGTTGCTGCAGCGACGGGTGATCTGGGAGTAAATGTGGAAGGTGGAACAGAGAGAAGTACGAGACGAAGCTGTGTAAACATTCGGTTGTAGCGCGCAAGCGGAGTGCTAAATAAGTGGCGAGAACCAGGCGCGCCGGGGTGCTTTGGTTTTGTGTTGGAGCCCTCATAAACATACGAGAAGAAAAGTTTTGATATTTTCCGAGAATCTTGCACCAAGAAAAGGGGTTTTGTTTGCTCGATCAAACCACAGTTAGGCATCCTGTACTCGGCGTTGTTCAGACATTTGTTTGACTGCTTGTCAAAAGTAATTCACACATGAATTCTTGCATCATGCCACACATGCAGAATACAGATGCAGCAAAGTAAACACGCCAAAATGTTGAGGAGGATGTTAATAAGGACCTTTCCAATCCAATCCAGCTTCATGCATTTTTTTTTCTCTTTTTTCCCAGATGAAAATGTTTGTCGATCTTTCTATGGAAACTACTGATCGCTGAGATTCGTCTGGTTTTCCATCCTCCTACTGCAGCATCTTGAAGCACTGTTATCAGCCTTCAGACCCACAGCAACATCATGGCCTCTGCACTGTGGAGGTGTCCGGAGTTTCGCTGCCTCCTGCTCCTTCTCCTTTGCTTTCACTGTTCGCAAGGTGAGTACCCACGAGGTTTCATGACAGAAAGTAGTGTTAATGAGATTCTAGTTGACCTCTCACGAAGCTATTTATTATTCCGCTCATGAATGTGTTGTATTTATTTGTGCACGTCGTTGTGGACACTTCTGAGAAACGAAGAGCTGCTATGCAACACGGTTCCCAAGATCTTCTGGCGTGGTTGCACTTTAGAAGTTTCATGAACACTATTTGAGAGTATTCTTGGCGTCATCTGGACTCAGAAATGTATCGTGGCTTCCATGGTGACGGTCCTTCCCCCTCACAGACTAAAAACGACACCTTCTTCTTGAGATTAATTTCCTTTAAAGTGTACTCAGGTGCTCTGATTTTTGCTGAGGATTTATGAATTTTTTATTTCCGCCTAAATAAAATGGATCTGAGCAGCCGGTGTAGGGGGAACCGTCACAGGCAGTTCGGCAGAGTGAGAAACTTGGAAATAATGTGGCTCTGTTTAAAATCTGCAACCAATCCCGGAGCTCTTTTTTTGTTTCCCGTTCCTTCGCTCACTTTTGATTAGAACATTTGGCTATAATTATACATGTTGTGACAAAACACTCCCGTCAGTTATATGCCCATCAAAACCCCTGATGTTGATGTGTGTCTGCATTAATGATGATCATTTCCTTTTTAGTCCCTTTCAGTCCCTTTTGAACGGGGAGACAAAGTAACCTGAAATCACATGATTGTGTGCCAGGCATTTATTACAGATGGATGTTGAGGCGCATTATTTTAGATGGCTTCCTTTTCAATTTGGGTTTTGCATTATTTCTCCCTCCGGCTGTTTTGTTCTGTGATAGATTTCTTTTCCAGTCTTATTTTAGGTCTGGCTGTGGTATACAATTTGTTAACAAAGACGATTTGCTACAAGGCTGGCTTTTTGCGTTAGATTAGTCATTTTATATAATATGGAAGAGAGACCAGCTGAGGTCCTTGAACATTAAACCTCTGGCTTGGAAACAGAGTCGAGTAGTCCTGTTGGATTTCTTAAAGAGGAATACTGCTTTGGTATGCAGAAAGTGCAGGTTTTGGGTTTCAGTTGATGTGAGGGCTCTCAGGCCCAAGAATGCATATTTGCCTATCCGTCAATAAAAGAACGTGTGTGTGTGTGTGTCCATCTGAAAACAATATCTGACTCTATCCACATGCCACTCACCTTCAGCCTGTCCAGCCCTGAGGGCCTGCATCCTGCTTATGATCTACGTTTCCATCAGCATCCCTGCAATGCAAACTCCACCTGATAATTACCCCCCGTCCCTCACCAGGTATAATCAGGTTATGATTTTCACCCAAAACATTCCTTTGCTTTGAAATTCTCACAGAAAAGGAAGTGATTTCCTCCCACTCTGTATTGACTTTCTCATCTGGTGCTGAGAACCGACACCAGTTTTGCTTTTGTTTTGACAAATTTTGAGCAAAATCAAGTAGTATCGACTGCTACCAGACTCACACAGCCTTGCACAAAATGGAGGCCAGCATTTCTGGTTTAAAAAAAAAAAAAAGCTCTATTGGCAAATCTCTAAAAGGCTTAAAGTGAAAAATGATTCACTTCTTTAGTAGCTTTAGCAAGATCCCCTTTTTAATTTTCATCTTTTATGGATGAAAAAATGGGTGAAAAAAGCCAAAAGTAAAACTTTGACAGTTTGCATGATCAATGCGTTGGAACTTGTGTGATAAATATCACAGCTAGTCTTTGATTTCTTTTTGTTACCAGCTAATTAGCTCTGTTTCTTTTTGGAGGATTTTGGTTCAGTCTTCCTGCAAAAGGCTTCAAATTATTATTTTTTGTGTGTGTTGTATTGCATGCATTAATTTTTTTAGGTCTGTCTGCAGATTCTTTATAATTTCTGATTCTGAAGACTTGGAAGACCTTGGTAAAACCTTCAGCTTGCGCCCCTCGAGGGCCATTGTGAATTTGAAAGGTTTTATAATCATTCTTTTGGAAAATCGTTCCAACGTTCAGCTTTGTTTTATTAATTTTTTTTGCAAATGTGTCAAATTTGCTTCCTTGATTCACTGATATTTACGTGAACCCCGTCTTCTTTCTAGTGAAACACCAGCCCAACATATAATCCATCTCTTCCTGTGGTTAAATAAGTATAAGCGAAAATTGATGTTGCCTTTTTTTTCTTTAAACATGTCATTGCTAATTGCTGGCAAAGAATTCTATTTTACCATCATCGGGCCGCAGGACGTCTGCAAAATGCATCAGGCTTGTTACGAAGTTCATTTGTAAACTTGAAGTTTATGGCGAGGATGCAGGAAAGATTTTCTTGTATTGGTTCTTGCATTAAGGCTGTATTTGTGCAGCTGTAGCTTTGCTCAACCACAACACAGTCTGCTAGATTTTCCTGAAGGCCTTCAGCAGTCAAAAGGGGTTTCGATTTTACTGTCTAGCAACTCGATTTGCGTTTTTTTTCTAAATTCTTTTGTGTATGTGTGTGTGTTTTTGCATCTTGACTCCACACCTCCACTGCTTCTGTTAGCTGCCATATTTTAATTTGGTCACAGACGTAGGAAATGGCTACCTGAACCTGAAAACAGCTTCACTTTCTCCTCCTGCTTTGCAAGCTTTAATTATTTTAATTGTCAGAGAGCTTGGCAGCTTCTTACGGGCGCCTATGGCTGCTGATTGCTTGGACGAGGTTTGAGAAGGACAGAAATGCATCTTAGAAATTTTCATCACCTGGGGTTTGCTAATGATGAGTGTGAAGTAGAAGTGAAGTAGAAGTTGCACTAACAAGCTCATTAAGGTCCGAGGCCTTAGGAAATCAATGGAGAGCTCAAAGTTTTTAGAATGTAAAACATAAATACCACACTATTACTGCAGGAGAGGCTGAAAAAATGTTTTGTCTTTAACTATTTGTTAGTACTGGAAACTTTAAATGCTGTCAAAATAACAAATGCATTTACTCCCAGTTAGAATCTCACTGTATCTTCTCATCAAAGGCAAACCGTTGAGTAATATCCATATTTTCATGGTAACAATGAACCAAATTATGATTTTAGATGATAAAACCCAGACTGCGCAGCTCTGTTAGCTTTGCAACAAGTTTCAGCTCATTGTTCAGCTGCACAGTTAATTTTACTATTTCGTTCATGCTTTTCTCATAATGTGTTTTTATGTGCTGTAAAGCACGAAGAAAAAAAAAAAACCAACAGCCGAGAAGCAGAGATGAATGTACCTTGCACGTCTTGCTCAGTACCACACAGTTAGCTGCTATGTGGTGAACATAGTGGAGCACTTAGCAGCACAGAAGCCAGAATATCCCACAGGAATTGGTTGGAACCAAAAACAGACCTAAAAGAACAGGAGGTATTGGATTTATACGCAGCAGAGAACATGGTCAGGATGTAAAATTTAAATTAGAAAAACAAAGCGCTGGTGCAGGATGACATGTGTGCATCGCTTTTGGGGATTTTCTATGTGTAGAGTATACATTTTAATCCTGCCTAAGTGTAGAACGCTACCATGCGTGCAGATAATTACTTAAGGTAAATAAAGTACAATATCTGATTAAAACTATTTGTGTCTAATTTTATTTAAAAATCTAGAACTAGTCCAACCTCGTTTCTTCGTGTGCTTTTTCCTTTTCTACATGATTCGTCGTCCAATTCTTCCACATTCTTGTACCATTTTATAACCAATCCATAAAACGATGCCTCCGTCAGAGCAAAGTAGGTCATGCAGGTATTGGGATTGTTGTATATCTTTCAGGCCGCTGAGCCGCCCAGTCTGAAGAAATGAAAGACGACCAGATTCAAAAGCAGCAGCTCCACAAAGGTGGAGCAAGAGCACAGCGGCGTATCTGCTGTGACTGAATAAGAGCTGTTATCTGAGTCATTAAAGTAAAGGCAGACAGATTTGGACGGAGGTTATGTCAGACAATGTCAACTCTTTTCTGTGTGTTTTAATAGCAAATGAAGACTTGGCACCTCAAATTTGCTATCTAAATATTGCAGAAAAGTCTTAATTTAAAAGATGAAGTGGTTTGTGTGTGTGAGATCAGTGTTAGAGATTAGGATTAGGGCAGGCAGTGTCTTGCTAAAATGTGTGGAAGGGAGACATTTAACTAAAATAAAAAAAGGTGTAAGAAAAAGGAGGACTTTTCAGCTCCATTTGAGGCCCCATTGCTCTGAGTAACACAGCACCCTGAAGGAGAGTTTGTTGACAGTGAAAGATTCCCTGCAACGAACACACCAGTACGCTTGTGTTTCCCCCCGCAGAGGTCATGAAGGTTAACGCCACGTCTCGCCACAACATTTGTGTCAAGCGGTGCCATGCATTGTGCTGATGGAGGACCCTCCCTCGTGCCACGCTGGTGTTTCCAGTTTGGGGTTGGATGGAACGGGGGGGAGGCTATTGTGCTCCGACTTCTCTCTGGCCCCGGGCCATACACAACCAGTCTGTCATCCATTGATATGCTTGGCTTGCCGTTTTATGATTCATATCAAATGCTGCGGGTCCATGGTGGGGCGATCATGAATTATCTGCTAAACCGTGGGAGATTCACAGATGACTGGTCAATCTGTGTGGTGAGAACAAGCATAGAGGGAAGCAAAAAAATGTGATATATCAGTCTTTCTTTGAACTTCCGCCCAACTGGAAGCATTTCAAGAAACAAGGCAGGGGTTCATCATCTGGATTGACTGGACTTTCCTGCAGATTATGCACCACATGGAGACTCATCTCATTGTTCGAGTTTTTTAAAAATGTGCTTATACTGTAATTCTAATACCGTATTTTGCAGCTAACCCTACCTGCAGCAGCAGCTTTGCAGCGACTCGACCGCTTTCCCGCCTGACGTCGTGCTGCAGTATTTTTTAATAACAACTTGGAAAGTTTTGAGCCAGAAGAGAACATGAAATTGAAATGAGCCAGACCCACATGAATGTCCAGGATCAGGATTTCACTCGAAGGAAATGAAACGCAATATCAACCTCAATGGGTTCATCTTAGATTTATTGCAACAGCGATTTCCTGAGTGAGTTTTTTTGAGGGTAAAGCTGTGAGAAATGTTTCCATCCAGTTCTTGAGTGTCAGAATGTAACTCTTTCCCTTCCACAAGAGAGGCTTGTCTATTATTGTGTGTTCAGACATGATTGTAAAAGTTGGAGTAACATGGCGAGCTGATGAACAAGCACTTCATTTAATGGGCTTGGAGCTGCAGTGGTTGTCTGGCAGTTTAATTTTATTTGCAAAGCACGCCTTAAATCTCATTGCAGCATCTCAGAGCAACTCAATTCACACCCCTATAGCAATAAGTTGTATAAACACTGGACCACATGTATAGCTCGCTCTTTCCTCCTTAAATGCTGTCTGAAAATGCTTTTTTCCACCTCTCTCTCTCTCTCCAGGCAGTCTAATTCAAATAATAGATGAGTCCGGCTCACAGCCACGATCTAGCTTGCTTCAGATTCTAAACTTTGCTCGCTGTAAGTCGCTGTTTCACAGGAGGGCTCAGCTGTCATAACAAAGCAATGTATTTATCCTTGAAAGGAAGCAGGAGGGGAGGGGGCGCTTCAAATGAAACCAGGTAAACACTATGGAAAGACGCAAAGAATTTTTATTTTTTTGCCGTGCGTTGTGTCTTGGGAGGTGTTTGCCTACAGCAGAAATCAACTTAAAAACATAAAGACAAAAGTCTTTGCAGAAGCAACAAGAACCTGTTGCATTTTGTTGTGCTTTACCATTCAGGATGGTTTTAAATAGCTCGGAGGCATGTCATAAATTCATTTGAACAGAAAGCGCAAACATGGGAGAGACAAAAGCGGGTACAATATAACACTTTTGTGGCAAAGCAATCAAAGCAGGTTGGCGCTCTGAATACCTGCATCAGGATTCCTTTAAGTGCCACCTCTTCAGCTGTTTTGCTTTTAATCGTGACATATATTTGAAGCGGTAATTTGTCAAGGAGAGCAGACACAACACGTGAAAGGGAACACAAATGCCTTTTAGACAAAAAGCAGCCTGCTGTTAGAAAAGGAGAATAAAAGGAGGCTACAGTTCTATTTACCGCGTGAAAATTGTTCCAAAATGATGCATTTGTCTCTACCTGTCTTCCCTGCTCGCTATCAGAAATGTCATAACAGCTCGGAGCTCACTTTTTTTTTTTCTTTTTTGTGCCACTGATGGTTGTGTTTCGCGCGGCAAATGCTGGAGTTAAAATGGATCTGTGCAGTGGGGAAAATATAGCAATCAATATAAAAATGTATTGTGGAAGCGACAAATGTGCTTTTTTGTGATACACTTTTGTGTTCGCGCAGATTTTTTGAGGCAGAGGGACTTGAGACAAAAGTGGTTCCTCTTGAGTTCCAGCAAAATCTCATTTCTCTCGCTCCTTCATGGCTAATGGTCATATATGATGCGAGTCGGCCTGATGAAGTGTGTAAGGTCTCTTCTGTTGTGAGTCTGCTGGCTATGAATGTGGCTCTGTTGCATTCCCTGTTTTACTAATCTCCTCGGGCTGATTCTGTGCTATAGAGCATGACCACACATTTTTTTGTCTAGGAATTAAATGTCACCCAAGGGCGGGTCACCTGCAAACAAAAGGCCACCAGCCGATTTTGCAGGTATAAACAGGCTCAGATAAGGAATCCTTCCCTTGCCGTGCAGGAAATTGAATAAGTACAGCGCAGGAGAAAAAGTCAGTGAAACAGCCGAGCACAAAGAGCGTTTTTGTTTGCCTTACACTATCAGTATTGACCCCTCGTAGCGTATATCCTCATTGAGTGTGCACGGCACAATGGTCTCATCGAAGATGAGGAGCAGGAAGCTGTCTGTCATCTAGATCTCCCCATCTGGGCATCTGTTATCAGCTCTCCTGTTTTCTGCTTGCATTGACCGGAATGCTGGTGGAAGGGAATGGGGCAAGGTCATCACGCTCAAGTCAATCAAAGTGGTCAGTGTAGCAGAGATAGCAGGGGGTTATTGCCAAGGAATGTGTGGGTTTTTTTTCAATGACTTTCTAAACTTTTTTTGAGACTTCACACAGCGCCACAGGGTTCTGTGTTTGCAAAGAATGTAGACACACCGAAGCAAAAGTAAACTATTAGCAGAGACTGCAATTTATCTGTAAGATATTGGAGAGCAGAAAATATAAATTTGCATGTAGTGTTGTGCAAAAGTTTGAAACAATTTCTAATTTCTTTATACTTTGCAAAAAAAAAGATCCACTTTCTTATAATCTAAGTGAGCTCCATCAACAGTTTTATATGCTTTCTGGCAGACTTTTTATTTTTTTATTATTGTATTTTTTTTTCCACTTGTTTTTCTGCCCAGTTCTTCTACCTGACAGCATATTATAAAGTGTGTGCTTAAAAAATGAGAACAGTGAACAAAGGGATGGCAATAGAAGAAGTGTCAGGTCTAAAAAAACTACCTCCAGCAGATGAGCAGTATCTAAAGGTCATGTCTTAAAGACAGAAAAAACAGGAAATATCTGACAGGGCCTGAGGGATGCTTCATTCTTCAGCTAAGAGCGCTTTGGGAATCACCTTGTTGGAGCTAAAATACTTTTTTTTGGTGTAAAACTGCTTTATTGTTGGTATTTTTAAACTAAAGACACCAGAACAGGTTGTCTTTGTGATTGGCTGCTTTCTAAAAAGTTTAAGTGAAAAGCGTTGGATGATCGTAGAGCATCCAACCTTGTTCAGTTCCTTATTAGCACACTCCAGTGTCTCCCTTCTAAAACACATTGATTCTAACTTTTTTGTTAAAAATCTCCTGAGCATAAATCATCAGAGCCTCAGTGTCTTTGTGACAGCTTGCTTTTGTTGAGAGTGAGCAAGCACCCGATTAAATGTCCTGAAACTGGACATTCAACGCATGCACACACTGGTGTGACCAACACATTTTATAAATTAGGTTGCTGCAGAGTTGGCAGTCTGGGAAAAAGAGCTCCTGCAGGAGGAACACTGTTAGCAGGACCTCAGGATGTGTCTTAAAGACACTGCTGATAAAATTCACCTTATTAGTCTAAGTAAAAGCATAGACTCTGCTTTAATTGCATTAAAAGTTGTTTTTAATATGCAGGGAAATGCACGTTGGATGGAAAATACATGTTATAATGAAGGAAGCTTATCTATATGTTTTGCGCGTGTAAGCACAAGCCACTGAAATTTCCAGTTAGGATAAAACCGCAATAAGGAAGCAACAAGGACTGCACCATTTAATCTGCAAGCTCTAACACAGTTACGACTTCCACACAGGGGGGTTATTTATAGGCTTAAACATACTAATATGGACCAGTGGAAGTGATGGAGTAACTGTGTTAAAGACCACTGCAGGCTCTGCATGTGCAATCAAGATAAAGTGTGTATTATCAGAATCGTCTGTTCATCATCATCTCGAGGCTGATCTCTTCTCCTCGTCATCATCTCTGCCTCATTATTCACCGTGCTCCAGTTGCAGCTTTTCCTGGCGCCCTGTCTGAGCTCTGTCCATGCAGGACTTTGTAAAAGGAGGTGGTGGTGGTGGTGGGGTTGATTAGGGGGAACTCTGCCCCAGCAAACAAGAACAGAGACTGGAGCATGTGATGGAGACTAGCCCACATCCTCCCTCCTCTTCTCGCTGCTTCATCCTCCACTGTCTTCCTCTCTCTCCCCACCCTCTGGGAGGCACCTGACTTGTTCTGAGACGTTCCTTGTGAGGAAAATCCAGATGGGGTTTAAGTGCAAGGGTAAAATATGGGCTTCAAGGGGGGTTAGGCACTGCTCAGGGTAGATCAAACCTGTGAAACTATAACCCCTCTGCACTCGGGAGAGTTACTTCAACTCACTTCTTTCCGTGTGTTTCATCAACTTCCCTGAAGAGATGCAACAATATGTTAGATATTGAACAAGCAATGAACTAATTCTGTCAGAGAGGCGCTCTCCTGGGAGCCTATAAGAGATTTTAATCTTCCAAGCCAAACATTTGTTTCTTTTTAATGTTTAGTCTCTGATATTTGTATTCGCAAGAAAAGGTTGTTTCCCCAGTAGATTATAAAAAGTGTCAAATGATGCTTTAATCAAACGAACAGACTCATGTACTGAACAAAACATCACAGCCCGTTACATCTTCAGCTGAATTCTTCCTACCATGACTTTTTATGAAGCACTGACCCTTATGCATTTAGAGGATTATATGTATTAGTGATCTAATGAAGCTTTCCTGTTTCGTTGCAGTTTTTCTTTGATGTGCACTCACAGGGTCAGGGATCGTACCACCAGTCGATGAAGGAAAAGCATATTTTTTTTGCAGGCAAATTAGGACCGTTTTTGGAGCCAAATGTTGCGTATAAATATGTAGATACATTCTGTTTGTTTCAGTTCTGCAGCTCGGTCTTTTCTGAGGAGTCAAAGTCCATCGTGCATCACTTTTGGCAAAGCAGTTAACATTTTAGTTTTCTGTATTCCTAAAAATCATTTCTTCAACCCCAGAAAAACGTTTCAGTGCAATTCAAGCATTTAGTAATTATTTCTTTTAAAATTCCTGCATGTATGTATTTTTATGTTGGAATTCTTCCAGTGTTGCCTATATGTTAGGGATCAATCAGTATCTCACTAGGCAGGTCTTTATTTTTTTTAAGTCTTAAAACATTTGCAGGGGTTCTCACATTTTGTACATGAATTGCAGGACCTTGCTGTCATGTTGCTTGGATTCTTAACATGTTCTAAAATTTGCAAGACACATAGAAAAATAGAGCATGCATTAGAAACCACTCTCATAACCTTCTCAATTGCTTTTTAATTTAGTTTCCACAATTCAAAAGTGCAAGAAACGAGAAGATTTTAGGAGGGGCTAGCAACTAAATTTTGATTACGAGTTTATTTAGACATAAGTTAGACACTTTGTGACTAAATTGCAATAAGAAAATTTGCACAATAGTCTTGCAACTGTGGCGGTTTGTTTGCAATTATGTTACATGCCCCTTGTGACTTATGTCATAATACAAATTTAGTTAGAGTCCAACAAAAATTGTGCACATTTTCTGCTAAACTTACAGTTGCAGCCCAGTGAGACACTGCTACCACACCACACCATTTTACAGCTTCAAAATACATGACTCTGAAAAATGCATGTTCAAAGTCCTCATCTGGTCCAGTCTGTTAGGTTTTACATCAATGACTGATATTAATATCAATCCTTTCAATGTAAAAGGCCACACAGACAACTTATATGTAACAGCAGAAAGATCCTTAAAGGTAAAATTCCAGCAAAAGTATTTTTGAAGAGGCGTTAGCAAACAATTCAGTGTTCAAAAAGGGTCACGAAATCCAGGTAACCTCCAGAATTCACGAGCAAAGAACTGAGTTTCCATTATAAGATCTTTATTTCATTCAGTTTGATCTTATCTCTGCACATTGATTTTTCTGTTATTATTTGCTCTTCGACACCGTTGAGTCCCCCTTTGATGGAGTTGATATTGGTCCGTCATAATTTGTGATCTTTCAGCTTAACGTTTGTAGCCAGGCCTTTAAATGCAGGTCAGACAGTTGTGCGGATCGCCATTCAGTGGTTTGACATGACATAAATGTGACTCATTTGTTGGCGAGTTGTGTTTTTGCTCCTTAACCTCGCAGTAATAAGATTACAAAATGTCATAAGCCTGTTAAAGCCAAAAAAATGTACTTTTCTTGTGTGGATTAAGAAGAACTGAAACCCTGGACACACCTGCTCATTCATTTTGAATGTCCGAACTTTTAGCTGGTGTTTTGATGTGCAGATTGGTGGGTTTTGTTAGCTTTGGACCTGCCTGTCTTATCTTGTCTTCAGTGTTTGTGCTAATCAAGCTGCCTGTTTGGAAAGCTTTCAGTTTATTGCACAGCTAGCATGAATGTATGTTGTTTTATTCAGTAGAGAAAATATGAAATGCCTCCATCTGGTGTGATAGCATCTAGCTTTTTCTAAATTGGCCCACCTGAGGAGTCAAGAGGCAGCAGCGGGGTTCTGTCACACTTAACCTCAGCAATATGACAAATCCCTCACTCTAAACCCTTTCAATGAGACATGCGTCAACACCAAATATGTTTTTTCTCTCCCTCCTATACTGTTTTTTTTATATTTAAGAAAACATTTAGAGGATAAATGAGAGAAAAAAGGCTGCAGTTCCAATCGTAACTCAGGAATCTGAACCTGCAACTCTGAATTCGTGTATCAACGAGGAGAAAAAGGATATGACTCAGAGTGCTCCGTCCAACCACAAAGCAGTCGGTTCTATATTGCCGGTTTCTATTTTAGAAATCTTATATGGGAATCAAGAGTGTCTGATAGCAGCAGTCTGGGAAAGGCGGGTGTAGCCCCGGGGTTTGTGGTCTTGTCTGACACTGTCTTTAGAAACAATTCCCAGCAAGGTGGACCAGTGCAGGGACTAAAGTGTCATGGGAAACGGTGCAATATGTCCAACTTGATTTTCAGTGTTTCGCCGCATTTCGACAGTTGAAATGAAATTTGAGCTGCTGAGACGTACTGAAGGATCCTGAGGTGTCGTCTGTGTTTGAAAAACAGGTGTTACTTTGCGAATCCCAAATCTCCTTTCTAATCTCCCACCTCTCCACTGTGCGCCTCTCACATCTGATGAGGGGTCATGTTCAGCGTTTGTGAACAGTTTTGGCAGCGTTTTTGACGTCCTCACCAATTAGGAAATGCATGTGTGTATGATGCCTCATTTCTGTGCTCGTTGATCTATACATAAAATGTGAAAGGTTCATCCCATTGATCCCGTTTCCCCCCTGCTTTGACAAGCAATATGTAAGCTTCAATAAAAAATTCAATACTAAAGACCAGGCAGGCTGGTAAAGGAAGCAGAACATTGATGAGTCTTTGTAATGTTCAGAAATCATGTTTTCCCCCCTCACATGTTGAGCTCCTACTGAAAAAGACTTTACACCAGCAGAGTAAAACCTGCTGTATGACTATTCTGTTTCTCCGGATATTGGATTATAGAGGCATCTCCTCCTGTTGGAGGAAAAAACTTGACTCTCTTTCTTCCAAAGATGTTAGCTACCAGTAGTATCAGGAATGAAACAACATAAAAAGACAAACAATCCTGAAGTACCCCTGCTGTGACCATGCTGGGGGCACTCTTATTTGACTAAAGGCTACACCCTCTTTTATGCCTCAAAAGAAAGCGTCCCTGTCAAACCGAAGCCCAGAACAATAGGGGCCAGTCTCAGGGAAGCAGGGCCATTTGCATGCAGCTGTTTGCCGTTTCCAGGACCACAAAGGCCAATCAAAGGGACCTTAATAGAAGATGACAAGCGTCAACCAGTGCTTTTGCTCCCTGTCTGTGCCAGGCCTCGTCATTCCCTCCAAAAATGGCCCACTTTTTCTCTTTTTTTTAACAAACATTCCTCCAGTTTTTTCCTCTGATGTCCCGATGGTTTGAAGGGGTAAAGGTTGGTCACGACTGCAGTCCTTAGAGCTCCCACGCAGAGCAGCAAAGATGAGCCCGAACATGTGTGTTATGGTCTGCCGCTTGTGTTTGTCAAACAGCAATATCTCAACACCAAACCTACATCACGGTTTTCCTTTTTATCTCCGGGGGCTTTTTGGCGCTACGGAGTGTAAACGCCGTGGAATGGTTTCAGATGCACCCATCTGAGCCACGGTGCCACTTCCAATTTAAGATATGTTGATAGAAAACAAAATATGTATTATGAGAGGGATTGTCGCTGGTGAATTATAGGCTGTCAGCTGGAGGGGGAAAAAAATAAAACTCCCAGAATGCAACATACCGAGCAGCAGTACCAACCTTGCTTTGCTTTCATGAGCTCAGTACTTAGCAGGCAGGTTGGGAGCTGGAATCTGAAAAGCTACTTTTCGTGCAGTTCCTCACTGACAAGAATGCATGATAAGGCTTCATGCCAGCAGGGGCAGGAACAAGGATCAGAGCCTATTATCACTAAGTTAAAGTAGTTACCATGGCAATTTGTCTAGATTGTCCCTAACAAATATAAAGGTCCCTCACTGATTTAATGTTAAACTGAGGCACCATTGCAACAAGAGCACCCTTTCAACTACACGCACTTACACGGGGTTTGCATTATGGATTTTATCCTGCAGTTTTCTTGACACCGTTTTCCCTGCAGCTGGTGGCCTTCTGTCGCAATCTTCGACTGCTGCAAAGTTGATCAGTCAAACAAAGCACAGAGCGTGAGATGAAAAGATTTTCATGCCTCCCTAAGACTCACTGTGCACACAAACAATTCTCCCTTCTTTTCAAAAATCTCACAAAACTTGTTTAAACCAAAGAAAATCCACACAGAAGAATACACACATCCAGAAACCTTTGTTGTCGCAAGGTTTTTCCTCCATAGCTGTGTCTAAATCCTGAGATCAAGTTAAGTCACCAAAAATATATTCCCCTGAATTCACGTTTTCATCCTATGACACCAGACACGGGATACTTTGCATTTTCATGATTTGTCATTACATTCCCAATTACAAGTTGACGCGACATCAATGAGACCAAGACTATGTACAGTTTGGTGAAGAGGTGATTTGTTTTTTAGACCGCCAGCACAGTCTAGATACTCCCCCTAATTGATGTAGTGTTAGCCTACGACCAGAGAGCTCTATAACGGCGAAGGGGGAGGAGGCCAGCCAGGCACAAGCCTAATCAATCGCAAGGCTTCTGTTGACAACAGCATGCCATCGTGCCATAGTGCTCTGATAGATGTGTAGAGCCATCAGTGGACAGCGGGAGAGAGAAAGTCAAAAAAGGCAGATGGTGTGTGTGTCCGTGAGGGTGTTTTAGTCGAAAGACGCTCTTTCTGCTCGGAATTTAAAAACCCCACGAGATGCATTCTTTCCGTCTGTTCTCTGTAGCTGCCGTGATAAACCCGTCACTCCTTCCGTGAGGAATGGCAGGCGGGACGATCATTAGTCTTCGCAGTAAAGCCGCCAAACTTCTCTCTCTGGGTTTTATCATCCCACCATTTTGGACAGGTTTTCTGAAAGGTTTGGGTAATTGTCGTGGTTATTGGAAAAGATGGAGTGACCTCACAGCCCTTCACTTATGATTTGGCTACACCGATGTCTTCTAATGAGGTGATAAACAGTCCAGCTAAGAACAATCCACAGGGCATTAGAGGGATCATGGTTTTATAATGAAATCTCTGGTCGCCAAATGCCAGAGAATTCCTGCCATTAGTTTCAAATTTTGTCCTCCTGCCACCTCGTCTAGTTCGTGTTGTCAAATTTTTCCTAATCTGCGACGACTCTAACATTTTACTCTTAACAGTGAATGTTTTACAGATGCCATTTTTCTCTATTTGCTAGTGTGGCATGTGCAGAACATTATTAAAACTGAACCAGGCGCAGCAGGCTGAAATCACTTGCAGACATGTGGGTCGGGCTTTAAGGGCAGGAATTTCAAGCCAGACCCACTTCAGCTTTAAGCAGTTCAAACAATGCTAATTGCGTCAGGCCCCGACTATCAAAAGTGTGAGGATAATTAGAGCGAGGGGGCAAAGTGAACCCGGGGTGGTAAGTGTTAGTACATGACAATGCTCGGGAGCCAATGGGAGCAAGAAAAAGGTAACAGACTGAAAAGGAGGGCTAATTAGGAGAGAGCAGTGTAGAAAATACAAATGGTAGCTGCTCCCTCGGGGGCCCACCAGCGCTGAAAACAACGGCGATTATTGACAGTTCACGCCGAGCTCGGCTTGCTCTTCTTTAATGGAGCACATTTCCATGTTCTGCTCAGATTGGACCTAATTGTTTTCTCAGAAGTGCAGACAGTTCTGATTTCTAGATTGGATCATTTTTAGTCTTTTTTAAAATCTTTTTTCCCCCCTCGTTTTCTGTATCATCACTTGTGTTTTTCCTCCATTTTAGAGTAATTTGCTCCAAAGAGCACAGATGTGTGTGAAATAGTTAATTTTCTTCCCAAGTAGAGCTATTTGGCTATGCTCCCATCTGCTCTACTTCATCTATGGATTATTCTTCATGTGTGGACTCCACACTGTCCCCCGTTCGATCGTCCGCAGCGTAAAATGGATTATATTGCACTCCGCTCTACTGGGATTCTGCCTTTTTCTGTCTTTCTCTGCAAGGCAAACGAAGCAAGAGAAATAAATTAAAGGGCTCGTGTGACTGCCAAACAAACTGCTCTGTAGTCCAAATAGATTTGGTTCTAGTGTTGGATCCTCTCTGTTGGCGGAGAACATCCCAAAGCACTGCAGCCTTTGTGTTTGCTCAGGAATTTATTAGATTACAGCTGATCTCCAGTGAGTCCAGAATTTGACAGCCCCCCGACCACAGAGAGATGAAGAAATGAATTGTTTCGTCTTTCCTCCGTCCCTGAATTGCGTGTAATAACCCGTCTGTTTAAAACTGTGGTAAACACTGAACTGCTGCTGCCTGTTCGGGTTGCGCCAGCGGATTTTTGCAGCATGATGTGCGGCCTTGTTGTTTCGAAGCACTTTTTTTGAATCTTCCAACCTAATAATTTTGTGATGTTCTCTCTCTCTCTGTTTTTCTCTCGTGTGTGCACGTCAGGGTTCAGCCGTGCGGCCTTGCCTTTCGGGCTGGTCAGGAGAGAGCTCTCGTGCGAAGGATACGCAATTGATCTCCGCTGCCCGGGGAGTGATGTCATTATGATCGAGACGGCCAACTACGGCCGGACCGACGACAAGATCTGTGACGCTGACCCGTTCCAGATGGAGAATGTCAACTGCTACCTCCCTGATGCCTACAAGATTATATCACAAAGGTAAAGCGCTGGGAAAAGGAGGGATCTTATTTCACAAACACAACCAGGAGCTCCGGAGGGAAAGTATGGCCCTCCTATTTTCTCTGGAATATTCCTGCTGCACACAAAAAGAGCGGTTTGAAAAGTTAAACTTTCATAATTTCACTGCTGGCGTATGTTCTGACTGATGCTTTAATCTTCATAGCACATGATTTGTCTTATTTTTGTCTCAAATGATGCATCACAGCACAAGGAAATCTACTCATTCTTCCCTTTTTTTGAGGCCTGCTGAACTAACATGCTTTGCAAACACGTTACAGAAAAAAAAAACCCAACTAAACTTAAAAACCTGGACTGCAAAAGATGTGTGTGACAGATGTGTGTGAGGAGGAAGACATCCTGCATATGGAAATACTACGCGACCCACAGAAGCGTAGTCTAATACGTACAGACAGCTGAATGTGTTCAAGCAAAATGTCATTATCTTACACCTTTCAAATGTTAGTTTTTCCGTCGCTTAATGAGTTATGTCGGTGACATTTAGAATCTAAGAGAAGGGAAGAAAAAAAAGAAGTGGGACGAAGATTAATTCCTGACAGGCAGGAAGTGACATCCATGCGGCGGAGCTCTTCACACCAGCTGCGTATTCTTGCTTCTGTTTGAGTCATAATCAGAGAGACCGCCAGTCACACGAACATCCTCTTAATTCCCTATCTGGAACGCTGCACTTGCTTTGTTTAAACACTTGTAGTGCATTGAAGTGGCTTTGCCTCAGGTAGCGAGCGGCGCCCATCTCGCAGGATGATGCCGTCTCGTCGTCCGACGGCGGCGTGGCAACACTTCAGCTCGACCGCTGCTCACCCCTGGAGGTGTGTGTGTTTAAAGGGCGCTGGGTGAGCAATTCATAAATAGCAACCAGCGCAGTTCATGTTCTAATGCCCTCCCTCTTTATAGCTGGCTTTTGAGCATCATCGCCCACCATGACAGACCTCAGGGATTTTCCCTGCTTCATTCCCGTCTCTATTTACTCCCAGGAGATTCAGCTCTACAGAAGGATTTAATGAATACATCAAGTCCTGCTGTCTTTCTAAATTTACACCACGTTTCCGATGCAGCCATACAGCAGCACGCTGCCGACGGCGTCCATGCCCCTTGGTTTGGCTGCCAACTGCTACACACTTGTTGACTGCGCTCGCCGCAGCTTCATTTCAAACTTATTTCATCGAAGACTCCCAGGAGGCAGAGTTTGTGCAAAGACTTTGCTGAGAGTCTTCACCATGACCCTCTCCCCCGTCAAGAATTATTGTAATGATTCAGATCAGAGGAAATGGGCGCCTGACTGTAATTAAAGGCGATGTGATAAATGGGTACGTTAAAGCAGTCGTAGATCTCCCTGAAACCCCAATCAGTGCTCTATTGGTGTGCAGCAAACTAGAATGAGAGTATTTAAACTCCATCACAATGGCCTGTCAATACTGTCAAGATTAACAAAAGGCAACAGCCCCAAAGACGGATAAACAAACATATTAAACAGGACCGGGTAGAGGGAAACAGTTGGAAGTCTGCTTCACAGAGTGGCAGTTTTGTTGGTTTGGAAATTGCGACAGAAAGCATTCATCAGCGGTCCGCTTATCCCAACAAAAACAACGAGACAGGAATCAAATGGCTCGATTTTGCTGCATCAAAGTGTTTTGTCAAGACAAAATAAAATTCCTGGTTGTTGACAAAATAAAAAAAAGGGGGTCTGAATGAAAGACGACTGGATAGAGCCTCAGGTTAGTGGGTTTCTGCTTATTCACTTGAAGAGACGCTTTGTTAACAGAATGCTTTTTTTTTTTTTTTTCATTTAAGCAGTCCAGGAACAAAACACCTGTAAAATATGATGATCTAAACACTCTTTTTTATTTCTCTGTCTTTCATTACCTCATTCAAATGTCAACATCTTCTATGACCTTTTAAAACCAACAGAATGACTCTTTCCTCTGGTCAAAGGTGCAGATCTTTGACGGGATTCGAACACGCCACGAGGCCGTGCTGGACACATTACATACAGAATCCTTAGCAGAGCGCAAATCCATCTCAAACTCACAGTAAACTAAAATGCCACATTGGATTTTTACAGCATAAAAAGAATTAACTGAGGTGGAAATGGTATTTTGATCCTTACTTCAAGGTACTGTACACAAATCAATAATATGTACTTCAATGGATCGAATGATATAATATGATAGGCTTTCTTTCCAAGAGGTTAACCCACAGAGAATTGTGCCTCTTTTTTTCTTCATTGCATTGGTTTTCTGGCCTGCAAAAATAATGTTTTGGTTTGGTCTCATTACACTCATCAAGTTAGCTGTATGGCAGTTCAGCAGAGCACTAAGAAATAGCCAAATACTGTGGAGTTGCTATAAACCAGAAATGGAATAAATAATTATCAGGTTGCTCCATATGTGCTCTAACGTTTCCTCTCGTCCTGTAGAGTAATAACAGAGCGCCTCCAGCTTCAGAGGGTACTTGTAAGACACCAACAGCCAACTTTTCTTGTAAAAAGCACCCAAAAAAGTGAGAAAAAAATCAGAAATATAAGTAATTTCTTCTTATTTTAATTTGAAATTCTGCATTTCACACCTATTAAAATCAACATACCTCAAAGTAATCTGTACTCACATTTTGAGTAGAAAAAGATCAAATTACTGTGAGTAAAGTAGTAATACTCCCTATTATTGGACGTTATCAGTCAGATGTAATAATCTCTCAGTGCTGAGTGAAGTGGCGCTATCTGTGGGTGCATGTGAGGTGATTCGGCTGCTCTCGCCTGCTGTCAGTCAGGTCACATTTTGATGCAGCGACCCGTTTTCCTCGCGGCGGCTCTCTTGAGCATTATCCACGCTGGAGCCACAAAAGTAGATCTGCTAAGTGCAGCTGGCATCGTATTGTGATTGAAGTTTAAACCATAGCTGATGACGCTGGTGCTCTTTCTTGAAGTTTATTGTGGACTTTGCATATTTTTTATCAACTTGTAATGTTTGATAATCCATTTGTTTCGAGAGGAGGGCGTTGCTGAGCGGAATGCATACAGACTGCAGACTTAACTTTGACTGGTTAATGTAATACTGTCTTTTTTTTTTTAAAGAAAAGCATTTCTTTAGCATCCTGCAGCTTTTTGAGTATTTTTATTTGTGCAGCTTTATTTTTTTGCAGCGACAACTTGTCTTGAATCTTTAACTGTCGAGCGTTCAAAATGTATGTCCAGCTTGCATCTCTGCTTCTGACCTTCTGCAGTATTTATCTCAAGCTTGCACACTGTTGAACATTTTTTCTTTTTTGGTGCCAGTTTATTTATTTCCTTCTTTTTTTGTTCATGTTTGCTTCTCTTGCTGACATCATTCTCAATCCCTCTGCCTAAAGAGAGCTTGATTGAAGTGGAGCCAATTTCACCCTATACAGTATTTACACAAACTCAGTCTTATGCTTTTGGGTTGTTGTTTTTTTGTTTATTCTTCCCTCCTCCCCCTCTCTGCCTCTTTACCTGAACTTTTTTAGCTCCCAGAAACATGTGCCAAGCCATACACAGACACAGGCTGCCTCTGCAGCCCACATGTCAGATTGTTAATTCACTGAGGGACAACATATCATACTGGAAGGCGAATAACCCTTCGTAGAGTTGACACGTTCACGTCTTGTTTGGGCATACATGCAGAGGAGCTGCTCTGTTATACTTGAGGCCACCCATTCCAGTCCACTGCATGTCACTGCCACCTGTTGTGTATGTGTGTGTGTGTGTGTGTGTGTATGTATGTGTGTGTGTATTTTAATGAATGTCCTCTCTTTCAATAGCGGCCCGAAGACAGTAATTCCTAACATGCCTTTAGCTGCTCCAACTCTGTCATTCATCCCATCACCCTCATTTACTCGCCCTTAATGCTTTCATTCCTCTCCCCCCCGTTTGCCAAGGTTTTAAACTAGAATGCGTAAGTGACAGTCCTGCCTGGGATTTCATCAATGTCAGTGTGGCTGTAGCAGTGAACGTTCCCCTCCTTTGTGTCATTAATGTTGTCTCTGCGGAGTGCTCTTGCTGTGGGAAGTCATGATGAAATCTCTGGTCAATCTTTTTTTTTCCTAGGTGCAACAACCGTACGCAGTGTGTGGTTGTCACTGGCTCTGATGTCTTTCCTGATCCATGCCCTGGCACCTACAAGTACTTAGAGGTCCAGTATGAGTGTGTTCCTTATAGTAAGTATCGCCATCCAAATCTCATACTGAAATCTTGTTGTGTGATTTCAAAGTGTCTCATATGACTGCAGCTTCTCTCCTCATTTGAAAGTTTTTCACAGATGACACGTCGACTCGTGGGTTTGGAGTGAGATTGTCTTATTAATAAAGAGAAGTTAGATCTCAATTTGAAGTATTTTTTGACTTTTTGAGGTTAAGTTCACCTTAATTGTTCACCTTTAATTAGTTTTAATGGAATCTAGTCATGCAGATAAGTTATTTCTTATTTTAGTTTGTAAAAGAAACAAAGCGGCTAACAGGTGACAGTCTTACATTTTTTAGACAACGCTGCCTTCCTATAAATAAAAATAATAATATTGGGGAAATATATTTTATAAACCGTCTTCAAAATGAAAGCCGTTCAGTCTAACAGCCAACAGGGATTGAGACTTGCAACTTCAAATTAAAAAGGTTTTAATTAAATCTTTTGAAAGAATTTGTTGGGGGGAAAAAAAAATACTTATTTTCCCTCTTTATAGCCACAGGCATGTTTATGGGTTTAATTTATAATCACACATTATGTTTATTTTTGCGAGTTATGATCACATTTAGAGTAAAAGTTGCAGTCATTTACACAGGATTAAAAGTTTTCTTCTAAAAAAGAAATAGAAATGTCACTTGGTTTTCGAATATTCCTTCTAAACTGAATTAACTCCCTCAAACGTTTTTCAATTAGCTGAAGTCTGAGTCGCAATGACCAACTGTTTCCACCTCTTGAGAATAAAAACAACACATTCTGGCATGAAAGAACAATCAGAAAGTGCCAATGTGAGGAACATTCTTGAAAACCTCCTCTGCTTCACCAGAGGAACTGGCTTTGTTTTTGTTTCTTTCATCCTGTTTTATTTATTTTTTATTATTCCATGTTAGCAACTGCTCCTCTATTTAATGCAGCCATGTTTAACACGCTGGAGCTTCTATAGCCAACTGAGTCCACACAAAAAAATCACTTGACAGTTAAATAAAAGCTTCAGGCAAGATCAGAAATTTGGCTGCTGTCAGTTTATTTTACATCTGTGGGAGCTGCATATATCAGTGTCAAACTCAGTTTTTATTTTTAAAGTTAGTTCATCGCTGCTTCTGCCCATGTTTTTATCTTCTCAGCTTATAATAATTATTTGATTGCGCGATACATACATTTGACTGTGAATTATGGCATTTTTAGATTAGTTCAGGTATTACATTCAATTTTTATGTATATCGTTTTAGTTTAAATCGGTAAATCAAAGCACAGTGGGTTTGAAGAAGGGGTTCCAGATGATTTAATTTCTACTGAAGGATTTCATTTGGGATTTGGATGTGATAAATGGCTGTTAATGTGTCTCCTCCCTGTCTTTCTGAGGCTCCTGCTTCAGCTGCTGTAAATGTATTTCTGCGTTTAGACCTTTGCACCGTTTGAAACGAGTCTCTCAATGGGTAAACCTTATTTAAAAAAAATACAGAAAACAAAACATTTCTGTTTCTGTGGATAATCATCAGACCTTGCTGTAGTCGGTTTACATTGGAACTGCTTTCTAGTGAAAAAATAAAGTCATATTTTCTTATTTTCCTTTCATTAACTGTTTCTCTCATAATGGAAATTTGAGAGGCAGATATTTCTACGACCAGGCGCTATCTGCATGACTAGGTATTGCTAAGGGTGAGGGAGGGGAAACACGTTTTCTCATCATTTCTGTCAACTGACCTTTTAAACGCTTCTTATAGCATTACATTCAAATCCAAAAAGAATGGCTTTATTAATGCATTTACTACATTTAACATAAAAGTGGAGATTTTCAGTCTTAAGTCTGAGCAAATACCCTTCCAATTGTAAGATAATTCTGCATCTGTCCCCAGACTAAACCAAATTCCTGCACTTAGTCATAAATCTTCCTTAGTCTTCAAGTTGTTTAATTAAACGCGCTGCAGAGTTGGTTAAATCCAGCACTATTTTAGAGTTAATCTACCTTAAAAGGGGGGGGTTTAAAGTAGTTTATAAATGCAGTTCAGGGCTTCATCCCAGCCCTATGAAAGTATATGAACTGTAAACATTTTCACGAATAAAATCTTCTTTTCTTCTTCTTTCAAACAGACCTCCCTTTCACCTCCCGTCCTGTTCCCCCTGACTAACTCTTTGCTTTCATATATTTTTTGTTTCATCTTCAAATCTTTTTTACATACTGCCTCCAGTCTCTCCCTTCTCTCACTGCAGCGTATGCAGCTGCAACAGTCCAGTAAAGAAACTCCATATTAGGCCGACTATCCATCAGTCATCTCATGTGCTGTTGCCCTCGTTGGCTCATTTAAGAGTCAGGTCTGTAACATTAGCACCGTGTCATGTTTTACGTGTGTGGGCGTTCTTGTCAAATTGGAATCGAGTTTTGATTTGTGTTTAGAGCATTTGAACTACCATCAGCCAAGACGTGCCAGAAATAATTCCTGTGCTGTTTCTCTAAGACTGTTATCCGTCTAAATATGACCAGGATTTGGACCCCCCACCCCCTCCCTCCCCCTCCCCGCCACTCAGGAGATGCATTCTTTGAGGGAATTGTTCTGCTTTTTACAGTGGCTATTTTCTTAACAGATAAAGACGATCAGAATGAAAAGTTTAACGAAACGTCGTGGAGAGAGTGGCTCATGTCTTGACTCTAGTCGTGACTTGTCTTGTTTCTTAAATCCCAGGGCGAGCAGCCGTCTTCACTAACAAACCCGTTTTCTTATCCTCCTTCTAGCGTTTCCACCTCCACCAGCCCCGCGGTTCATTTCATGGTCATACCTTCCGACTAATTCTCTTTCTCTGTATCTTACTACCTTAACTCATGATAACCTTTCTCTCCCTTTTTTTGCACTCTTTTTTTGCTTTCTTTTCCAATGCCTGAAATAGAAGTGGAGCAAAAAGGTAAATGACTGGTCTGGTCCGTCCCCCACCCCCCACCCCTCTCCTTTGGCTCCTTGTTCTGTGGTGTTGAGTACAGCCCCCCCCCCCCTTCCTGATTACCTTTCCTGTCACATTGTAAACCCGATACGAGGATGGTTTGCACCCACGGAATCCGAATGATCTTGCAGAACAAAATTTCAAACGACAGCCGTGGTCGCCAAACATAATGTTTTTCTATGCAATATGAAAGAAAACACCAACTGTCGGGTGTTTGGGACCCTCTTGTAGCAATGTAACCCTTGAAGAATGACTAGCTGTGTGTTTACTCCCAATTTGGCTCAGTCTCAGTTTGCTTGGCCCAACTTCTGCTGCACCCATAGCACGTGATGTGAAATAGCAGTGATGGCTGAGTGAGTTTGGCACCGGCTGAAAAAAAGAAAAACAATAAGATGCTTGAGTAGAAAACAAACATTTATTGTGTTGTGTGTTTTTTTAAAAAGATCCAGGACAAATTCGTTTGTATTGGAACCTTGCCGCGGCCTCCCTCACCCATCAGTGGTTACTCTTGTCTTTCACCACAGAAGTAGTGAAAATCCTTTACCACTGTTGTTCTATCTATTCCCCAACCTCCACTTTCATTTTACCTTTGCTTTGCTGCCTTCACCACCATTGACAACCTGTTGTTCACTCTTATCACAAGATGTGAAGTCTGTTCCCTTTACTCATTTTACGACCTCAGTCATGTGAGAATGCATGTGCAGTGTGTCCGTATACCCAGCTGTTCGTGTGGCATTTGACTTAGGAGACAAGCTGGTATTTGATATAAAAAAAAACTCAACAAAAACACTGTGAACTAAGTTCCCTTCATTTCCCATGACTTTCATTTGCAGGGTTTTTTTTATAATTCTTTTTTGTTCACTATTTATTATTTTGTTTAGTCCCTGGTTCGGTGTAGCAGCAGCCCCCTGAGATGCGAGTTCTATTAACCTCACATTTTTCATTCTGAGTAATCTTTTTGTCACATGCATTTGTTTTCTTTTTTTCCCTTACTCATTAGAACAAAAGCACTAGTCTAAAGCTTTCTCCAAACTCACAGTCCCTGATCTTTTTTGTCCTGTACTTGAGTCGCGCAGCAGCCAGAATTGTGCCTGTCAGATGTGTAATGTGTTTTTAACGTTTTTGCCTTGTTGTATTTTGTTTCACTCTCCTCTCTGTCACTAGTTTTCATATGTCCTGGGACTCTGAAGGGCGTGGGAGAAGCCACCTTCCTATTTGAGGCCGAGCAGCAAGCGGGGTCGTGGTGCAAAGACCCTCTGCAGGCCGGAGACAAAGTCTTCTTCATGCCCTGGACGCCGTACCGCACCGACACTCTCATCGAGTACACCTCCCTGGAGGACTTTAAAAACGGTCGCCAGACAACAACCTATAAACTGCCGCACCGCGTGGACGGGACGGGCTTTGTCGCATACGATGGCGCGATCTTCTTTAACAAAGAACGCACGCGCAACATCGTGAAGTTTGACCTTCGCACGCGCATCAAAAGCGGCGAGGCTATCGTCAACAACGCCAACTATCACGACACCTCGCCTTACCGCTGGGGCGGCAAAACGGACATCGACCTTTCAGTCGATGAGAGGGGGTTGTGGGTAATCTATGCCACGGAGCAGAACAACGGACGCATAGTGGTGAGCCAGCTCAACCCGTACACACTCCGCTTTGAGGGCACCTGGGAAACGGCATACGACAAGCGCTCCGCCTCCAACGCCTTCATGGTGTGCGGCGTGCTGCACGTGGTCCGCTCAACCTACGAGGAGAACGAGAGCGAGGCCAGCCGCAGCCAAATCGATTACACCTACAACACCAAGCTGAACCAGGGCGAGTACACTGACATCCTCTTCCCCAACCAGTACCAGTACATCACCGCTGTGGATTACAACCCCAGGGACAACCAGCTGTACGTGTGGAATAACTTTTACATCCTGCGCTATGACCTGGACTTTGGGCCACCGGATCCTGCTGAAGGTGAGAACCTTTGTTTTTTTTCTTGTAATCCATTGTCTTTGTGTAATTCCTCCATTGTTTGGCTGCAGCATGGGATGTCACAGACGGCTGCCTTTTAATTTTGGATGCAATTCAGGTGTGATAAAGGAAAGAGGGTTGTGTTATTTCTGGGAAAAGGCCTCATTTGCAGACAGAAATTACAGATTCACCTTGGAATGAGGGATAACTCTCTGCGGGGTTGCACCTCAGCGAAAACCTGCCTCTTTATTACCACAAGGCAAGCTGAAGCACTCGATCCAGCCGATGCTCGGACCCCATCAAATTCTTCAATCTCAGACCTTATCCAGAACCATTATCTACAATGCCCTCCTGAACTTCCCTCTCGTGCTGAGAACATGTCGGGAAAGAATTGTGCACAGTGTGACAGAGGTTATCCTCTCCTCCCTGCCTCAGGTTTTTCAAGTTTCATTGCCATGGTTACCTCTTCAACTTTGCTGAAGCTTTTTTTTTTTTTTGTAGCAGATGAGGTGATAATCGCCAAGCTATTGTTGGCTAATATTTTTCAAAGGCTGAAATGTGTGTGAGATATGGAGCCGCATGGTGCATCTTAGCAGAAAAATGGTTGGAAAGAGAGATCTATTACAGTGAAGAATCCTGTCAGGCGGGTAACGGGCTTAAATTAATCTGTGAAGTGCTGAGAGGCGACACATGTGTCACCAGACAGGAACATTACATCAGCCTGATAATGGGTTTAATTACTTGACAGCAGCCAATTTATCCAAAACACTCTCCGTTATCTAGTGGAGAAATGAGAATCTTGACCTGACTTGATGATACGCAGGACAAGCCCCCACCCGCTTCCTGAGCGCTAAACCATATTAGGTTATGATTTTTAACTTTTGGATAATAGGGAGGGGTTGCCAAGAGGCTGAAATCTGATTCTGTTGAAGAAAATGTGTGTGTGGGGGGGGGGGGGTTGAACTTTGGCCTCTTGTCAACATGTATGTTTGCTTTCCCGCTGTTTCCCCAGAATCTCTGAATCCTTAATTAAAAGTACGTTAGGGACAATATGAAAAATACTCAAACTTTGATGAGTTTACCAAGCATGCAAACTGCTAGCTCAACTGCTCACGTCCTGATTTATGTAAATGTAATTAACAAGTGAATTATCATAATTACCCTCCTCATCTCTAAAGAGTCTTGGGGAGAGGGTGGGAAGTAGCCATGGCAGTGAAGGGTTTAATGTGCTCTCTCAGCTACTGTAATGCCTGGGTAAACATAAACGCCATATACAGTAGGCTCGGTGTTGTCACTCGCTGCAGTAACAGAACATAGTCGTTGATTTCACTCATTATAAGTGCTGGTTTCCTGCTGCCGTTCTGTCACTGGGATCCATCCAGGTCGTTGCTGCAGAACCCACCACAGCTGATCGCTGGCTGTGTTTTAGGAGAACGTGCTCCTTCATCTGTAGACGACCAGCAACCGCGGTACGCCAGGCTCTGTGAAGGGCACTCGGAAAAAAATTGGCTCTTGTTTATTAGTTGTTGTTTTTTCTCCCTTTCATATCTACACCTTTAACTTCTTTACTGTGCAGCTATTAGGATTTATTGCTGTCGTTGAATTAAACAACTCATTCTGCAGGGTGGTCTAATCGCGCTGAAATTACGTCTCACTCCCTGAAACTGAGGGGACTCTTGAGGCGTAAAGAAAATGAATTGGGCCCATTAAGATTCATCAACCACATAGCGAAGTTACCTCGAACGCCGAATCCAGAGCGTCTTCACTCCTTATTTTAGAACTTGTGTAACAATAATCTGCGTCCTTTCCTGTCAGAAGCATCAACCTTAGCGGCTGTGATGCTCACAGCGTAGAGAAGCGCTGAAACGCCAGCGGGATTATGGGCTCATATTAGGAGAGTTTTGGCAAAGTGATCAAAGCAGGAAATAATTGATCTCAGCAACTTGTCTTTTCCTTCAGCTTGCAGAGAGGGTATGCAACACTGCTTTATTCCAGCCCCGGCCGAAGTGATTTGCTCAGGTCGTTCCCTGTATTGATCTTTCTGCTTATTGTTCCAAACAGTTCACACAGATTTAGCGAACATGTCTGTGACCTGCTAATGCATTGTGAACACAAAGCAATACCGAGAGAGCATTCGCCTCCTCAGACGTCTGCCTAAGAGGACCGCATGCCAATAAGGAGAGCCTTTAGTTACCAAACTTGGAGAGATGTCGGTAATGCATTCCCTGTGATGTGCAAAGACATTAACGGATTTCTTAGCCGGTAATTGCGGGGAACGTTTCAGGCTAACAAGGAGAGAAAGGAAAGAAAATGAATTTGTCTTTGAGGTTGTATGGATTTGAGACCTTAAACGGCTGATAGGTGTAAAATTGATAGCTTTGTCCAAAAGGCGTAGCAGTTTGAAGTAATCTGATAATACTGAGCAACAAACCAGCTCTGCTTAGAATTAAAACAAGTATATATTATATTTTACATTCCAGAAATCCCCAAGTTGTTTTGCTTTTTTGTCACTTTGTGTCTAAACCTAGCTTTGCATCTCAGCACCCTTTGCTTTGCTTTGTATGATGCCTCCAGGTGAGCCTTCAAGACAGAGAACATTTATAGATGTATCATGCACTAAGCCTGTGTTCCACCTTCTGAAGCATGTTTGGCAACAGAAATAGAGTCTGAAGCAAGGGGTGTCAGGGGATTTGGAAGCGCTCTAATTGTTCTGCTTGCTGGTTTGTGTCAGGAAGTTGCTTGAGTGGACCTCATAGGTATACATGACAGAGAGTTTTGGAGTGTTTCTGCTCTTGAGTATATTTCTGTCTCCACATATATCTTCCTGTCTGCGTGCAGGGCTCTGTTTTGCAAGCTGCTTTGCCATCTCCTCCTCCTGACTCAGACAGTCTAAGTTGTGACTGTGCTACGCCTGCTGCTCCGCAGTATTCAGTTTCAGGCCTCATAAATTACCCCACACAGACACAAGATATGTCGGGCGCAGCTTTTCTCGTCTATCGCTCTTTAAAGAACAAATGTCAATAAAGCTGTCAGCCCTGCAACAATTTCGCTACAACTTTTGTTATTTTATTCTTCATTCTGCGGGGATAATGGCGTATTCTTTTTAGCATCAAATTAAACCGTGTAGAGGAGTTGTCTTGTGGCTCTTTACCTTCCGATGCCCCCTTCGTGTGAGCCTGACTCTTGCAGAACTGCACGAGCGCACATAAACAGCCTGATGTAAAATTCATGTCTTGTGGGATTTGTTTCTCTGTCATTAATTATCAGCACTGGCTGCAGGTAAAGAGGTAAAAGACCAACTGTAGCTTAGTTCTCCTTTCCTAAGACATCATTATTAGGTCAAGCACACACACACACATACATTATTTACTTTACATTGACTAACAGTGTCTCTTAAATCTGCATTAAGGTGACTAAATAGAAAGATGGCAGCACCTTTGTTTGGTTTTACCCACTAAGGGAGCAGCATTAGTAGGATGACAGGACATATAGCTTCAGAATTGATTCTTGCTGCATGGGTTTGTTTATTAGTATGCTGGGAGAATTAGGCTTGTTCATCTTCAACACTGAAACTAATTAAAACAGCTTGATTTGACTGCGTGCCATCACTCCACTTCCCTTAAATTGCAAGAATAAGAAAGCTTATCATCCATTATTATTTTCTGGTTTTCTGTCTAGACAGGTTGAGGGGTTTTTAACACTCTGGCTGTGCTATCTGGGAGAATTTAAAAAAAGATTTACCAGTGGAGTAGCATGAGCTATAAAATCAAGGACAAACAGAAAGCGCAGACTTCTCATCGTATGATTACGCTTTAATATTTTTGTCATCTTCCTCTCAGGAATGACTCAAGGGGGCTATAAAGTGATGAAACTAATTCCGCTTCATCTCCACCGCTTCGATTGATCATCTCTCTGCAGGATGATCCCCCCCCCCCCCTTTTTAGCTGTGTTTTAATTTACACACACTGTTTTGACACTGGTCACAGCCATTTTTCAAGTGTTCAATCTCGAACTCTCCCATTATATACAAGAGGTAATATTCACCATATGGCAACAGCATGCCGCTGGTGTCAGATTTCCCATAAAGAGTGACTTCACTGCCTCTTGAGAGAAATGCTAGCTAATTGGTGCAGCCCTCTCTTGGATGAGTGCTATCACAGGACGCAAGGCTCTTACTGAAGGGAGTTGCTCTTTGCAATCAAAAGAAAATTGTATCACGCACGGTGCAGAGGCATCAGAATGAGTTCACAGATGTGCTGCCTTCTGAGGACTTTACTCTGTGCAGCATGGAGCTAATGTGTTGCACGTCTGATGTTTTTTGATGTTACCCCCACTTTGATTTAAAACATGAAGCCTACAAACACCCACAAACTTTGTCTTTGATTAAAGTGCCCTTCTAAAAATAGGTGAAATGAAAGTGACTGAAAGAGCAAGATCAAGAATCAAAATGTCCTAACGCTCTGGTTTACACTAGAGAGAAAAGTAAGATTTTTTTTTTCATCTTGTATTTATTTGAGGCAATAATCATACACAGCTTTTTCAGATATTACACATTTATTTTTACCCACAAAATGATAAAAAAATATGCATATGTATGCTTTTTGACTCATGTGCTGTAATATAAGTTAAATTAATCAGTCAATAGAGACAAATACCAATCACTAAATTAATGGCAAAATGAAAAAACGAATGAAATACCACGCTGTAGCGTGTTATCTATTAGAAAAACACTCAAGCCACAGCTGATCTGTTGTGACTGGATGGTGTTGTTGCTCTGATTGGTGCAGACAAGTTTGTGACACATTATTTCCATCTGCGATCCACCCACTTCAACTAGAACATTTTCAAAAATATCTGTCAGGGAAGCTGTTTAAAGCTTTGAAGAAAATAGTTTCACCTTGAAAACCTGAACATCAGTCCAAGTAAAGAGCTAAACACAATTTCAGGGGACTGTACAGATGGTACTGATTGATAATTGGCCTGAACAGCTGAGTTTTATTGTTGTTGTTATTGTCTGCATGTTGTTTATTGAAATTTGCATCTTATTTAGGTATGAACTTGCAGAAAGTTACATATGCATAAATAAAAAAAATCATATTATTATTATTACATAATTTTTTTTACAGTTTTATGATGGCATTTGTTTATTCTTAGTAGGGACACTTAATTTATTTTAAGCTAAAATTGCATTTTCATTTGTTAGTTTCATTGATTGATCACTCATAATTTATAATATTAAGAATAAAAATAAAATTTAGGGTTTAAGATTTTTTAATCATAAATACAATGAAAGATGTACACACATATATATAATATTGTTACACACAGTTAACCTAACTTGGAAAAAATAAAAGTTATCTAAACAATATGGGCATAATTAAATGAAATGCTAAACATTGTTTTCTTGTATTATTTTATAATCTTAATCCTCCCCAGATTAAAAAAAATAATAATACAAATAATACAAATAAGAACATTTCAAATAGCTTTTCAGGGTTAAATACAATTATTTAAAGATGTTACTTATATAATTATACAATAACAATTAGTAGTTTTAACAGGGATATACGAACACTATATTTTAATTATTCTCATGACATTAAAACGCTCCATGTTGCATCTTATAATTAAATGAAGCATTAAATATAATGTAGTGTTAATCATTTTTATAAGTTTGTGTTTATTAAGATCACAAAGATACATTGAGAAGCGTTTAATTAGCACGTTGTGATCGTTTGCGTGCAGACGTGTGATGCTTTTTGAGTCTTGAGTTGGAGAAAAGCGGTCTCCGGAGCCAGGTAATCAGCTGTTATAGACAGCTGCATATTAGGGTTTATATCAGCCTGTGGAAAAGCAGAAGTTTGCTCAGGTATAGAGAGGTTTAATATTGTGAAACCTAATTACACTTGCCCTTGTATTGCATTATACGCGTCTATTGAATCAACCAAGTCAGGCTATGAATCTTCTCACTTTTCCTGACTCGAAAAAAGAAAACTTTACCTGCATTATATAATGTTTAGGAACTTTTTGTTCATTTTTACATGCAGCATTGTTTCATTGATGTAGCCTGGGGGACTTTAGTAAGCGTAGGTGTAAATAAAAGTTTTTTTTTATAATATTTACTGAAAGAAATACATCGTTGCAGTTAAAACAGACTTAAATCTAAGGTCTGTTTCATCAAAGCATCGTTACTGGAGGTGATAATAACCCAAGCCTTTAATATCTGGGCTTGTAATCCTCCCGTCAGCTGTTAGTTGAGCAGCCATGTTGGCCAAGTCAACCCGTGGATGTGTGCGTGGCGAGGACACAATGACTGAAAGAGTGTAAGGTAATTGGCCAGGGCTCCTGTCAGGGGGGAAAAAGGTCACTGTGTGAAATGTCACAATTCATCCACACTGTATCATTTCTTTTCCCCCCTCTGTAGTGAGCGTCACAGGAACACTGCTTTCCCCCGCTGAGGTGGCCTCTTTGGCCTCATCAGAGATATCAGCTTTGTAATAAACTCAAATATTTTACCTGAATGGAAAAGCAAAGATCCCCCTGACCCGCTGATTGGTGTGAAACGAGAAATGTCGGCTTTGTCACCGGTCTCTCCCAGGAAATGGAGATAGGTGTTTGATGATGGAGTGTCAGATAGCATGATATTGCATTTTCCCAAAAGCACCCAGGGAACAAGAAGACTAGAGAGGCTTTCACATGGACAGACCTCATTGTGGGAAGCTGCTTTTATCTCAAAATACAATCAGGAGGTTGTGGTTAAAAATGTATGGCCATTCACGCAGCAGACAAGAAGCCTCGCCTCTCCACATTGGCACACATACACACAAACAGCCACTGTGTTTTCTATTTATCCTTATTGGCTCTTCATACTGTATTAAATTTATAGATTTCCCATTTCTGCTCTCATTTCCTAGTTATCTCCAGGCTCTCCGCAGCAGATATCAATCTGTGTGCAGGCAGGGATTTTAAGCGGGGGGGGACACACCTGAGTAATGGAGCAAACACAAGTGCACTTGCACACGTGCTCGTGCGCATTCACGCACGGATTTGCTTGGTAGGCGTGGACTGAATCCAGAGGAATCGCATTATTGCTGATGTATAGTTTTTGGCTCTGGGCAGCGCAGTTCTCCTTCCGTGCACTAGCTCTATCAGAGGGATGGAGATGAACAAGGCAGGGAAAGGTAAAACGCAGATGGGCTTTGTCTTCATTGTTGACATTTAATCAGACCAAATACTGAGTCTACTTTGGAGAAATCACTGCTGTGTGAAAGATCGCCCCGCTGCTATTGCTTGTCTTACTTATTGGCTTAAGTAAAGTAGAATTGGTGAAAGATGGTGTCACATTGGCAGGTTTGTCTGAAGGAGGAGACTAGAGGTGAAGCTAAAACCTCCAAAATCTTTTTTAATTTTTTTTTTATTTTCAGGCATCAAAGGCATCAGTAGCTCTGCAGACACCAACAGTTAGTGGGACTCAACTGTTTCCTCACTCATAGAAAAACAGGGACATTTGGGACTTAAGCTCTAACAGCCCCACTGTTCTTTCTCTCTAGTCCCAACCATTGAGGATGTCTTGGTCTCATCATCCATGCCCAAATCCACCACGGTGTTCACCACCACCATCGCGCCCACCATGAGGGGCCATGGCGAAACAACGGTAGCGGGAGCAGATCCAAGAGAGGGAAGAAATCCTTTTGAGGTCAGCCACGGCTCAGTAACAGCTGAGCCCACCATCCCTGAGCTGCCTCCGACACCCAGACGCTTCTGTGAGGCGACCAGGAGGAGAGCCATCGACTGGCCCCAGACCCACACCGGGACAACCGTAGACAGGCCCTGCCCCAAAGGAACCAGAGGTAAGCAGGCCTTTGATCATTTTTACAAGATTTGTTTCTACAAATCTTTAATAAAAAATACAAGTTTGCCCTATCGGCTTAGGTAAAGATCTCTGTCTACTTCTGTTGTACAAAATAAAGTAGTATCTTCCTGTAAAGATCAAAGTAGAGTAAACACAAGTCCCGCCTACTCATCTGCACACAATAATGCAGCTTTTACACATCAAAGGAAAACAATTCTTTTTTTTAATTCTGTCAAATGTCTCGTCTGTCCTTAATGAGGAAGGCGGGACTTAAAACTGATACTGCAACCAGCCACTAGGTGGCACAACATCTTTAACACCTTTTCATATCGTCTTTTATCCACATGCATACTGAAATACACAATGCAAATATATGTTAGGTGTTTTGCAACTTTATTAGCAGAGATTATAACATGGATAGCCATTTTCCTTTGCTTCCAGCTTGGCCCAATTTAAGCTGCTAAACCAAATGTCTCAGAGCTTTATTTTAGTTTTGAAATAACGTCATTCCTCATTTATCAGAAGCAATAAAATGAGGTTTATTTCTATGCCTGAATGTCAAATGACTCCTTTTGAAGCCTATTTACTGTGTATCAATGTCACTGCTGTAAAATATAGATTAAAAGGCTTTGTTCCAAAAGTCCACAAGGAGAAGCACCGATGCAAACGTTAATTCTGTACAATTAGACACATTCCACAGTATGATGTAATCTAGTGAAACTACCGAAAGCTACAGGCTTTTAAAGTGTCGTACTTTAGATCTGAATCAATATTTCTGACAGACATTTTCCAATAAACAAAAAAAAAAAGAACTGCATTTCAAAGCTTGTTTACGTGTTTTTGTTACTGTTCTGAGTCACCTTGATTAATTCTCACTATGTATCACAATCATCATGTTTTCAGCATAGAAATAATCTTAAACCAAGATCCAAAGAGCCCAACAAATAGTGTGAAAATGATTCCGATTTGTGCTCATGTTAGCGTTGCTTTCATCCTTATTTATTTGCGGTGAGTTGATAACATTATTTCTCTGCAGCATTTCAGTTTTGATATCAAGGAAAGGCATGATTAGAGTCTTTTACTTCCACCATCAGAAATAATAAAAGAAATATAATAGATTCTTGGTATTTTCTTGCAGTTTTGAAATCCATTTCTCCTTGATGTGAAAGTACACAATTAGCAAAGGAAAAACAAATACTCTTACCTGTTTGCACTCTGAGAAAAGCACAGGAGAAACTAATGAAGGCAATGGATGGTTACCTTTGTGAAAACAGAAGCTTTTTCTACAGTTAATTTATTTAATGAATTCAGAGTTTTCTTTGTGCAGCCAAAAATCTGGACTGGAAATGAAGAAAGTCAGCAGTTAGGGAAACAGTTTTTGTGGCGTGGTTATTTGAGATCATCTGACAATGCTGCTGCAGCAATCTGACAGAAATTACCTTCACAGCTCATCACAGAATGTGACAGAACTGTCAAAATGTAAAGCAGGGCTGTTGTGAAGTAAAATGCAAAAAGAGAGCTAATGTCAATAAAAGAGAGTCTGGAATTCGATGCTGTTGTCAGTGAAGTGTGGAATAATCTAATGGAGATGTGCTTTGAATTAAGTAAGGATGTTTATTAAAAAGTTGTTAAATGTGTAGATTTTCACACTGTTTTAATTCAAATAGCTCTCCATTAAAAAACAGAGCGATCAGCGGGAGACGAGGTATCTGAGCAGGGATTTTGTCTTCCCTCCAACTTTTGTTTTGCTGTCGTCCTGCAGGCATCGCCACTTTCCTCTGCACCATGTCGGGGACGTGGTGCTCCAAAGGACCGGACCTCAGCAACTGCACCTCCCACTGGGTGACTCAGGTGGCACAAAAGGTAAAAACTAAAAGAGTTTGTCTATTACTAAATCCTGCAGCAACCTAGCATGTAGCAACGGCTAAAATCAAACATCTACTCTGTGCAATAGATGACCCCTCTGCTTGCTTGGTTTATTTTCCAAACAGGTTAAGTGTACTCATAATGAAACCCATTTTTTCTGAGGGGAGCATGTGCCAACCAAAAGAAATTCTCTAGCTAAAACAAAAAACAAAAAACAAAAAAAACAAAAGTAAATGCCAAGAGCTGCAGTGTGCTACTGTGAATCAAAAAAATTAAATAAAAAAAATGCAGGGTTTCTTTTTGTCAGAGCTTCAGCGCTTTGATGTTGTGCAGGTAGAAATGTAGATGCACAGATAAGAGCTTCAGTAGCCTGAGCGCACAATAATGCACCAGAAACACAACAAACCCCATTCTGAGGGGGAGATTATTGTTACTCTCGGCTAGAAAAACACATCTACAGAATGCGGCGGCTTTCTGGGGAAATGCTGAAGTTTTAAACTTAAGAACTGCGTCCTGATTTGAAGCAGATTTTTGTGATATAAACAACAAAACGTAGTATAATTTATAAAGTGATGCACAGCATATCTATTCAAATACTTTTTGCTCTGTGTTTGCACTTTGGGTATTCTGTTCCATATACTCCCTAAAGGCAAGGATGGCAAAAATGAATAAATAAATGAACAACTAAACACTTTTTTTTTGGTCAGCTAAGTAGGATGCATTTATGCAAAATTGCTTGAACAGAAGGGGGGGGGGGGGGGGATAAAAC
>SSNR01000063.1:1034157-1118134 GCA_006937965.1 Callopanchax toddi | reverse complement strand
GGATATAACTAAGCTTTTTTCTCTTATTATTTCATTGTTTCTTATTGGCTCATTTAAAACACATTATAAATCAGGAGCAAACAGAACGCCACTGATTGATTTAACAGTATCAGTGTCAGTGGTTTTTATTTTTTTCAGTAGGGAGATTGTTTAATACAGCTTCATTACACCTTCCAGTTCCTCTAAATTAAATCTCAGAGGCTGAAGGATTAAATTACATTTTATTTCTCCTTTGTCTGTGCATTGCTCCCTTCACTACAATACATTCAACAGTCTCTGAAAAGAATCATATCACTAATTAGCATACATGTGTTTCGCTGTATATATGAACCGTGATTGTGAGCCGGTGTTTAGCTGAGGTTGGTTATAATGATAGCTTTTGTATTACTCTAATTATAAACAAAAGCTTATAATTGTTGCACACTGGTGTATTTCTTTTACTTTATTTTTCTAAAGCGTGTCACCGAAACCCTTTTTCTTTCCCAACAAGCCGTGTTGCAGTGGATTAGGACTCTGAGATGTATGTGGAATAAATTATTCAGGCAGGCGTTATATAACCATCATCTCAGGCCTGCATACCCCACATTTCCTTGACACCCCTTGTTTTTCTTTCTTTTTTTTTTATTCCTTCCCCCTGCTGCTGTTTTTAGATCCGAAGTGGCGAAAACGCAGCAAACTTAGCCAACGAGCTGGCCCGCCACACGCAGGGCCCGGTGTTTGCCGGAGACATCAGCTCCTCCGTGCGCCTGATGGAGCAGCTCGTGGACATCCTGGATGCTCAGCTACAGGAGTTCAGGCCAAACGAGAAGGACTCAGCTGGACGCAGCTTCAACAAGGTGCTGAGAGAAAAAAAAACATCTTGTCTGACCTGTTGTAACCTCTCATTAAACTTTGTTCCTCTTCTGCCCCAACTCCGAGTCAGCATTACTCAAGACCTTCATTAGCAGGATACTTACAGATAACACACAGCCCTGCCTGGGCGCTCTCACACATGCACACAGATCACACACAGACCCAGGTGAGGGGGCTAAGGGGCCAGGGCCAGCCCTGAGGGGGACCTCATTCCTTTACAGCTCCTGGGTAATTACAGGCTTTTGGAAAAACAAGCTCACCTGGCAGTTCCACCCTTATCTGCGTTAATGGCCACGAGCCCCCCCAACAACACAGAGAATAACTCTTCATTGCTGACAAGTGCGGAACTGCTGTCCCCCGGAGCCTTGGCAGGCGTCTATTGAGAAAAGAGTGGGCCCACAACAGAGCTGCCTCCTTCAGCTGCTGGCAGCCCCATAGAGAGAAGAGTGACAGGTTGAAAAATTGCATTTTTATTCCGACTTTTTGAGACAGTTGTTGCTCAATAAACAAGGTGATTTTCACCAGAGTGACACTTGCAGGTTGTCTCCATATGTTCAAGCGGCTGCACGACTATTACAGTAGATTAGAACAAGTTTATTTCTTAAGAAGCAGAATTTTTGTGAAGTTTCTCAGCAGTGCCAGAAGGAAACTCCATAAAAATGACACACTCCCAACTCAAAACCCGCTGAATTCCGGTGGTTTAACCTGCCTGGGTTGATGTAAAGGTGTTCTCTGTGACATTGCTGTTTGTACTTTTTCCAGCTGCAGCTGTACACTTGAGGCAAAAACACAGTATTTTGTGCTCGCAGCCTGATATTAAGTTACTCTCGAAGCAGGCCACTTTGACTTGAAATTGAATTTTTCAATTATCCCTCCTTTTAGCTTGTCACACCTCTGTAACATTAGCACTTTGTGTACATGTGCACTTCTAAAATCATAGCCAGGAGAGCTTTTGAGAAAATCATATAAGTGCCGAAAAAAATATTGCATTTCTTTAAATAATAATGTTCAAAGAACCGATCACAGGAAACAGCGTTTGTGGAAATCAAGAAAATCCTTATTTCCATCTAAATTTATGAAAAGAAAAACACTCGTTTGTGCTTCCTGAAATGTTCAAGCTTCTGCTTTTTTTTAATAGATTTTGCTTTAAAATATTCTGTGCAATTTGGTCACCGTCGATTTTCTAATCCCCTGCTTTGATTATGGACACAGAATTGCATTTAAGAAATTTGCTTCCTGCCAAAAAAGCCTGCGAATTTAAATGTACGCAAACAGAATCACAACTTAGGACAAGTCAAGCATGCTCCAGAAGTCTGCTACTCGATTTTGGGCCTTAAAATAAATAGAAAGAAACCGAAGAAAAAAGAGAGTGTACATCTGAACAACTCTCGCGGATCTGAAAGTGTTTATTCGTAAACATTATGTGTACTCAGAGTGGTGGTTTGCTTTTTCAGCCTCTTATCCACAACTCAACCAGTGTCCATAATCTCAATCTGTACTGTGATGAAGGATTGGTTTTTTTCTAAATGTTTTATGATGTGGAGGTCTGTACAAAACGCCCTCTCGTCCCTTTTGTTTGCCAAATCTGCGTTGCAGCTGCAGCGTGTGATTTTCTGCGCTGTGACTCCGTTTGGAGAAGATGGCGACTTAATGCCAACAGATTAACAAAGGGTTATAAAAAGAACGAGCGCTTCATTATTTTCTCCATCACACCAAATGCTAAGAAAGAAAGAAAAAAAAGCCTCATCCCAGATTGTTTATCCTCTCAGTGTGTTTTAAAGTGTCACTAATGGAGGAGGGGGGGGGGGGGGGGGGGGGGGGGGGGGGGGGGGCATCAGAACGTGGTCTCAGCACTTTTTCCTCCTCGCTGTCTGTGCATTTCTTATCTCTTCCTCTCACTAGTATGTAATCCATATTCATAGTTAGGATTCAAACACCGTTAACTTCCCCTGGGAAGCTTCAGATCTGTCTCATTATTTTAAGGTTATAGTTCGCAGACTTCTGCTTCTCCTTCTTTTCATTAGTTCTGTAATTGATAGTAAGTTGCATGATTTAACGCTTCCTTTTCTCTCACCATTTCTCTTTACACTCCGTCTCTTATGCCTGATCCTCTTGTGTGGAAAAAGCTTCAAAAAAGAGAGAAGACATGCCGAGCGTACATGAAGGTATAACTGCCAGGCTTTCCACATTGCTTTTCTCCTTTTTACCCCCAATCCCCAACGTCTGACTCACTGCATGCAGCATTGTCTGTCTCCGTGTCTTTGGTTGTCTGTGTGCCAGGTGACCCGCTTGTAGAAAATACAGCAGCTTTGTCATCTGTCTCTGCTGTCTGCTCTCCTGTCATTCTGTACATTTGAGGATGTCAATATCAGTCCAATTTGTTCCATTTTACCCCTCCTCAATGTCCAATCACTTGTACATTTTTCTTTCTCTTCCCCCCCCCCCTCTCCTCCCTCTTCCCTACCCCCATTTTCACTCTCCCCATCACTCTTATTGGCTCTTTACGCGTTCTGTGAATAATTGCCTTCCCACGGTCGTAATTGCATCTCCCTGTCAGCCAGAAGTGTGATCAAAGTGGCAGTGTGCTCAATTGTCACTTGCCTACATGCTAAAATCTCCAGTGTCCCTTGTCCCTGTGGCAAGGAAAGAAAAAACCTCTCCCTGTGCAGTTGTGTTTTTTTCTGAGGGATTAATTTCCGAGCCCATTCATTTGTTTGTATTTCGGTCTCTTTTTTTATTATTTGACTTTGCCTCTGCTGTGGTGGAGTTTATTTTCTCAGGTAGGCTCTGCTGAACGATAAGGGCATGGCGTAAACACAGGGGAGAGGACGCCTTGCACAGAATAAAACAAATGATCATATTTTGTGCTTTTTTTTTTTACTTGACGTCTCATTTTACCGAAAGAAAAATGCAACGCGCTTTTCCTCAGCTCATTTAGAAATGTTGTTTTATCCCCACTAGCAGCGCCGGTAAAGGGTGGCGCAGCTTCGTTAGCCCGCTGATCGCTCGGTCCTTCTGCTCAACATCTGCTGGATGGATTGACGCAGAATGTGAAGCGGATACTCACAGCACCCAAAAGGCTGCATTGGAACGACTTTAACATGACGTTTCCTGTATCCCAGAGTTGTTCAAAGTCTAACTTACTGGGGCTTTAACTTGCCAGGTGATATTTGCAAGATCACAGGAAGGAGAGAATCCATCTTTCAGGCTTCAAATTATGCTTCAGCAGCCAGGGCACAGAGGTTCAGCCAAACAGCGTTCTGCACTGGCAGAGAGGAGTGAGTTTTAGGAACGATGACAGCCAGAAACACAAGATCCTAAAGATGTTAGCTTAGAAGCTTATAGCACCAGTTTTATGGTGTCTGGAGACTGTTTTTGAAGGGCAAGTAATGACGGAGCAGGCTTTTCTTGTTAGAAACATGTCTTTTCTCTCCTCCCCACTGGATATACCAACTGCTTTGCCAGTGGTAGTCTGCTGATCTGATTACTGCAAGTTAGTCATAATCAATAGATGCTACATCCAATAACCTGCAAATTACTGGAAAGTGTCCGGACTGTTATTAAGTGTCTTCTAAAAACAACCACAGGTGGATCAATGTGACAGATCTTATGTAAATCCAGGCCATGCGGGCCCCTCTTTAGACAGATCTGACCACTGTGTCTCCTGTATACGTGCCTTTTATTTGCCCCATTATTGGTGCTGAGTTTGTTATTAAAGCAGCTAATCTTCACACGACACAGTCAGTTATCGCCTAACACCTTTTATACCAAGTGCAAACTTCCCCTTTCTGTTATTCCAGGGTGGATGTTTAGCGGTGGAGCTAATGGCGAGTCGCAGCAATTGTACAAATGCATCACATCTATAAATTAGGAATTTAATTAGACTAGCGTAGCATCAATTATATGCCAGGGTTTTCAAGCACTTCATTTCCCTCCTGTTTGTCACAGCTGCAGTGCAAACTACTGATGGTATTAGTCAGCAGGATCATCATCCTCTGCTGCTCTTGTAGTCGGAGCAGCTTGAACGTTTACTGTCCTGTTCAATGAGCTCTCCTCACATGTTTCTCAACCCCCACCCCCACCACCAGCTGAACCCCGGTGATTTGTAAACTGACCTCCACCCCAGCGGGAATTAAAGAGGATTCAGTTGGAAGACAGCTCCTTTCCTCACAAGATAAATTAAGGACAGACCTTTTTTTTTTTGCTTTTTCTTTGTGGATGGCTTACCTGTTGGTGGGTAGGGGAAGATGGTGGGGTGGGACCATTTAATATCTGCCTGATTGTAATGAATCCAACCCTGTAATCGCCTCTGCTGTTTCTCTAGCTCTTCTCTTACATTCACAGAAAACACTCTGGTCACAGTCACAGCACAATCGCTTCAAGTTGCCTGCAAGGTCAGGGCCATAGAGATTGATTTTTGTGCTCGAAAGCGAGATATAAAGACACGCCGAGAGCCCTGCGACTGGATACAGCCATCACTGCTGCGGCCGCCGTGCGCTCTGTGGTTAGATTTTGCGGTTAATCTTTCCACCGGTCCAGACGTTGGTCCATTTGCATCAGTAGTCCAGGCGTACGGATAATCTTGTCACTGGTCAATTAGTGTTTTGGATAATCACAGCCGTGACTAATTAGCGCAGCTAACGGGGGCTTGTTGTGGTTAATTATCGGTATTGTGATGGGTCTTGCTGTGGCTAATGGCACCTATGGTTAAATTGTCACTCTGAATTATTGCACCAAATGCCTCTCCAGATCTTTTGTGTTCTCGTGGGATTAAGTGAAGTTAGTCGTGTTGTTTCTTAATTTTGCCAGCCTGGAGTCATGAACTCATCCATCCAGGGTCAAAGGAAACTCCTGTTTTATCAACATATGATACTTGAGTGGGTTTGGAGGAATGTTGTGCTTACTTAGAGCTTATCAGAAAGCAGGAAATTAAAGGATTGCTATTGAAAACAAGCATGGCCCCTTGTCCTATTTTGACTTAGACCACTACTTTACACAAGGATTTCAAGATAATTCCTCCCTTTTCCTCCAGGACAATAGCATCGTTGGACCATGTTATGGAAACGAGAGGAAAATTGAAAGTAGGAATCCAAAAGATGGCTTTGTGCATACCACTTAAACATGTTTAGTTATTTTATAAGGGAATAATTTAGATAAAGAGAATTTTAAGTACAACTTCCTAATTTTTTTATCATCATGATTATTTCAGTTATCCTCAATCTTTCAGTTGGAGTGAGCTTGATGTTTCCGTTTTTTTGTTGCTGTCACTGTTGGCCATTCGTACATTTGTTGCCCCACTCCCAAACACTTTGTTGTTAAACTCAAGTTGTGATGGGAGGCGACAGCGAGCTGACATTTCCCTCGTCTCCATGGATACAGGCGATCGTGGACACCGTTGACAACCTCTTGAGGCCGGAAGCGCTGAAATCCTGGAGAGACATGAATTCCACAGAACAAACGCACGCCGCCACGATGCTGCTGGATACCCTGGAGGAAGGGGCGTTCGTCCTCGCCGAGAACCTGATCGAGCCCGCCATCGTAAAAGTGCCTGCAGAGAATATCAGTAAGTCCAAGCGAAGCTGAAATAGTCTGATTCTGATTATTATTTCTTTTTTTTGCTACAAATATTCACTTTAAAAGGGAAAATTGTTCAAAAACCCAATAAAAGGTTTGATATTACACACACACACAGTTTATTAGCTAAGCAGGCTCATTCATTGTACTCAGCTTTGTGGTGGGAGCTGTCATGTTGCTGCTCTGAGCTCTTTGTTGCTATGGTTATGGTGCCTCACTCACCCTTTTTGTCTTACGTCTCATTGATTTTTAATCTTTCATTGTAAAGTCAGCTCATTTGAACATGTGCTGTGAGATGAACTGTCCAGACCTCTGGGGGGAAAACAAAGAAACCGATAGAACGGCTGTATTCCGTTCCATCGGCGCTTTCTGAGCCGTCCCCATTAAGCAGCAGTTAGCTACGCTGATAACGACTAGTTTTGTCTTTACCAAAAGCCCCGATTAATACATTTGTGTAATCTCGCCGCATACTGACTATTTAATCACAGCCGGAGCTTGTCGAGCTCTTGTTTATCGGGAGATCGTTTTTCGGTGAGGGAGTATAGATACACCCACATGAGGCGAAACACAATCTCAGGGAAAGCTTACCTGACCTTTCTTGCGGAGTTACAAAAGCTGAAAATGATTGTTTTCTCTAGTTAGCAGATTTTTTTTTTTTGGCAGCATAAATTGTTTCTGCGGGTAAGAATCAAGGACAAGATGTAAAGAGACGGTGGAGCTGAAAGCTAGACAGAAAGAGAAGAGCAACCAGAGAACAAGTCCTCGTCTCTGTCTGTCAGAAGCCGTCTATCTGCGGAAAGTGAGGCCGTTTCTGATGGGAAGGAGTGTGCTGATACGTACGTCCTCCTGACCCTTTAGTAATTTCACACATCAAAGGGAGCACCACCCGGCAGCTGGCATGCAAGAGAGAGAGGGGCTGCAGGAATTTGGAGGATTTTCAGAGATTTGCTCATCCAGCCCGGAGTTATCTGAACCCACGGGGAAAAAGAAAAAGTAAAAGTAAAAGCTCAATGATATGTTTGATCCTATGAATATTTGACATTCATGCTGCATTCGGCTGCGCGCTTGCATTTACTCATCCTCCACCGCAGCCCTTGTCGTTATTTTTCCTTTGCTCTTGCCTCCGAGGCTTTCACAATGCCAGGAAACAGCTTAGTGACATGGTTTTTTTTAGAGTAAATGACACCCTGCGGGATTTTGCCTATAAGGCTCGACTCCGTTACTGTTACAGTGAACGTCAAGTCTTTACAGACACACCACTGGGCCTTAATGCTGGAGCTCTATTGAACAGAGTAAAAAGCTTTTAAAATGCTGCCTGTGAGTTATACGTCTCTCTTTTTTTTAACCTCTTCCCTCACTTCCTGTCGTCCCTCAGTGCTGGATGTTTATGTGATAAGCACAGACGGTCAGGTGCAGGACTTCAGGTTTCCACAGACAAACAAAGGCGGAGCGACGCTTCAGCTTTCCTCCAACACGGTGAAAGTCAACAGCAAAAACGGTGAGAAAACTGATTTATAATTTTCTGTTATATGTCACAATATTGCACAGACTGTAGAGCTGTTTTTACTCCATCAGATTTTTTATTTTATTTTAGGAATTTTGAATTAAGGCGTCTCAACGAGGTGTTATATATTTCTACTCCAGAAATATTAAAGTTATTACAAGCAGAGAAAAAAAGGCAAAATTCAAACTTTTTCAAGCAATAAAGCAACTTCCCAAAGGAAAATAAATATCCTCTGAAATTTTCATGTAATAAATTAGCAAAATGGTTTTTAAAAGCCATTATAGGGATGGTCCAATCGGCCGATTTCCATTAAAAAACGTGATCGGAAAATTCCGATAAACTCCTTTCAGCGCCAATCATACCAGCTGATCAATAGCTCCTCAACCAATATCATGTGCTGGGAGGAGAGGACAAAGCAGCGCGCCATGGCGCAGGTGGAGAGGGTCAGACAGGTGGAGGGAGGAGGAGCTGACAGAGCAGCAGGTAGACTCTTTAGCAACGATCTGGACCATTTTCAGTAATAACTTTGTTCTTTCTGGTCAAAAAATGGACCAGAGTGTCAAAACAATGTCAACTTTGTGTGTCCGAGTAGCAGTAGAAATTTAAAAAAAACATCAAAACGTTATTTCAACCACAAACTAATTCATGGGGATCTTGTGCACAAGAATATATGTTTAAGTACTTAAATATATATATAAAAATAATAGATTTCTATATGGATGGGTGTCTACATGGTGCCTGCAGGTTTCTGTATTTTTTTTTCTCTTGAAAAAGTCAGTAAAATCCTGTTTTTGTCCAAATGAAGGCGATTTATGGTTCATTTTCTACAGATCAAGTAGCCATTAGCCCTCATCTTTACTATAATGTGAAATTTACAGTCAATCCATGTGATCGGTATTAATGATCGGCAGCAAGAAACATGATCATAGCATCCTTAGCCATTACTTATTGATATATTTGATTCCTCTCTTTTAGTCATTCATACATTTTCTTTTCTGTCTTCAGATCTTTATAATATTTTGTTGATAGTAGTATGCACAGATGCCGATACCGGTATCAGGTATTGTCACCTACTATACACATACTCGTACTCACAAATGTAGTGTGGCTCTTAGTTGAGCTGATGTACTAGTAGTTGTTGTTTTATGGTAGTAGTATACACACGCCGTCTGAATTCTCATGGTTAGGTAAAAAAACAGTAATTCGTTGGTGTACCAACCATGATTTAGATCAGTGGCATTTATTAGTACTCGTTATCGGCAAGTACTCAAATGCATGTACTTGTAGTTGTAAAAAATCTGGCTAAATTGTAGAATAAATCTTGAGGATTTACTTTTTACCTCAAATCTAGTAGCAACTAATTTAAATAGGCCACCAAGTGCGAGTGTATAACACAAGTGAAACGTTGCCTCTGGGGTGTCATGAAGTTGATTCCACTCTGCAAAGTGAAGCAATGCTGTAAAAACGGAGAAAAAATGCAATTATTTACTGAAAGTGAATAGAGTTTATTGTGCTGAACAACAAAGCTCTGGATCTCATCCTTCTCTGTGCTTTGAATGAGTAAAACATCAACGCTGCCACGCTCCTTAATTCTTTGCTTTGTGCCGTTTCAAAGAGCAGCAATGAGCCGATTAATGCTTAGAATATATATATATATAATTGAATAAATTCTGTTTTTTAAACCTGTTTGAACTTTTAATTCAATGTATAATTGTGGATTTTCGTCCTGTCATGTTTATTTTATTATTTCTTTTTATTATTTTGGGGTTGTAGGTGTGGCCAAGCTGGTGTTTGTGCTCTACAAACACTTAGGTCAGTTCCTCAGCACAGAAAACGCCACGCTGAGAGGAATGGGAGACCTGAACAAACACAATCTCTCCCTCACTGTCAACTCCCACGTCCTGTCGGCCTCCATCACAAAGGAGTCCAGCCGTGTGTTTGTGGCCGACCCGGTGATCTTCACACTGGAGCACCTGGATGTAAGCCTCCTCCTGCGATGTGACCGCACCGCGCTATAGAGCTAAACTGTGAAAAATACCCACGTGGTGTCACTGCCTTTCAGAGTAAAGTGCAAATCCAGGACTTATATAGAGAACACATTTATATTATACTAATGGGTTATGGGTGTTATTTGAGCCTATTAGACATGTAGAGAGACTTTAACAACTGTACTGATATTAAAGTGAAGATTCAGATCTTCTGAAGTTTGGTTATACAATTACCACTTTTTAATCTAAAAATTAAAAGATTGAGTGGTTAAACTAGCAGCAGAATCAGCTGTCTGATACTACTATTACTATTTCTGCTATAATGTGAAAGTGGCTGCAGTGTAAAGGCTTATAAAAGAGTGCTCTCATGAACCGCTGTGATGTTTTTGAGATTAGAGGTGTGGAAAGACGTCAGAACCCACCGTGTCCAGCTGCTCGTTCGTATGTCTGCTCGGAGCTAATCTCCGTTTTTCCAAATTGAGGTCATTCACAGAGCTATCAACAAGAAGTAAAGATATTAATTCTTCAGCACTTCAAAAGATCTGAACTATCCCTTTAATATTTTTTAAAAATTCTAGTTTGAAAATGTTCATCCCCAGCAATCAGCTTCGTTTAAATGATTTTAATTTACTTGGCAATGCCGGGTCAAACAATTACAAGCTGAATGAAGATGTGACACCCTGCGATTTAGAGTCAAATGCATGAAAAATACAAAGCACGCGTCCTGAATATTCTTTTTTCTTTGTGTTTTGTAGAAGGAAAACTATTACAACCCCAACTGCTCCTTCTGGAACTACTCGGAGCGAAGCATGATGGGATACTGGTCCACTCAGGGCTGCAAACTGTTAGAAACTAATAAGAGCCACACCACTTGCTCCTGCAGTCACTTGACCAATTTCGCCATCCTCATGGCTCATCGGGGAAATGTGGTAAGTGGCCCTCACCTTGTGGTTTGCATGGGGCTATTTTTCTTTCTCAATTAGTTGTTCTTCCTCCTGTCCCGCCGAATGATTTGTGCACACATGGCAAGAGCAAAATTGGCTTTTCAGAGAAGATAATTAGATTATAGCTGGAGGAGAAGGTAAGACCAGAGATGGAAGGCTGCAGAAAAGGCAGCAGGCTGTCATTTTTAAAGAGCAACACTGTGGATCAGGATAGGAAGTGGCATTGTGTTATCAGAAGTAATTATGTTTTACCTGCGGTTCGTGCCTTAATATTCTCCCTCCATGCATGCCTACCTGAGTATCATGGGAAACAGCACAGTGGTGAGTTTAACTCGTGTTTCCAGCCCTCTTGAAGTGGTGCAGGATACGTTTGGTTGCAAAATGCAATTACAATCCAATTACATGATAAATAGCATGTGTAGCGAGGACCCAGCCAGTAATAAATGTAGAGGATAAGTATGTGGTTTGTTTAATAGTATGTTCCAACTCCTGAACTCTGTGCCTCTCATCTGTCTTTACCTCAACCTTAACCACATCTTGAAACCAGAACCCAGAGGCTGGGCTAAGCCTCACACCAATCCCCCTACATATCACCTCAACAGTAACTCCTGACCTCAATATAATTACAAATATCACAGGAGGAATTGCCTCACATTCAGGCCACCATGTCTTTGAGTGATATTTCATATGGTCAAGTCACCGTTTTTTGTTTTGTACCCCTGAACTGCCCGGTGCCCACCACTCAGTTTCAGATTTGCTGCACGACTGAACCGCTGTACGCACGTGTTTGCAGATGTTTGAGGTTGTTTTTCTTCTGATGTCACTTTCTGCAACGCGCGCCGAACTAAACGAGGAGTGAACTCGTTGGGTTTGAGCGCCAAATGGAATCGAGTTCAGTCGTGTTTGATTAGGGCTCCGTAGTTTGAATAGCCAGTCTCAGACCTATCAGTCTCATAATACCTTTGTAGTAATGGACCTTTTACTATAAAATCCTAATTCTACAGCAAAGAAAACAAATAAAAAGTGGGAAGTAATGTATTTTTTATGGCCAATATGAAGCAAAAGTGAATTATCGTACTACTTTTTTTCTAAAACATCGAGACTTTTTTCTTTCATTCAACACAATGACATTTAATTACATACGTCAGTGTTTCCATCAGGCTGCAATTTAAAATTCAAGAAACAAATCTGGAGCTATTATGTGCTTAAATACCACCTTTGATTATGACAAGTGCACATGTGAAGGTCAGTCAATGTGTGTGTGTTTTTGCAGAGGGAAGGGGGCGTGCACGAGCTCCTCCTCACCGTCATCACCAGGATGGGCATCGCCGTGTCTCTGGTCTGCCTGGCCATCAGCCTCTTCACCTTCTGCTTCTTCAGAGGCCTGCAAAGTGACCGCAACACCATCCACAAAAACCTCTGCCTCAACCTCTTCATTGGAGAGTTTCTCTTTCTCGTGGGCATCAACATGACGGAACCAAAGGTACAGTGGAAATTATGCCCCGGCGGCTCTTAATTTTAATAGTCTCATCTGAAGTAATTAACCTTTACATGCCTGAATTTCCATCTCAATTTTCCTTTTAAGTGCCGCGCCAAAAAAGAAACACATGAAATTAAAAAATAACAAGAGTCTGCTTGCTGTGGTTGTGAGGCTTTTACCAAGTAGACTTCACCGCATTCATCATCATGTTTTCTTATGAATCTCTCAATGCAAACTTTAGGATCTGCAGGTAGAAACCTCCTCTGAACTCTCAAATGAGTATTTGGCCTTTCCAAATATGCATTTTCATAAATATTGTATTCTCATTTGATCTGGGGGAAATTATGTCAATAAATTATTTAGGTAGTTAATTATTTACATATGATAATTACACTTTAGATCTCACTGTTTTAACATGAATCCCGCTGATTTCGAATGTGAATTTTTGAAAACGAAACAAAACTGCTTTTACTTCGGGGCGCTGCAACATCTTGAGATTGAATTCTGTCCGTCTCGTAAAGGTAATTTTAGAAAAGAGGTCACAAAGCAACATAGGCAATATTTGCTGTTCTTTTTGCTTTAATCTGATGGAAATAAGCAAATGATTAGATGCTAAACGCTCTTATCTCAGCAGAGAGGAGTTTTCTGGGCAGAGTGGGTGTAAAGTAATTTCTCTTGGTAGTTTAGAAAGGAAAAAAGAGCGAAACAAGTTATTTCAGCGTGCTTTTTTCCTCAAGTTCTTGTTGTGTGTGTGTGTGTGTGTGTCATCCCGTCAGTTGGTGTGCTCCATCATTGCCGGAGTCCTCCACTTTTGCTTCCTGGCTGCGTTCACCTGGATGTGCCTGGAGGGCGTGCAGCTCTACCTCATGCTGGTCGAGGTCTTCGAGAGCGAGTTCTCACGCAGGAAGTATTACTACATCTGTGGCTACCTCGTCCCGTCTGTGGTCGTGGGGATCTCAGCAGCCATCAACTACATGAGCTACGGCACGCCGCGGGTGTAAGTGTCCCATCCTTGCAGGGATTGTTCTTCATTTTTTGCAAAGAAGGGGTAAAAAAAAAATCATGCATCTGCATTGAGACACGCCCACACAGCATGTAAAGAATGGCATGGGCTAATGATAGTAATATCACAAAAGAGTTGTCCACCTCTGCACCCCCTCCTTTGGCAAATTTACAGCCCGTCACTGCTAAAAGAGGAGCCTTGTGTAACAGCAGCATTAATGAATGTGCTGGCTAGCTGCACTGGCTTTTTTATTCTTTGCAAGTGGATAATTACTGCCCTTATCAGCGAAAGGTTTATGCTCTTCCGTGCTGGTTTTTGTCCAAGCATTAAGCTTTATGATTCCTAAGACTTCAGTCCTCTAATTTGGAGAATTAAAGTAAACTGCGATTCTCAGTCTTGTATTTTAAAGCAGCCGTCTTCTTTTCATTTATGCATCCTGATAAATACAGATCAACGTTTTTACCGCGGCTACATTCGAGTCTTAGATACACACAGACATGCATTTGTAGACTGTGAAGTCATGAGTGCAATAACCAGTGCCTTTTACACTGCAGCTTCTCATGGCATAAAGCCAACACCTCTTAAGGCTGGATTTTTTTTTTCTCCCACTGCGGTCAGAAGAGTTGCCTTTCTGCTGTGGCCTATCATGTAGCCAGCTCTTCTGCGCACTGATCGATGAGACACAACTATGTTTTGGCAATGAAATCATTCAATGAACTAAACATTACCTTTTTCATCCTGTAGATGCTGGATGAGAGTAGATAACCATTTCATCTGGAGCTTCATCGTACCGGTGACCTTGATTATAGTGGTAAGTTTGAAATTTGCGCATGCATAGGGATATATTTTTCTTTTCTTTTGGAGAGAAGCTTTGAAAACAGTTTATAGATTTTCTCTCCGTGTGTGCTGGCAGCCTCTTAGCTCTGCTTTCTCCGATCAATTTGCATGAAAGGAAAGTGGTCCCATTATAGCTGACACGAGGACATCAGTGTCCAGTCAGCTATGAAATCCTATGAAATCAGAATTGTTGAGCAGTAACAACACAGAGCTTTTTGGTCCTCTCGCTACAACTAGAGAATACTCCCTTCCTGCAATCAAGAGGAGAAATCATTTCAGGCTTGAAGGTCATTTGCTCGGTGGGAAAACAAGGGTGATGTTGGTGGGGGGGGCGAACATGGAAGTAATGAGTGGGTGGGCCAGGCAACCATTACCACCCTGCATAGCCCTGCCGAGGATCATGACATATCCCCAGCCAATCCGAGCACACAGACATCTCCATCTTCACTTCTTAATATTTCATGCGGAGTACACGGAGTTCGCTATGCACGTCCACCGACGCACAACATGCAAAAGGCACGAACGAGAATATGATGCATAGTAACGCACACATAAATGTGTTCAGTGGTTGTAAAAACACGCAGAACGATGGGCAGAGCTGCATCGGCGGCACTAGTTTTATGTGCTTTATTTGGCAGAGAAGTAAGAGACCTGAAAACTGGAGGATGGCTCCTTAGAGACCGAGCATGTGGGGGGGGAGTTCGTTTGCAGCCCGACTCGGCTTTCTGCAGAGTGCCTGCTAGCTTCTCGCCTCACCGTCCGTCTCTTGGTCTGTCTTTCTGTCTCATTGGATCTGTGTCATCACTCACGGCTGTGTTAAATGCATCTCCAGCCACTCGACTCATGCGGACGTAAATTGGCCCCAGTGGCTGGGAGAGACAAAACCCTGTGATCTAAAAGCCTCTTTCTGTCGTCTTAGCCACTCCTTTTTCTCCCATCTTTTCTCTCTTGCTGCTGTTGGCGTGCATCAGCCTTTCACTCACACTCTTTCTGCTTCCATCAGTAGGCTACATTCGTACGCCTTGTAGCTTTTCAGATCGTATCCGTGCGGTATAACAATTGGGATCTTTCTGCATGTAAGTGGATGAAAATTTGGAAAACGAAGCGTTTTGTGAACCTCAAACTGTCGATGCACAATGTTACGGTTTGTTTTCTAGTAAACTCTTTTATTTTTCTACATTCAGTGTGTTTGCTGTGCTTTAAAAATGCATGATTTGAGCAGAAATGGAACTGAAGTTTTGAAGAACTATAAAAAAGAGAAGAAGAAATCCTTCGTTGTTTTCCAATGAATATTTACTGCAGTACATTTGAAAGGTTAAATATGGTATCAGGCCAAGCTGGAGCTCATCCCCTCCCTTCCTCTTTGTGGCTTTGGGCCCTGCGGTGCTTACAGAAAGACATCCTGAGAGCATGGAAACCTCTCTGGATGTATGGCTTGAATCACTTAACTGTATTTTTTCCTGGCCTCGGTTAAACTCGCCTCTAAAATATGGCATTCCGCTCCATACTTTCCCCTCTCCGAATGTTTCCTGAAGCTTTTAGCCGTGACGCGTTAGATTTGTTTGGGCTTTATGGCATGTACGTTCTCATCTTGTGTAATTGCGCTCCGTGTTTGGGATCGACTGTAATGACAAACATGAGAACGAAGATAAACAACTGAACGCGGCTCGTTGTCGAAGCCTTGAGCTGTGTGAGGAGCAGACCAAAGCAATAACCTCTCACTGTTGATTTTTGTCTTTGGAAGTCAGAGTGCTTCTTGATCAGCACAGAGGTATTAAATTTTCATAGTCCTCCCACTAAAGGTATGAGTGCGTTGCTCTCTGCGGAAGCAAAACCACAACAATTTGCAGTAAACTGTGAACGCAACGCTTTGATTTCAACGCTTCGCAAATAAAGCCTAATAATCTAATTAAGCATACTTTTGCAGCAGCAGTTTAAATCCTTTAAATTTTGAATTATTGAAATACCTTTACCTAATTCATCTTCCATATCTCATAAATAACATTAAAACCCAAGGTTTTTACTTTATGAGAGTAACTATAGAGCATGCTGTTTGTACTTATTATTAAATAAGCGATCTGAATAACTCCCTACCTGCAGTATCTAACCCCGCACTGCTAAGTCAAGAAACAGGACGCTTTCCTCAGTGCAGTCTATTAACCCTGATGCACATCTGTTTTGACAGGTCAATGTCATCTTCCTGGTGGTGGCGATGTACAAGATGGTGAAGCATTCCACCTCCATGAAACCTGACTCGAGCAGGCTGGGGGGTATCAGGTGAGGGGTGTCGCTCCAGGAGATGAAGAGGGCCGGCCTGTTGTTGCCTGTTCTCAAACTGTGTGTGTGTGTGTGTGTTGAGAGGAGGAGGGGGAGGGGTGGTATTTGTGAGAAGGAAAAATAATATGCACCATCACTGCTTCAGCCTTGCTGCTATAATTTCCAAAACTGCATTTGACCTCCATGTTTATTTGATTTCCCAACCAGACCAACAGTTTTCCCTTTCAGATTTGATTTCAGTCTGTTGGTGGTGTCATTTTAGCTCATTTTGTGATTTCAGTATTTGCACTACACGGTGGGTATATTGCCTGTTTTATTTCTTCATAACTGCATTTTTGACCTTTGGCATCCTTTTTTTCCCCCTGCTCCTGTGCTTGCACGGTTTATAGTTGTCTTTGGAAGATTGATCCCAACCACATGTCCTGTAGATTTTCAAGATGTTGAAAAGAGGAAAGAGAAAAGTGTGTGTGTGTGTTGGGGGGTCCTCCATCTTCTTGCTCCTTGTTTCTAGTGGGCTGCATTCGGTTGATAACGCGACAAATCCCTGACCATTTCAGAGCTTAGAGCCTTATTCAACAATATGTTTGACGGCACGCCAGCATATGTTATGTGGGTGTTTGATTTTTAGGCAGCTACTCTTGATTTTGGTCCAAACCAAAAAAAAAAAAAAAAAAAAGAGAAAAAACTAAACATTTTAATTGGCTTTTAGGCTCGTTTTTAGCACACAGAAGTGACACATTTGTGAATGCTGGATTTTGCGCATAATAACAAGCAGTCAAAACTCATTAACTGTCATTAATTAGGGTCTACCTCATGTCTGCAATGGGTTCCGTTTCTGTGTAAAATGTGGAAAGTTGTTTTTTAAAAAAAAGAAACGGGCTGAATAATTGGTTACATCTGTTTTTTGTTTTGTTAAGACCCCGAAAATAAGAACGTTGCACAAAAAGCACAACCATTTGGACAATGTATCCAAAAAACCCTGATTATATTTCTGTACTTACTATCTATCTTTTTTTTTTTTTTTTAAGTGACATGTTGATAGCCAATTTCATCTCTCCTCTCCAGGCTCACTGTATCTGTCTCAGGGTGACTCACCTCTCTCTTGTGCTTCACTTGCAACCAGCTTTTGTCACTGAAACTGACTATTAGGCTATCTTGTAGGCTCTAGGCTTTCCTGGAAGGGACCAAAAAAATACTTGCTGTGTGTGCAGTCTGTTGAGCCAACAAGTCTGAGGAAGACCATGGAAACATTTTTTTTTTGGTCACATTCAAGCCAAAAGTCTGTCTATCAGCATTAATACACAAGTAAAACATGCTCAGAAGAGACTAGCATCTAGAGTCCAGGAAAAGTGAAACTCTACACAAAGAAAAGATGCAGCTGAGCTCTTATTTTTCACTTGATAACATCGCTCTTCCTCTTCTTTTGCAGATCATGGGTGTTGGGAGCGTTTGCCTTGCTGTGTCTTTTGGGACTCACGTGGTCTTTTGGCTTGTTCTTCCTCAATGAATCGTCCATTGTGATGGCTTATCTGTTTACCATTTTCAACACTCTGCAAGGGATGTTCATCTTCATCTTCCACTGCCTGCTGCAGAAAAAAGTAAGATTTTTTTGTCTTTTGTGATTGATACAAAGCTGAAGTCGAGGGATTTGTTTATCAAGCAGAACTACTAAATGTGTATTGACTTTAAATTTTATTTTCTTCATTTTTAAGACTGCAGAGTTGAACAGCTGCTAAGAAAGGATAAAGATGATTAACTTTTTTAACAAAAACATTTGAAATTTTCATTTTAGATGCAAGTTTTTTTGCTCGTTGCTCATTTTCGGTGACTTTATTTTGGTCGTATTAAATAATACCTTAAAGATTCCATATTATACACTTTATATCCACTCTGAATCAATTCTTTAACATCTCAATAACATGTAAAAGCTATGCATTGGTCAAATTGGCCCTTACTTTAAGTGCAGCTGTTGTTTTTCCACCTGCTCATTCCACTTCCTGAAGCAAAACTTTGCTTTTAAATGAGCGGGGCAGTTGGGAAGCTGAGCTGCTCTAAGCCCCGCCCATCTCTCTTCTCCTTGCATGCTCGTGAAATGTCAGTGGGTCTTCAGAGGCTCAGATGAAGGGAGTAAAAAAAGACTTCTGTGCTCGTTGATGCAACCTTCTACAAAGCAACTGCCGTGCTTTGCTCGTAGCTTCACCATGACTGTTTGCTAACGTTTGCAAGGATGAGCGCTCCCGTGGTTTTTAAAGGGCGAATGGGTTCAGGTAGCCAAAGGTGCTCGTGATTGGCTCTGTCCTCTAGAGAGGAGTGGTCTTTTCCCTTCTTGATGTCATCAGGGGAAAGATTTTGAAACCACCCGTTTTAGCATTAGCTCAAAACACATTTCCTAAAACTGAGAATAAGGACGTGAAAATGGTGAAAATATTTTAACACTTTTGGGTCTCAGACACAATCTATGGGACTGATATGACTGTTAAAAGACCTTTAGAAAGTGGATTTAGCATAATATGGGACCTTTAATTTATAACCATAAATCAGATTATTGCTTTAAACTTTTGATTAAATAAAACCTACAGCAGGATATATAATAATTTTATATATATATATAAATATTAATATATATATATATATATATATATATATATATATATATATATATATATATATATATATATATATATATATATATATATATATGAAGGGTTTAAAGCTTTTTTGCTATGCAGTTTTCACACATTTCAAACACAACCCAGAATGATCTGTTCCTTTCCAAACCGAAGTCCTAAACACACATGGATCATTTATAATTTAGATATTTTAGGTTCAAGATGTAAGTAAAGGTGCGCTCTAATTTTGGCAGTATGAGGCACAGTGTCTGTTATCCCAGTCCTTGCAGGTATGGCATTTAAGCTGCTGTCAGCTGGCTGGCATTTGATAAAGATTTGGGATTTGCAGCTCTCATGAGGAGGAGGGAAGGATGTGTCACAGTTTGCGTCTTCGTGTGTGTGTGTGTCTTCAGTCTGTCCTGATCTTTTACTTCTCTGCAGGTCCGGAAAGAGTACAGCAAATGTTTCCACCAGTCCCAGTGTTGCGGCGCGCTGCCGTCTGAGAGTTCCCACAGCTCAGCCAAGGCGGCCACGTCTCGATCCACAGCCCGCTACTCTTCTGCTACACAGGTACGCCAGCAGGAATCAAACAGGGGTTTAGAAAACTGTGAGTGAAAGTTCTCTGCAAGTAAACTGTTCTTTTTTTCCCTTATCTTTTTTAAGTCTTTGAAGGATAAGTCTGGTGAAAGTACTTCATTTTTAGTGGTATGAAACCTACAGCGAGTTAAGCTACAAGTCCTTTTCTCACTTTTGTTATTTTTTAAAAGTGTACCCTTTACATGTATTTGTACTAATCAGAGGCTAGATACATTTAAAAGAAAATATCTGTTACACAACCAGTAATGTCAGGTTTTTTTTTTGCAAATTGTCTCGACAATAAAAATCTTGGAACGTCATCTTATCTTTTCAGGCTTGAAAGAAAACCAGTTCAACGTTTGAAGGCCAGGCTCTGTCTTTATTTTTATTGTAGATAAAAGCACCATAATTCACCCACAAAACGTTCTGTAAAGACAAAGGTATGCAGAGAACTGTAAAGAGGGGGAGCTCAGTTTTCATAAATGCATAAATGTTATGAGAGAAAGTGGCTTCAATAATGTTAACTATCAGTCATTTTTAGTAGCGGTATAAACAGTTCTGTGTATTGAATTATCACCTATTTCTTCATGCTAGTTTCCAAGGAGTCAAAGGCTTTGTGTAATCTTATGAAGTGTCCTTAATCAATATTTCTCCAGGCTTTCTGAAAGTTGTTTGAAGTTTTTCTTTGGCTTTTTTGCTGCTTTTGAACAAAGCAGTACTGTTTTTTTGTTTATTTAAGTCACCTAACTCTGATTTATGAGTCAGGCCTAAAAAAAAAGTTCCTAAACTCAAAGAATAAACCAATGGTGTGTCGACACATAACCCGCAGCATAAAGATAACATAGTTTGACATTTAAATAGTATTTTAGCACTAAGAATTATTAGCTGAAAACTCAAAGGACCTTTCTGTTTCAGGTCTTTTCTCGACTTTTCTTTTCTAAAAGACATGACTTTCAGATACTGTTCGTCTGCTGTAAATAGGTTTTTAGGCCTGATGCTTCTTCTTTTGTCCTCTTTTCTGTTTTTTCTATACCCAGTAAATGAAATGCTGTCATGATTAGGTACAAGGACTGGGCAGAAAACGAGTGGAAAAGGCTGCAAAAGTCCTGAGACAAACTTTTAATTAACAGAAATAAATAAAGCCTTGATCAGTGGAGTCTAATCCTGGTTCTCTAGGGCGCCGCCATCCTGCATGTTGTAATTGTTTCCCTGCACCAAAACACCTGATTCAATGGTTGAATGAATTGTTCAACATGTCCTCAAGTTCTGCAGAATCCTGTTAATTGCACATTGATTTAAAGCGGGTGTGATGGAGCAGAGGAGCATCTAAAACATGCGGGGGAGTTCCCTTCAAGGACCAGGATATCAGCACTATCTTAGTGGGAATCTTGGGTTTAATTTCTTCTTTCTTTGAATCACTTATTTTTTGAGTATTAGCCAACACAAGATAAACATTAGTTTATCTGCAAAAACTCGTCACCTCACTCCATTTCCCTCGAATGAAAGCTGCACACAGCAGAACAGGTCAGAAACTGCTCGTCATCAGCTTCAGTTTATTATTTTTATTTCTCAGTTTGCTTCCATTTGCATTTGAAATGTTGAACTGAAGACGATACTGTATATGTCTCCTTTAATATCTGAGATCTATCTTGGGAGCACCACTGGGGATTTGGTGGCTGCTTCTGCTCATGCTGTCGAGAAAAAAAAAAACCAAGACAAAAAAAAAAAAAAAACAGTTCTCTCAAATTACAAACCGTAAGATTCTCTGTGCCTCCATTTTTGGGAGCAGTCGAATCAATAACACGCACAGGGCCTTGTCGCACAAACATGTCATCAGCCGGCGAGCCAATTAAATCTTCATTTATGCAGTCTATGGTTTGAATCACAAAACCACACAGCCACTCAATCCCGGGAACCAAAGAGCTTTGAAACAAGTCGGCACCACGTCGAGTACTAATCAGTGGCTGTGTTTTTTTCCTCAACGCAGAGTCGCATCAGGCGGATGTGGAACGACACTGTGAGAAAGCAGTCGGAGTCCTCCTTCATCTCAGGCGACATAAACAGCACCTCCACACTCAACCAGGGTGAGCAACTCCTGCCTCCATCATCACTGGAAAAGAGACACACACACACACACACACACAAGCTCTCTGCTTGTGAGGAAGCACTGAATTTACGATAAACACTTAACTGGATGCAGCCTACGTGGCTCTGTGCCAGCTGAGAATAGAGGAAGATGAGACCTGATTTCATGCTGCATTTCTCTCAGCGATCGGCAATCAAATGCATTAAATGCTTCTAAGTTCACAGCTTCTCGCGCATGTCCCCGCTTGCTTGGACCCTCTAAATGGAGAGAGATAAGAGGTGGGATAGTTAGTGAGGTGTAAAATGTTACAGATGAGGACTTTAGTTCTTGTAATGACCCTGAATGGGGGGGTTGGAATGTGCAGCAGCTCTCTATCATCTCCATCCCAGAGAGACTGTCAGGGTGGATGAAGGGAGGGGTGGAGATGAGCAAAGTCAGGTGTAGGTCAGAGCAGGTTTTGGGAAGGATCCCAGCATCATGAAGCTCAGGCTTTTGGACCGTGCCAGTACAGAACTGGCTGTGTCTCAGAATTAGCTTAGAGCTTTTTTTTTTTAAAGAGATCCCTGCCAGTGCCGAGTTTCTCCCCAATCCACCCGAACAACTTTGGATGTGTTATTACATTCTCGAGGGCTTACACAAGCACGCCGAGGTTGATGGGGATGCTGTGTTATTTGCAGAAGGCCGCTCGGACGTGTTTCGTCTACTGTCTCGACTGGATGAGTTTGTTTAGATGAATTTGTTTCACATAAACTCTGCAGCTGATTGTGTTGCTTTGCTTTGGTCAACACTCGTCGTTGTAATAATGTTTGTCAGTTACATCAGCAGATTGTTTGAATAGCGGCTTGCTTTTACCGGCGTTTCGATGACTTGTTTTGTTCTTAATAGACGGCAGACTGAGCGGAGGTTGTAAATCTTTTTTTCTTTTCTTTTTTTTTGTGGTGTCACATTCCAAACAGTGAATATCAGCGTTTGTTTATGTCCAAAGTTCCCTCAACACACCATGAAACACGGAGCCTTGAGCTCTTTTCCTTCTACTGTTTCCTCACCTCCTAATTTTCTCCCTTTTCTGTCTCTCTTCCTGTTATTTCAGGGATGACTGGCAACTACCTCCTAACTAACCCCCTCCTCCGAACCCACGACACTAACCCTTATAACAACCTGCTGGCAGAAACGGTGGTGTGCAACACCCCCTCTCCACCGGCCTTTCACTCCCCAGGTGCACATCCACCCTCCACTTTTTACATTTTTTTTTAAATTATTTCTTTCCGTGCTCAGATTTGTGGTTTGCACACATGCAGCATTTTGGAGAGGCAGACTGTAACCATCTCTATTCTGTTGGAAACAAAGCCATGACCGAAGGGTTAGCTTAGTTTTAGCACAAAGAGTGAAAACAGGGTGCAACGGCAAACCTGGCTCAGGTTAAATAAAATATCTATACACCTACTAGCGCTTTTAAACCTCAATAATTAACACATTTTATCTTGTTTGTGTAAAAACAACAGGTTGTGGAGTTTAACAGCATGCTGGAACGCCTCTAAAAGCAGTCTAATTAACACTTTATATCTCATTTGTTTAAGCCGCACAGAAACAATAATTTGCCATTTCAGGGTGGGTTATCTGCCGGTCTTGGATCTGAGCAGTTCCCAGGCAACCAGCATACAAAGGAAAGTTAGCGGTCTTTGCCAAGAAGGGTTTCAGTGCTTGAACCGACACAAACGGGAAATTGTAACTTTTTACACACAAGCGTTTGCGCAGTTAATAAATAAAGCTGATATCAAGTGTTAATTAATGAGCTCTAAAGGTGGCTGCAGCTGGATTTGTGCCGTCTTGTGAAGCAGTTTGCCTTCAGTCTTTATGCTATTTTAAGATAAGATAACCCTCTCTTGGCTCGAGCTTCACATTCAACAGACGTGTACTCAGAGTGGTGTCGGTCGTCTCATCTACCTCCCTGCCAGAAAGAAAATCCTTCTCAAAATGTTGAACTATTACATCAAGAATCTTACTTTATTATTTTTTTATATATAAGAAAAGAAAAACACTCTTGAGACTGTGGCTGTGACACGGCATGAATGAAAATGTTCAGATAAATCACATACCTTTTGTTTTTCCTCATTCACATCGCTTTTTAGTTCTTATATGCACAAGTTTTTTTTACCCTTTGTAAAAACAGAGATCAACGTCAACGCCTTCTTATCTAGTCTACTTAGGGAGCCTTGTGGGAATTCCTTCCTGTCGGATAACAACTGCCGCGAATTCATCCGGATCATTTATTTCATTATGTCGTGACGACGTGTTAAAATCTTTACATTTGCTTAAGATTAGACCGAGTTTGAACAGCTCTAGTGTTTAATGTGACCTAGTTCCTGTACTTGCAGAGTAGGAGAAAGAAAAAAAGCCCAATCAAAGGCGCAACAGAAGCACATGACGCAATGCGGGCAGAGTTACAGGCCTGTTATTCGCAGGCATTTGATGATAAAAGGGAATGCACAAAGTGGCAGAGTGGCGAAAGTGTGTACGAAACGGATAGGCCGATTAACCTGCCTGGGTTCGTGTTGTTCTGTGCTGCGAGCTGGCTTTTAGCTCAGTGTGAGCACTTCACACTTCGAGATAATGAAGCAGGTCTGGCACCAAACAATGTCTGCACAGTAAATCAAAAACATTTTAGATTCTTTTTTCCTCTTCTTGGCTTTTGAGGTGAGCTCAGACGCAGTTAAGCGCAACTTTAGTGTGTGTTTAATACCCTAAAATGTTTACCTGCCTAATCAGTGGTAAATAATTGTGTGTTAACACGAGAGCGCAGGAGACGGATAAAAAGAGAGCATATTCAATTAGTAGGTAATTCTCAAAGTGAGCATAAAAGCTCTGCTTTACCTGTGCGAAACACTTTTTTTTTTCTCCTCCCTGAGGCGAACTTCAGGAGTTTGGTGGTTTCAAATAACAGAGGAAATACTTCACGTAGCTATTAAACAGCAGATGCAAGCGCAGTGGCAAACATTAAAAATAAAAAAAAAAAAGAAGTCAAGGATTTAACATATGGAAAGGAGTTTGAGGAGACGGAGCAGCAGTGTGACACACAAATGTCAAAACCTGCTGAGGAGATCACCAGCCAAGTTTAAAATACGCCTAGAGAAACAGTCGACTTTAACACAAGAGTTTTCCTGCTATAGTCATCACACTTAAAATCCTGCAAAAAAAGAAAAAGGGATGAGCCTGTCTTGTGTTATGAGTGTATTAATACTAAGTAATACTGTGCAGATGTTCGTGCGATCCGGTAGAACTGCATAAGGGGGACATATTGGATGAGTCTCTGCTGGAACGGTTCCCGGGGCGCAGCTGTCGCCATGTCCAGTTGAATTCTGTTCACATCGTTTCCCGCCTCCTCTCCCGGTAGACGATACCTGTCTGCAATAAAATCACAGCCTGTGTATACATAAAATGCAAATTTCTAAGTAGGGTCTATCCAGACACGCTGTTTGATAACCCCTCCACTACTTCACCCTCACTATTATTAGATCTATTTTTGATGTTGTTTTTCTGTTGTCATCCGTTTTTTTTTTTTTGCAAATCAGCTGTTCTTAGGCCAGATAGCCTGAGCAGACACACTTGATGTGAGTGTTGGCAAAGTGAGTCATTGCACGGTGCCTGTGTGTCATGGTGTGTGTGTGTGTGTGTGTGTGTGGGGCTGTTGCTGTGTTTGTGGGGCCCCGGCGCGTAGAGACGGCTGGCCATCTGTGTTTGACATTACCCTTTTGTCTTTTTTTAACAGGTGGAATGCTTCATTCATTGTTAATGTCACAATGCTTCCTCATCAGCTTGTAATTGATCTGTTTCAGTTGCATCCTTTGCCGTTTTTTCCTGCTGACGTGTCGTTACCTGGTCATGAGCTATTTTACAATATGTCAAAGTCGTATATATCTTTTTATTTTAAGTTTTAAGTCATCTTTTGTTCCCATTTCTCTAATATTGTTCAGGATAATCTCTTATATTGGCCGTAACTATATTCTGTGATCATGAGAGCTGACATGGAAGGAAGAACGTTGGCTTCTTCTTTGAATTTAGGGTCGTTGCACTTGTATAAATTAAAATTGACTCGTAGATCAAAGAGTAAAAGAGTGAAGTGTCCTGAGCAGTATCAAGTATATGTGGATGGTTCAGTGGAGAATTAATTATTTTTTTTCCGTGTGCTGCAAAATGATGTCTCATCTGTTTTTTCTGCCTTTCTTTCTAGGACAGCACTCTCTCAGCAACAGCAGGGACATCAGCGCCATGGACACTCTACCCCTCAACGGAAATTTCAACAACAGCTACTCCCTGCGCGACGACGACTATGAGGCCGTCAGCGTTCGAGCCCCAGGTGACCTGGGGGGCCTCAACTTGGATGATGCGGCTTTTGAGAAAATGATCATATCTGAGATTGTCCACAACAACCTGAGGCCCCGCGGGGCTCCCAAAATTCGCAACACCCCGAGGGAGAGGGATAGAGCCCCGCCTTCTCAGACCAGGGTAACAGTGGACCAAGGTGGGGGTGGGAGTGGCAGCGAGGATGACGCCATCGTGGCTGATCACACTGACGCTTCGTCTCCCCAGAGAGGAGGCGGAAGAGGAGGTCCAACCACCCTGGAGCTGCTCCTGCACCCCCACCATAAGGAGGTGCTGGAGGCCCCCCTCCTCCCCCAGAGGACTCACTCTCTGCTCTACAGTGCCCAGAAGGCCCCCAGGCGCCTGGATGGACAGAACGACCATGGCTCGGAGACTGTGACCGCAGCAGAGGACATGGGCTCTCACTCACCAAGTAACAACAGAGACTCCCTATATACCAGCATGCCAAACCTGAGAGACTCGCCCTCGCCTTCAGCTTCGCCGTACCCGCCGGAGGAAGAGGAGGAGGAGCTCTCTCCCTCTCCTCAAAGTGAAAGCGAGGACGCTTATCGAAAAAGCATGCCCGAGCTTGGCGATGTGCCCCAACCAATGTCCTACTACCACATAAACCGAGGCACCAGCGACGGGTGCATCATTCCGCCCAACAACGAGGACTGTGCACCGGAGGGAGAGGCGCCCAGTGATGGACAAATGCAGCTCATTACCAGCCTCTGAACAGGACAACTTTGCACAGAATTCATCGGCTGGATGTTTTTCAGCCGACGTCGAGAGAGCCAGCGAGCCTGGCTCTGCACATGCCCTTCCTGTCGGGGCAGGAAGTTGAAAGTTGCTGGGTGGGAGTAGGAAGGAATGGATGACTTTTGCACACAGATCTCATTTACACACGAAACACATCAAACTGAGGCCAGACGAATGTGGACTGGACACTCTGCTGTCGGACTAATGAGGTGCAGAGGATAACACGGTTTCAGAGATAAGTCTGGCCTTTCTGTTGTACTGAGAGAAAAATCAAAGAATAAAGGATTAAAAAAGAGAAAAAAAAACCTCCAAGCAAAGAACCATGAAACTTTTGACATATTCCTGGGGGGCTTTGCTGAACCAGGGTCTTTTTTTTTAGACAAGAAGTGCAGAACTAGAACTAGTGAGGCTCCACTACACCATCAGGACTGTAAAGTTAAGAAACCACTAATTCAGACTCAGGCCTTATATTTTCTCTATTGCACAATTAACTGTTGTACATGTAACAGCTGAAAAAATATATTTTGCTGTACCACTAGTGTAAGTAAATGAAAACATCAAAGGAAAAAAAAAGAGAAAAGAAATGGCAACCGTTCAGTAGTTATGCCCTTTCAATGTTTAAAAAAAACTCTTCAGACAAGGTTAATCAAAATGTCAGAAATGTGCTTTTTTCCTCTCACACATGACTTGTTGTAGTATGTTTGAATTTAAAAAAGAAAAAAAAAAAGTTTTGCGAGACATCAGTCCATATGAAACCATGCTCACGTCTCTGCTTGTGAAGTGCTTTTTTGCTTTTATGAATGATGAGTTTACGCCAGTAGTATCTTCGTCGACACCGGGGGCCATGCACAGATTTTACAGTAGGGTGAATTGGATACTCGTGTAATTTATTTTACTTGAAAGAAACCGAGGACTTATGTTCATGTCATTGCGATATTGCAGTTTTTGTGGACATGTTTCATCCTTTGACACTAATTAATTTATTAATTATTCAAGAAAAAAAAAAGGACAAAAAAAGAAAAAACAGAAACATGGTTGGGACGTGTGAGAAGTTGTTGCAGCACTGATAAGGTTCATTTGATTTCTTTTGTAAGAGCCCGTCATCAGCTGATATTTAATTCAACTCCTGTTTGATATCAAATAAATGTGAAATTTTTTTCTTGTTCGCAGACATCCGGTTGTCTATTTTTATTTGTTGTTGTTTCATGTTTTTTGTTTTTGTATAAATCTGTTGTGATTAAATTTAAAATAAGGAATTTATATGCATTTAATCCATGCAAAAAACAAACTATTTAACGCCAGAGAGGAAAATGTAAATTCAATCAGCGTGTATTTGGCTGTGTAAATATTACCATCTATCAGGGGACAGCATTTCATCTGATTTTGACCTTTCAATGCACACACACACACACACACACACACACACACACACACACAGATAAAAGCCCCTTGTGAGGGTCTGTCGTGACATTCTCGCTGCAACAGTTTGTCCCTGTTCTCATTCTGTCTCATCTTCTGTGTGTGTTCGCTTTCTTCTGCATGAGACATCTGCTGTCCGTCTGTAAAGTCTGTCCGTTTCATGTCCAGTAACGGCGCCGCCTTTTTAAAGTTCCCCCCTGTGGTGTGAACGCATTTCGAGAAATGTCAGCTGAAGAGTTGCACAGAAAAACTCAATTTTACAGCATGGGATAAAAAACAAAATCCGAGCACCTTAGGTATTGCAAACTGTATCTTAACTTTAAAAAACAGTGTGTTTTTGCATTAATTTAATAAAAATGCAAGAATAGGGAGCATTTCATGTTTTCTATTTTGGAAAAAGACGAGATGAAAACTGGAAAAAGATTTAATCTGTTTTCTGTGCGAGGATATAGGAAGTGTAAATGCGTGTTTGAATGTCAGTATGACAAATGCCAAAGTGAGGTTATGTCTCTAAAGTCAACTTGATCTTAAAAATGTAGTTTAGGAAAGAAACACTGACTCTAAGCAGTTTGGGACTAATCTGTATGATTTTCTAAGAAATTACACTTTAAAATGACCAAATCCTGCTTTTAAAAAACAGAACAAATCCCTGAACAAGCGCCATGCAGGTATCAGTTTGATAGCAAACAAAGCGACAACTAAAAGACAAAAATAACAATTTAATATTAGTGGGCCTCTTCTTTAATTTACTTTCATCACATAATTTTAAAACGGAGAATATAATTTCTAAAACTTAAGCCTTTCAACCTTTCAAGCATAAAAAATCTTGAACTATGTTTTCATAATGTAATTAGTGAATAGAGGAAAAGTTCCTAGTTAATTATACAACTTTCCAATCATTTTAATTTGTATTTAGATTGGCTCATGCATTTGCATTAAAAAAAAAAATTAAACCAGGTGTTCTTTATGCTATTTTAGATTTTCTTATTTACTAGATTTTTTTTATTTTCCCCAAAATGCAGATGAGACCGTGTGTGCTCAGGGGTGTCTGGTAGTTTAGCTTAGAGTAAAGAAAGAGCTGATCAAAATGATGTTTGGTGCCTGTTCCTGCCAGATAAGGAGACTAATCAAAACATTTCATTTATTGGAAGAGTTGCATCATCCCTAACATTTACTTTTGCAGGAAACGTGCAAACACGCAGTCATCTCATCTTACACACGAGCTTTATTCAGTGCAGGCTTTCTTTTCCAGCTGCACTAAAATTCGTAGACATATAGCACCCATGTTGACTTGATAAGCATCAGTTTACACTGTTGTGCATCTTGAGGGGGATTTTTGTTCTCTGTTTATACTGCTACTATCTAAATGCAGAATTGATTCTTAGGTTGGAGGAAGAGAGCTCAGTTTGGCAGAAAGTTAATCCCCTCTCCTGTTACAGCCCTGAATAAACTCATAACACAACACTGGGGTCGGATCCAGTGACATGAGTTATGGGACTATTGTTAAATGTTAGACTTGATGTCGTTATTTGTTTCTTTGTATTGTTGTCCTTGAGGTGCTCTGTGCGCATTTGTGACAACAAATCACCCGTCAGGAAGATAACGACTGAAGGCTGCGATGTCTCTCTGACACATTTATGACTTTAACTCGATCAGAATTTAAACATTTCATGTGACAAACAAGTAAATGAGTTACACATGCGGACAAATGTCTTGCTCTTTCTCTAGATGTCAACAGCGTAGCTACTCAGTTAGAAAATATTACACAGTTTAAACTCCCTTGTATCGTGTTCCCTTGTAGTATGTGAGCCATTTCTTCAAAAATACGTACTGTAAACTTAGATTACTTCACAGCACGTTGCAGGTTTTAATTTAACATTAATGCTCACTAAGCGGTGACAGTTGGCTCAAATGGGCTGCACGTGAGCATTTTCACATCAGGCATGTTGCTGCAAAGGCATATGAGGGTATCCTTACAGAGCAGCTTAATCTAGAATGACAAACAGATAATATAATGTAATCCATCACGTGGATATTTGTACATTCTGCGGTGAGAAAGTGAGTTGTGGATTCCAGAGTTTCACTTCACACACATTCTTATTCGATAATCACGCTAAAGCCAAGGGGAGAAGCTGTTATCAATAAAAACGTCCATGCAACACAGAAATGCAATGCATCGGACTGTAAAGGTATCACGTGTTATCAGATTGGATTTTTTTCAGGTGATTTTACAGCAAAATCAAACACAGCATCATCAGAACCAGCCTTTGAGGATACACTGTGAGCTGCATTGTTCATTGTACATCATCAGGAGAGCAGATGAACCTCCCATCACAGGAGATTTACAAGATTTAACATTCAAAATGTCTTTCATCTGTAGATTTCCAGGAGCATTCCACATTAGCTGACCACACACACTCAGCAGGCCTGCAGTCGCTGCAGGATGAGCGCGGTGGAGTTTATTAACTGGAAGTTTGGTGCCAGTTTGCTGTCAGGGAACTGACGTGAAGGCCAAAGCAAAGCTCTGAGTCCACTATACGGCTCACGGCGTTGTTTTTCTGTCGGTTTACACAGAGCCTTCCAAAAGCCCCGCGAGACGGCGGAGCCCATCTGTATTTCATACAGAACATTTGGCTTCCCATCAGTTATAAATCAAATTAAAAGCAGAGCTGATGACCTGCTCATGGTTCACCGGGAACGAGCGGGCACCGTTGGTGAGCGCTTCCGCATCATAAACAGAGCGGCTCACGACAGGCCTCACGGGGAAAACGGACCCTTCAGGACGTGTGTGATGTCACTGCGACAGTGGTTTCCATGTCTGCGTGATGAGTTTCCTCTCCTGTGCTTTACAACAGACAAAATTGTGATGAATGATTGTGCTGAGCTCCCTTTTCCAAGCGTAAGGATCAGTTTTGCATGATGCATATATATTGGTTCATTATCACTAAGTCACCTGTGCTCTGTATTAGCGATCTCACCATATTATTTTAAAGAACATTGGATTCTGAAATTGAACAATGTATAGGTGATCCCATACTTTCTGCAAATAAGACTGGGGAGGTGGGAGACGAGGGGGAGGAGGGGGAGAAAAGAGAGAGGGTGGGGTTCTAGACACAAAGATCAGCATTTCTCAGGCTCTCCTTATCCTGCTGTGATGATTTCCAGCCATTCATCCTCTTCAAAGATCCTCCTTCCACCTTTGACTTCTCATTGAGTTGCTGACATTACCATCTGTCCTTATCTGATCATATTATGATGCAGCACATTAGCCATGCAGTGTTTGCGGTGCAAATGAAAAAAAAAAAGTTGCCAAAGTTTGTTGGAGATGAAAGCGCCTCATTTATCAACTCATCTTTTATCTGCGTGCAGTCAAAGCCCGGCTTCCGTGGAGCAGTGGCGAACGACTTGCGCAGTGAGGCTCAGTCCGAGAAGACATTACCGTGTTTTCATTTAGAACTGTTTGATGTTTGTGCCTCTGGTGATTTGGACATTATTTCATGTCCATCATCAAAAAGACATCAAACAAGATGCTTCATTCAGAATCAGATCACAGAGCCTGGACTAAAACATGGTTTCTGTGTGCCTGTGTGTGTGGGTACTGTACATGCCCTGTGTCTGTGCACTTAAATATATATATATATATATTGTTTTTCCATCATGAATTCTTCCAAACTTATTGAAATCATTATTATGTTTACAGAATGTCCAACCCGCCCACCCCTACCCCAGTAATGGCCCCGAGAAGGGCCTTGCTTTAGAAAACATCACATTATTATTAAAACTAAGAGGCCGTCTTGCACAAAATGTTTATTTTCTTGGATAGCAATCTTTTCTTCTGCTAGTACCGGACCTATGCATAATTACATTATCAAAACCATAATGCAGAAGGAGTATTATGTATCCTGAGGGCCTCGGCTTACATTCCACAACATCTATTTCTGCAGCATGGAAATAAAGAGCATTTGATTCCCTCTTACTCTGCTGCCGTCCCGCCAAAGAAACTCAGAAAAAGATTAAAATCTCATAGTTTTTCCTTAATTTTCATAACAGTATTATTAATGCAGTGAAAACTATGAGTGCATTGAAAAAAGTGCTCATAAATGTAGCCTTGTGTCCCATTATTTACTCTAATGCATTTCTTGTTAAATCTGCTGCAAAGCCCTTTGATTTTAGCCCTGTGACATTTCTACTGTTGTTTTAAAGCTCGAAAAAATGTAACCCCCTAACAGAAGGTCATTTAAGAAGAAATATAGGCTTTCTTCTGCTTACAGAAAGTTATGAGAAATTAAGACTTCAGACTTAAAATATGCTCAGGAGTCCTTTTGAGTCTGGCTGATATAATTTCTTATGTGTGAGTGTGTGTGAGAAATAAAAGACAAAAAAAGGATTGTTTCACGCAGAGGCCCAGAGAGGCTGAAGAGGAGAAAATGGGTGAAGGAGAGGGGGATACATTGTGAGACAGACAGTGAGCAGCAGCAGCCTAACATGTCAGAAACAATCCCAGTCTGAGCCCCGCAGCTGTAAAACTGTCATACCTCGTAGGAAACACCAGCGGTGACCTCAGAGTTGGGCTAAGGTAGCCTGTCCCACCCATTATACTGTAAACACTCCACAGAGGCCCGTGTTTTTGTTGGGTTGTCTCTGTTAAAATAATAGCAATACATTCCCGGTAGGCAAAAACATAACATATGAATGCTATTAGTCAAACGCTCAGGAGAAGAATTTCCCCGTATTTAAACAATTGGTCCCACAGTTTTTACCCATTTGAGACAAAATGTAACGACTGTAATGTTTAAAAATGGGCGACGTGGGAAAAAATATGTGTGAATAAACTCCAGTCAAGCATTTTGATTGTTTAAAAAAAAAGAAAAAGACTATTTTTACACGTCTCTTCTGAAATGACGATGAGAAGAAATTGTATTTTTCACATCTTGCATAAAATAATTTCTTCTTGTTTAATTGAGTCTTGTTTAAAAAAGAATTAATACAAATCATTTGTAGGAATTCCCCCCCCCCCCCCCCCCCCCCCCTCTTTTAAACATGCGCAGCCATTATTTACAAGAACAAGAACAAACACATCGGTGCTTGTTTGCAATTTATCACAAAAATGTATTATTAAGAGACAAATAATTTTGGGTGCTGCTTTGATTTTTTTTTAAAAAGGAGCTAAACACTGAGGTGGTGGCAAAAGTTGTGCATTAATCATTTTTCCAGACAGGGTGCTTTGCTTTTGTTGCCACCAACTTCACTGTTGGATCAGCGAGACGATTTATAGTATTAAACTGCAGGGTGCCCTCATTTAAAAGGCTTTTATTCACAGCTAATTTACTTACAGTTGGTACAATCATTCATTGGGGATGTACTTGGCCTCATCTGAATGTGAAATACAGTGGTACAGTAACATGTGGAGATAATTATGAAGCTAAGATAATCAATGTCATGCTTGAAGTTGCAGTCAAAAGAGGCCTAAAGCAATGTTTTCTTGAGCCATCGGTTTGAAAATCAAAGTGACGGGTTCAGGGGGGGAAGAAGGTTCAGTTTCAGTTTTTGGAGCTGCAGAAACATAATGAAATGTGCAACTAACTGCACACACTGACATGCATTATTACTGCTTCCTTGTAGTCACTAAATGACCTTTACTGCATTACATGTGCGTCTACAAGGTTCAGATTTCAACACAGTATTTAGTTCAGGAGTTAAGGCAGACAACGTCAAACCGTCCAAAGTAATTTTCAACAAACTAAAAAAAATAAAACAAGGATTAAATAAATATAAAGTTTTATTGTGATGATTTTGCTTGGGGCTGCATGGTGGCGCAGCTGGTTAGCACTGTTGCCTCGCAGCAAGGAGGTTGTGGGTTCGCGTCCCGGCTCTGCGGCCTCTCTGCGTGGAGTTTGCATGTTCTCCCCGTGCGTGCGTGGGTTTCCTCCGGGTACTCCGGTTTCCTCCCACAGTCCAAAGACATGACTGTCAGGCTAATTGGGCTGGTAAATTGTCCTTAGGTGTGAGTGGGTGTGTGGTTGTTTGTCTCGTTCGTCTCTGTGTGGCCCTGCGATGGACTGGCGACCCGTCCAGGGTGTCCCCCGCCTCTCGCCCCTTGACCGCTGGAGATAGGCACCAGCTGCCCCGCGACCCTCTGTGGAGGAATAAGCGGCTACAGAAAATGGATGGATGGATGGATTTTGCTTGGAAATATCTTTTATCTCTTTGACAGGGTGGATTGCTTGTAAACAGTGAAGCGCTGCAGAACATTTTAACTATTTTATAAAGAAGACATTTCAGAGGGAAGCCCTTCTTTTATTTTTGGTTAAAAATTTACATGCCCTATAGCAAGGCGTCTATCTGAAATCTAAGTGTGCGCCTCCAGGAATTTCAGAGTGTTCCCACAAAAATGCACAGCACTGCACTGCTTTCTTTTCTGCTGCAGGAAAATAAAATCATCCTCTCAGTTTTATGGTTTTTGTAACCTATTTATTTTCCAAGGTGTGAGACGAAGTATCTGCTGCGTGAAATAAAAAAAAGATAAAATCACAATCTCACAAAGAAAATAATTATTTAACGTTAAATTGATTAGAACTTTAATAAGAGGTGAGACAAGGGAAAAAAACAGAGTACTCATTTTTAAGCTGCAAACTTTTATTATTAGCAGAAAATGGTAGAAATGTGGCTTTTTCATTTCCCCCCCAAATTATAAGATTTTGAACTGAATTAAAATTTATTAAGCAAATATGAAATTACAATTCACAAACAGGATATTTTTTGCAGCTGCTAGGTGTTTTACATTTAAACTAATCAGAAGAAAAACCCACAAAACAAAAAGTTAGTGCAAAACCCCCCCAAAACTTAGAGATATCACAAAAACTAAGCAAAAATTAGAAATATACAAAATGTAAAATAATTAGCTAATTGCATGACGTCACCTTTTATTGTATAGTGCAAAATAAATAAAAAATAATTTCATAAAATTATAAATTAAATGCATTCTGTAAAATGGCCAGTAGAGGGCGATACATTTGGAACTTCAACATGTACAGAAGTTGTTGAGAAAATTTTCTGATGAGTTTAACCCTTTATCACCTAAGCCTCAACATGTCCACCTGGCATTTTTTTACTCTTTTAACTATAAATTTGTCAAAAAATGTCCTGTAAGCAAATGCTTTGGCTCTTTTTTCCATAACACTTGGAACTTTAAATATCTGACATTATTTTACTATATAATGTTCAATAAACCACTGTAAGAACTGTTTGAAATGAAGAAAAACCAAAAAGCGAAATTAGATTTTAGAGTTTTAGTGAAAATAAAAAAGGGTATATACACAGAAACTACAGATTTTGCATCATAATTTTACAATTTTAACAGTTTAGAACATTTTCATCAATTTTTGTTTCCTTTTTCTCTTGCTAATACAAAAATACAGGCCAATAATTCAAAATATATTCAGGCGTTTTTTTCCCTGCCTGCATTTCTCCTCATATGTCAGAGTCCTGATGGTTTATTGAGAGGGGTCTGGACACCAGGGCTTCTTTTTAGGATGAACCTTGGTTGTTCAGGGACTAAAGGATGATCAGACTCTGCCTCAGTCTTCCACCTGGAATGATGAGGTGAAGGGTTTTGGTCCCTGGCAGCATCACCAGAACCCCCAGCATCCCCACAGCCTCTTCCAGTCTGGACCAACTCTGAGTCTGCATCCACCTCTAGTTCTCCCTTAGAAGACCATCTGCTCCTCAGAAGACTCTAAAAGTAGAGGATACATTGTCAGCAGGTCTCAAACCCACAGTATTTATTACAGAAAAGACATGTGAACTATGCAGGCAGTTTGTAGTCAGAATGTGGTTTACTGCACTAAAAAGTGACATCAGTGCACAAAACAGGACATTTAGACATAAAAAGTACAAATGTATGTACTTTGTACTAATTTACTTACTTGGTACACAGTTTTAAAAATGTCAAAACATAATGAAAGTATCAAAACTACATATTTTTTACATACCAGCTTCATTTATCCTTATATTCAATTCAAAACATTCAATCGGTCAAACCTTACCTTTTTCACTGGAAATCGCTGCTTCAGCTTCTGTTTTGAGCTCAAACCAATCCAGGAAACTCTTTGGTGGATTTATAACCTGGAGAGGTCTTCTTTTTGACAGAATTTGCTGTGTTTTTCTCCATTTCTGTCGCTGATTTCCTCCTCCTCAGCTGCAGCGTTCGTGTGTGTGTGAGACGGGGACAAAGGGACTGATTCGCGGGCCTACCAACAGCGCGGAAATGAAATTACCGTAATAACACTAATTTGACCTGAAAGCGCAACTTCTCTTCTTTCTAAAACCGTTTGAATTTTTCGGATAGCGCAAACGGTCGCGGAGTTACGGTAATGGAAAGAAGGCATGTCAGAATCGTGTCGGCGGCGACACACTCGGTTTTAAAGGGTTAAATGATCTGAATCACTGATTTTTTCCTTCTTTTATTAGACTTTGATTTTCATTGTGTAAATAATGATCTCATTCATTGAAATATAGATGATAAATCTTTAAAAGTTAGTTTTTGTCCGACTCATTTGGTCTGTCAGTCAAAGGGATATTATGAGATTTAAAAAAAAAAGATTTTTATAAATATTTAATAAAAATATTGAATAATTGACAGAAACAGAGTTTGTAACTTTGTGTAATTCAGTCAACTGAAAAACGTCCTATTAAATCGGTCTTGGAGTGTTTGGACACATTTTTTATAGCATATAGAAACAGTTCAGAAGTGTATATTTTGATAGAACTTAGAGACTAAAATACCACATGGATTTCAGCAGATCTGAGTTCATGTAAAGTTTTGACACACTTTTGACACTTCAGAGCACAAATCAGATATCACAGACTCCTTTACCTCTTGAACCCACACACCTCTATATATTTTTCATGTATATGGAGCGCATGCTGCTGTATTTCTTCCCATCTTGATTCCATCACTGTTTTTCGCCTATACACTGTATGAGGAGGTGCGTTTTAAATGAAAAGCTGCATTAAAAGAGATCCCAGTATCCCGGCCGAGCTGCTATAGGACACGAATGGTCTTCTCTGTAAATGAATAAAGAGAAATTGCCCACTGGGCTCAGGGGGCTGTGTATGACCTCTGTTCCTTTTTTTATCACTTTGCTTTTTTAACACAGAGAAAGGTCTTGACTCAAGACCGCTGAGAGTGTGAATGCTCCCTATTGTGAAATTGAAGTTTTTCTTCCTTTCGTCTAAAAAAATGGAATCCATGTATCACTTTTTCCCCCTATAAAAACATGAAAAAACTCACTTCAAGTATTGCTAAGGTTATGCCAAGCCAATAAGCGCCTTCCTCTTTTCTTTTGTGTGTTTTTACAAAACTAACTGAATGCACATAGGACTCCACAGGTAAAATATAAAAGGTGAACAGTCTTATTTTTATCCTAAAGTACTCATTTTAACCCCAAAGGAATATATTTTAATCAGCTAAAACAATTGATTAAAAAAGTTCTTTATGCATTTTGCTTAGAATATGCTAAAAAGGTTTTGCTCATTTGCATGATTTTTTTCCCCCCAAAACAAACAAGATGAAATTAGGTGTGGACACTGACTTTATTTGGATAAAAAAATGAGTAAATGTATCAATTTTTGACAATATCCCAAACAAAAAGCAGAATGCCATGTTTGCTGCTGTTTTCTTTTTGTTACATGGGCATTATTGTGCTGAAGAAAATATGGATCTCTGGAGAAAAGATGCTGTCTTGATGGTCACTCAGTTCTCTACAAAATCAAAAGCTACAAAATGTATTTCAAGAAAGTGTCACCTTGATAAAGAGTGACGGGTTGCTCCCATTGATCTGAAATCACATAGCCTCCTCTGACAGCCAAGCTTTGTCCTGTACTTTTTGATATCACACACACAAAAAAGCAGTCAACTTAGTTTTTTTATTTATTTTTGATGTAGGGAAATCTTCAGGGTGTTCACCTCCTTCTACTATTAAAAACATCCCAAGGCCAGGATGGTGGGAGAACACAAACTGAATGGATTTCAATCCACAGGGATGGAAAATGTATGTGGTTTAGAAACTGACCTTAGCCATGACCCACTTGGAAAAACTTTTCTAAATATTCCATTCTGACTCGAATATGTCGATTTATTCTGCTGATAGTCCAAACTAATCTCAACAGTTTAATATTTCTATAAAACGATGTTTTTTGTTGCTCCATAATATTTTTGATTGTGTTGCAAATGCTAACTTGGTTTATGATGAAATGGTTACTGAAGAAAATCAATGCAATTGTATTTATTTTAAATATTAGTTCAAACACTTATTAAAATATTTGTTGTATTTCTCGCCTTCTGTAAAGGTATAGTATACTTTACTATACTAAGGTATAGTAAAGTTTGCAGGTGTTGTCAAGAAAGACAAGAATATGCTGATGTCGTGCAAAAGTAAATGTCACTTTCTCATAATTTGGCAAACAATTGCATATTTTATGCATTGGCAGAGTTACTGCTTCCCCACTTTCATGTATTCCCCGCTGAGAAAATATGAGTAAATTTATTACTAAACAAGGATAACTAAATCTTTTATGAGCAGTAAAGTTCCTTTACATTCTGCTGCAAGAAACCCAACCTTTTTCTTTGTCATTTGTATTTAATTTGCACTAAAACAACCTAATATTCTATAAAAAGAATATATATTATGTATAAATCAAATAATTGATGTCTTATGAATTGCAATTTATAAAAAAAACTGCATTTTGAAATCAGACACTTTGTTTGCAAACTATAATGTCATTTTCATTCATTAATTGTAATTTAATTGTCACATATTTAATGAAACTTTCTTTAACATGGTTTTCTTTGAATTTATACATTAATTCAACCCATGTTTCCTAAACCACATCATGACTAATCTGAAGAACGTTTGCACCCACATATATATTTTTTTAGGGTAAAACCTTTAACAACTAATAGAGTTTCCTGTTGTAAAATTGACAATTTGTTTGCATTTCAGTTTGTGTCCTAGTATATTTTCATGTTCACTGGGTGCTTTTTAGGTCATCAGTCTCTGACAGCATTAAAATAAGAAGTGTTTCTGTTATATGTATAAATAAGAGTGGATATAAAATTATTAGTTGGGGGGAAGCCAGTTATTTGATCAATGCACATATTTTTCTTTTGGTGTGAAAAGTATTCTGTGCAAAGCTTCAATCTTTAGTGCAATGCTTCAGTCAGTTAAAGATGTGTGCATTTAATTAAAATGTATTTTTATAAATAGATAATAAAAATTAAGCCCATAGCATAAAGAAAACACATGCAGACATGGCTGTGCAATACGAAAAAAAGTTCTTTAAGAGTATTTTGTTTTTAAAGTCTTGCTCAGTAATGCCTTTGGGGTCCCAACAATCTTTTTCTTTTTTTTTTTTAATCTAAAGTGGCCTTAAAAGTATCCCTGGTTTTTTTTTTCTACATCCACAAGTGCCAAAGGATTATTTTTTACCCTCCCTTGATTTTTCAGACAGCATTTTTTGCTTTCCCTGGTGAGTTTTTGGGGGTTAACTGTTGTTAATGCACCGTTAAAAGGCTGCAGCTGGAAAAGTGAACAGGAACGTTTTTTACAACCTCACAAAGCCCTAAAGCCAAAACCCAGAGCTGCTTCTGAGCACCTCGAGCAAGAAAAAGAAAAAAAGCAGCCATTGCTTAAACCCCCCAGACTCCAAATGCTGCATGTCAATCTTCCACATCACACAAAAGCAGAGAACACTTTCATTTTTCTGACTCAACTTATCAACTAATAATTTTGGAAACGTTTTCTAGCTGTATTGTAGCAACATAATTCATGCCTGGTTTTGGGTTGGATGAGTTACGGTGGAGGCCTTGAAGTCATCCAGGAAAAATAGGGAGGACAGGGTTTGTGTTTTAGTTTATTTCATGAGGGGGGATTTGACCTGGATGTATCGAACATATATTTCCTCAGCAAACTGCAACGCTTGAGGAGAAGTCGTAGTCAAAGACGATTCATTTCATCATAAAGAAAATATATAGCCCAACTGCATCCTTAAATTGTACTTCTGTGTGGGAAAAAAAAAGAGAAAACTCTGCTCACTTTGGGGGAAAATGATTTCTATTACTTGTCCTTGGGTATAACTGAACATATAATCTGTCTCCAGGACATCGTCTTACAGGATTGAGGACAGGGAGAAAATATTGGATGAGTGACTGAAAGAGGCACACACATGCACAAAACGTAATAAGAGGAGCTGTAAGTATGTGAGTCATACGAGCAGACAATTGGGTAAAATGCGCTACAAGAGGTGCCGCGGTTCATATTAGATCTGAGGCCCTGGAGTATCATTCAGCGTTATGAGTTCAGCATTAATTGCTGCCTTTGGGAACGTTTGTTCTTGACGTAACGGCTTGTCAGAGAGAGCCCTGAACTCCCGACAAAGCAGGAGCAGACGAGGAGCATGTTTTGTGACAAATAACTCAGCTTTTTAACAAGACAGGGTTGATTATCAGCGGCGTGAGGAAATACAGCTGACGCCTGACAATAACAGCTGCCCCAGAGTGTTCCTGGTCCACATAACTAAATAAATAAATACAGTTTTGTTTATGTCTGAATCAGAGACCCTTGTTTTGATATGTGCTTATAGGTGAAAATACAAAACCTTTTGTTTGAGTCATAACTTTATTTTTGTCACATACATTTTTGGAACAAAAAAATACTTTGCAAATGTTTTTGCAGTCTATCACTTCACTTTTTTTTTTTTAAATCACTGGTTAAACAACAAAAATATAACATTTTGCCCCAGATATCCACCCATCAGTAAAACTTAAACTAGAATTAACCAAAATATGCAGCGTAAGCATATTTATGTTCGCACATCTCAGTGTCACTTTCACATCTACTGCTCTGCCTGACAGTTTGACACGAGTGCATCCACATCGACACTCTGGAAAGAGGCACTCATGCAAATGCACACAAACACACACCCGGGCACACACATGCCCTGTTGGACTTCGAAGCCCTGCGACCGTCATGTCCATCTCTTCAAAAACTGTCCAGACAGGAGAAAAACCTTGGCCATCAACTTCCCTCTCTGAACCTGTCCATCACTGTCACTCTGGATCAGTGGTGCAGAACTCATCTTTCCTCTCCCGCTGGTCCCCTCTGGACTGGACTCGCTCAGTCTAGCCCCTCATATCGCTGTCAGGAGTCCCAACTGACAGCCTGCTGCTGCAGCTGATTCCAGTTTGTTGGCCATGCTATGGGCTAATGCCAGCAATCTGTACTTTGGCAGTGGGAGGCTGTCTGGTGAGGAGAGGCTTTGATAGGTACAACGATTGAGTGATTCGTATGGGCGTCTTTACACCTCAAAAGCAGTATCATATGCATGAGGCACCAGGGTGTTGGAAGGGCCGTTACTGACTTTGACATGAGAACGCTCAAATTCTGCAGTTCACATGAGGAAGTGGCGATGTGCTGGTGCACACGCAGCATCTCAACTGTTCGAGCAGACTGGATGTCACACCAGTCCAGCGTCTTTGCACGAGCGCAGCCCTTTTCTTTCTCTGTCTGCACCACATGTGTGAATTCTATCGCAGTGACTGGGGTTTCCAGAGATCTCTGGATCTTTCAAACAAACCACAACAGGCGGTAAAACCCAGCTTCTCAGCCTCCCACAGAGACAGGGACAGCCAGTGGAGAAGTGAGAGTGGGGATTGGAATTTAATTACAGCCTTAAAGCCCTCAGAGTCCAATATGAGAGCGAGGGATGAGACATAAATCTACTGGGGTGCCTTTGTTTGTACGGTGGCTACAACAAGAAAATCATTCAAAACCCACTGCGGAGACGCTGAAGTCTGTAGAGCGGCAGTTCAAAGTTTGACAAATGAACAACTGGGTTTTCAAAGGCTGACATTCACTCATTCCTCCAGCTTTCTTTAATTAAAGTGTCCATTTTTGCTCTCTCATGAAAAGCCATGCTTCAATAACAGACTGGAAGTAACAAAGACAAATATAGATTTGATTACACACACTAGGCAGGGTGCCTACCAGTATATTTGACTGTATATTAAAATTACAGTGAGATTTCAACAGCTGACAAACCACTGAGAATTATTTAAAATGTTTTCCAGTAAGAGAAACACCAGAGTTCACTGATTAACTGCTGAACAGGTTTACTAAACTATCACCACCTTGCAATCCATTAATTCTGGGGCTAAGATTCACGACTAAAATGAATCTGTCTTTTTCCACATTGCTTTCTAGAAACGTAATTCCCCCGTGTCTCGGTGAAGGAACATGGATGTGCTATTACAAGGGAATGTATGGCCCTATGATTCGATTCAAAGCTGCCTTGGCCGACACATCAAGGGACTTTTTCTGGGCTTGCAGATTGGCCTGGCTGGCGGCGTAGCACAGAATCTGCAGAGTGAGTTAAAAGTCACAGGCTTGCTTCACAATCCATTGTATTTCAGCCAGGGTGGGGCACAGAGGATGAAAACCAGACAGGCTTCACATACGCAGCATACAGAATAAAGCCCAAAGGATGTTGCCTGTTTCTTCCTCCTTTCCCTCACATTTGAAGCAAAAATACAGCCAGGAAGTGTTGCTTTAGGACGTTGCGGGAGTGTAATAGGTGTGACAGACGCCACTGAAGGGTTGCATTCGCAATTGCGTGGCTTTCAGTCTTGCACTCGGAGAAGAAGAGAGGGAAATGTGGCTTGTGGCTCTGTGAGAGGCTGTCAGGGGGTGGGGCGCCCGCTAGTGCAGAAATCCAGATGTTGATTGCTGCCAAAAAATTCCAAAATCCTGATGTTCTGCCCAAAAGGGAGGTTGCAAAGCCTTCTCCATGTAAATAACGTCAGCAAATCACCCCCTACAATTCATACCATAAAAAAACTTGGGAGACATTTAAGCTGAGACAGCCATGAGAATCCAAACCGCATGTCTTCTTCTGTTAGCGTTCCTTAAATCACTCCAGCCTTGTTAATATCAGCGTACCATGTGATACATTGGGCAAAAGATCTATAACAGTTGGAAAGCTTTTATTCTAAAGAAAATAAAAAATATCTATCATGACAGGAATGATGTTTTATTTTGCATTGATATCACTCTGATACACATTTTCAAAGAGACTTGATTTGCTGGAAAACAAGTCATTTTGTTTGAAGGACAGAACTCTATAGCTGGTTGTGAGCTGAACTTTACTTTTATACAAACAGCCTTGCTCAAATTCTCCAGAGAAAAGTCTCAAAACACAAAGTTTGAACTAAGATAATTAGCCTGAAATAAGAACGATATTGGACTGTGACGGCTTATATATAAGCTCTGACTGAGAGAGTATACAAGAGAAGGATTCTCCGTACATATAAAGTGTTGAGAAAAAGCCTGAAACTCATAAAAGCGTCTCTGGTGGTGGCAGCCCACTGATTCCACCTGTTTTCTATTCTTTTGCGTAATCACAGCCATGCATGTGCCATCATTCCCTCGTTTCACTCTGAGGTTCATTCCACCAACTTTATATCCATTTTCCTGACACATGTAATCTCCTTCAGGGAACGTGATGACTTTTTTCTTTCTCCAGAAGCTGTGAGGTGTTACTGACCAGATGTTTTATGCTCAGCTCATTCAGAGATGTTTTGATTAGGACACATCTTTTTTTTTTCCCCCTCCATAGACCCATTTGAAATGTAGCTGCGTGCATGCATGGATGGTGGTAAGAAGCACCGTATGGAAATGTTCAAAATAGAGCAAGTGATCCACATAAATGTTTATGTCGCACGGCAGACTTAATAGTAACTTTGAGCTGCCATGTCCTAGCCTTACATTTTCTCCTCATAAAGCTGCAGCATAAGTGACATTTTGGGCCAGATGCATGAAAGATGTTTGGAAATTCACATGTGCTCATTTTCCTGCACAAATATACAGTTATTAATACAGGATGGACGTGCAAAACCACGTGTGCATAACAGCTATTTCTTCTTTCAACTTTGAATCAGTGTGCGTTTAATTAAGCTGATCCATAAAACAGAAACAACAAAACATGTCTGGATTTATTAAACCAAAAGACTTCAGACATTAATATGAAACTAGGAGATCATTATCCAAGAAAGTCTGTCTTTATTTCAGCCAAAACAAAACACAACAAGCTGCGTGTGTTCTTGTTAAAATCACAAGTTTTGGAACATTCACAGGTCGACTCTGAACTCGTTTCCTGTTCCTGGGTGTGGAGATCAGAGCAGCTTCAGGACTCCAAACACAAAACTGAACACTTTCATTCAGCTGTGAACGTTAGTATCAGATGTGGTCATAATAAACCAGAGGTTTCCAATTAACTACAAAACATTGAGGAGATCTCTTGATCATAATCTTAATTTTTTTCTCTCAATTTATTTATTTAGACTCCCTTGCTTTGAATTTAATACATTAATGGCTTGTGTTATTTGTTTCCCACGTTTTTTTAAAAATTGCTATAAAAAATTGGGACCAACAAGACGTTTCCTTTTCTCTGTGGCGCTGATGAGTGTCTTACTTCCATTTGGTGAAAATTGTAATTTGAGTTTGTTGTTGCTTTTATCTTCATGCCTTTTTAATTGGTTGGTTGTTTTTTTTTATTTAGATTTTGAGGCTAATGGCTGATTCAGTGGCTACAAATGGCAATCAGACTTCTTCTCAATGGAGATTTATAAAAGGAGCATACTCTTAGCTTTATTAATCTAAGGGGAAAAAAATCTGTTCCACCTTGGTGCATATGGGGAGTTTTAATCAGAGGTTTGTGCAGCTGGCCCCTGAATTTCTTTCAGCAAAACACTCCAGTGTTCTAAAAAAAAAGAAGAAATGCTTTTCACCACCTATCTGCATTAAAATTGCTCTCCAGCAGAGTAAAGTAAATAGAGTGAAGAGGGATTTTAAAATATAAATGTCATTTTTCATTTTTGAGCTCCAAGCAAATTAAATGTTGTTGATAAAATGTTTCAGATTTTAAAGGCACACTATGTAATGCATGTAAATAATGTAATGTATTTTTAAATATTTTTTTCTTATGTATTGATACCACGTTTGCAACTTCTGAGTCTCCGGTCCAGTGCCCTGAAGTCTCACAAAGTCACGTGTCTCACGAGGGTTAGGCTAACCCAAGGTGGCTAGCTGTTATGCTAGTGCTGGAGTGTTTTTAGCTCATTATTTCTGCTTTTTTAAATCACTCCCTGCTTGAACACAGCTGATTTCTTTGAATGAGTGATGAACCGCTCCAGTAGAAAGCAGTGAAGGCTGAGGAGACATTTCAACAGGTAGATTTAGGTGTTTCTGAGCATTGATGCTAACGTTTTTATGGCAGTGACTTAAAATGTACACTAGGGGGTGCTAAAAACAAGCCAAAACTACATAGTATGCCTTTAAACATTAAAATCAAAACTATGAATAAAGTAAAAAAAATATGAGGCTTTCCTTTTTACCTGTTCAAAAAAAAAAATATATATATATATATACGTATATATAATGTCAAAAATAACAACGAGGCAGGTTGTATCACCAGGTTGCACAAACAGTCAGTTTTAGTCAGTTTTGGATAAAGAGACTTCTGGTATGTTTGTACAACATCATGGCTGTTTACCGCTCGCCATCCTTGATGAAAATCCCCTGTGAACTCAACTCCAAACAAAGTGTAAATGCTGGCAGGACATCCGTGACATTCATGAACTTTGACACAGCAACATGACTGGTTGTATTTATCCCCTGTACAGGTTGCGACTGACCAGCTACGCGCCAGTCGCTGAGGTTAATTAGCTATCTGGAAACTATTTCAGCCCTGCCAACTTTGTGTCACTTCAGGTATGTCTCTATTTGACGGCTTCGGCTCTAAGTATAGGTGTCTGGCACAAGCTCACTGTGCTTTTCCATTGTGTGGAATCATACTGACAGGACCAAAAATGCAATAATAAGGGCACAGACACCAAAGGGTTTCTCTCACAGACTTATGTGAGCGATGAGAACATTAAATTCATAGAAAACATCTTCTTTTATTTTATTGTTATTAACATTTTAATCATCAACAGAGGGGGGGGGGGGGGGGGGGGGGAAGCATCTTTTTGATTGTTAAAAAAAGAAAAATGATAAAATAGAAGGTGAACCAAGCAGGATGAGGTTTTTATTCTTACCTTAAGCTTGCATTTATTTGTGCAACCTCATTGATTTCCCAGTGAGAAAATCTGATACTTATAAATGCATTTAGTTATTAAATTCTAAATTAATTTAGCCTCCATTTTATTATTTTTATCTGTGCTTTGTTTCTTGATTCAGATAATGTGAATCATTATGAATCTGTGTGTGTGGGTGTGACTTATTGTTTACATGTACAGTAAAGAATTAAAGCTTTCATCGCCACAACAAAGCAGAATGAGAGAATTCTGTTCAAGTTCTCAAATGCATTCATGCAATGTTCTTTCCAAGCAGCTGGACTTTGTTGTAATTTTAAAAGTCGTCTACAACAGAAGTTTTCCAGACTTTCTCAAGGTTTTTCATCGTTTGTCCACAGAGAAAGGCTGATCTTTCACTCTTTTCTGCCCAGCCCTTCTACTCTATAATAATTGTTGTTCTCATAAATACCATTCTTTTTGTTACAACTTACACAAGTCTCCATTTAACTTTTTGTTAGACCTCCAAATCTCCTATGGAGGTCATAACACATTTACAGAAAAGTTCTCAGTTTTTCTCATGTTTTTCAGTCTCTTCACTTCAACTATTTTGTGAGAAATTAAAGAAAAAGTCTTTGAACTGAAAGGATGGATTTGTAATTGTTGTATCTGTAATAGTTAAAATATTGATAATACTTTTTTTTTGTCACGTTTAATCATTATTTATTTGCATTTAAAATATTGCAAGAATAAAATATATTGGCAGACATTAAAATCATTTTTGGGGCATCAATATGGGATTCGCAATAAACAATTAAGAACAACCCAAAAGCTGTTGAACTTCAACAAACCGATGATGCATCCCTAAGATTCTGTGTCAGATCTTTATTTTTATTTCTTAAAGAAAGCCTTCCTATTATTTTCAATAGATGTTTTTTCAGGCTCATCAGTTTTTTATTTTGTTTTTTCGTCTGCTGATTCAGCATCCAAAACATTTCTAGGACATGGCACTACGAGCCAAGATACCAAGCATTCCATCATTTTGAAATCTCCTTATTGGTATATTCTTTTAAACATTGTTTTAATTTATTATTTTTATTTGTAGATGTAAATAAAGGAAAACATTGTTATTGTAACATACTGCTGGTGTACATACTTGAAGGCAGCCCTTTATATATAAATATATATATAAATGAAAGTTGTTTTTATAGCTGAAATATTATTTATGCACTCTGCTCTCACTCCTGTTTGGACCTTTAAACGGTCTGTTAGTTTTTTTAAAAGGAAAAGTGATGTCATTGGGGATAATTCCAAAGTCCCATTGAGCGAAACTCCAACTCTCATGTTAAAAAGAAAATTTTTTTTAAATAATGTGTGAGCCTTTGGGGGTAAAACAAAACAGCAGCAAATTTTACAATTAAATGTTAATAATTTGTTGTTTTTGGCCTGAAAATAACTATTTAACTCACAATTAAAAACAATAAAAAATTCTAAGGAATAATTAAATATTCCAGAAATAGAGGGATGTTATTAAAATTGTATAATCAAGTAGAAAAATGTCCTAATTTACAAAAAAAGTCATGGCGATTTTTAAGAAAGCTAAAGAACTTCTAACTAATTAAGACTTAAACTGTATAATTAAGTCATTGTTAAATCAAATTAATGTTTAACATTATAAATTAATTTTAAAATATTAGTTGAACTGACTGTGTTTCTAGTGATTAATTTAATAAACAGAATGTAATTAAATTAAGGTTTATTTTTTAAAGATTAATTGGTTAAAACAACACACACACATGGTTTTGTATTTCCCAAACGCAGCTCAAGTTTCTGCTTTTTCCATATCGTGTAGGCTCTATGGAAATGATTGTTTGGGTAAAATGAGGAGCTCATTAAAATGAAAGCTAGTCAGCTTATTGACTTTGAACCCTTTTTCCTCAGCCTCACTGCTTCTGCTTTCTGTCTTTGTAGTCTACTTATCCCCACAGTGGTAATAAATTATGCCAGGATTGTAGGATAAAAAGTTCTGTATTTGCTGTTTCTGGTCAAATCAAAAACAGTAAATGCTGCTTGTAGGTAAACTCAAGATGAAATTACAGACTTATTGACCTAATCTTCAAGTCGTTTTCATTATTAATCATCATAATTATTGCTATCATCCTGGTGGACTAGCATATTCTAATGTTTAAAGAAACTGAGTTATATTGTTACATGGACCTGTGATGTGTTGGTGTCATCTCCTCTGTTGAGACTCGAGTTTTGAAGCACAATTCACTGGGGAACATCAAAGCCATTGTTTTTTAAAAAAATGTAAAACAGCAGAAAGCTCTTGACGGCTTTGCATCTGCAGCTCATTTCTACTTCAGAAGTGATGTAGAGTTTCTGCCACCTGATGAAATATATGTACACATCATATTGTCACATCAATCTGCAGAAACGTTGGTGCTCCACAAACATGGATTGATGATAATATTGCATTGAATATTGCATTAAATAAAAAGAAACGCATCTAAAATCTATTAGGTGGAAAAGCCTCTGACATATTACCACCTAGTGTGTGTGTGTGTGTGTGTGTGTGTGTGTGTGTGTGTGTGTGTGTGTGTGTGTGTGTGTGTGTGTGTGTGTGTGTGTGTGTGTGTGTGTGTGTGTGTGTGTTACTGCAAATTGAAAAGGCAGCTTGATATTGCACATACCGTATGAATATAGGATTTATGCATTTTTCATTTCAGTATGAAATTATTGTCTGATAAATGTTATTATTCATATTTTTCAGATACTGCATAACTCATTCAAATGCAAAAAGGCAGCGTGTTCTCAAACTGATCCAACACTGCAATAAAAGATTACACGATCCTCAAAGTATTCTGTCAAAAACACAGGCGAACAGTGTGCAGTAAAAGTCCCTGCACTCTGGTTTTGGGGTTTTTATTTTGAGCTTTCATCCAGTGTTTTTGACATCCAGAGACAATCGAGGCTTCATCGAGATTAAAATCTAAGAAACGGCACTATTTTCTTTTTGCTTTTGTGGAATAATTTAATGTTTAACATTCGAGCGCGAGTGTGTGTGATCGGCGTTAGGAGGGCAGATGGATTCCGTTGCAGAAGTGGAACTGGATTACAGCCAGCGAGTTCAAATTGAAGACTATTTTTGCATTGTTCACAGTGAGTGATTGCTGAGTATGAGCATTAGTTATGCTGACTGCAGAGCCACAAATAATATTTTATGTGTGTGTGTCTGTTTGCATGACATCCGGGTTTTAATTTTGTGAGAAAATTCCCATATCTGCTTGATCCTACCAGCGCAAGCCATCTGAAGAGAATACAGATGAGAAACTTTCTCTCTATTCTCTCAGAACCTCCATCAACAACAGTGCATTGAAACACACAGTGACCTTGGCTGATTACATATTCCTCTCTGGTCTGTTTTCTGAAAACCCAGCCTTCACTGTGCCTCTTTAGAATGTCGGTACTGAGCACCTACAAAGGGGCCGGACTGTGAAAAGGGATTTGAAATGAAATATTTTAATGGTGCAGTGGTTTTAGCTGCTCCTGCACGAGCTTGTTTGTCAGCCTGATATGTATGCATGGATTGGGGAGGAGAAGAATATGCGTGTTTGCAGATCAATATGATTTCATTTCACATGGCTTGTGGGATTTATTATCATCACTCATTTTAATGAGGTAGCAAGTGATAGGGCAACAAGATTACTAAGAGTAATGCTCCACTGGGAGAGTGCAAAGACGCCACCAGATGGTTTAGTTAGGAAGGACCGGAATACCAAACAGGCTTCACAAACAGCATCGTTTGACTTGGAGTGTTAGTCTAATTTCTGCCATGTTTACAGAAACAGACGTGAAAATGGCCTGTCAGTGGGTTTTAGCTGAATGCAAAAAAGCAAAGCAAGCAGCATCCTCATGAAACACATCATAATTCACGTCTTCTATGAATGCAACTCCTTCAGATGAGAATCTCTGTAAAAATAAAAGCAGAGTTGTTTAGAGATCTCTGCAGAGGGCACGCTAAATGTCTTCATCATAGCATTTCACACTGCATCCCTGAAGGTATTCAGTGTCCCTGGCCTAATTTCATAGCAAATTGTTAGTTCTTTGAAGCCCTCAGTTACCACATGGTGACACTGGAAATGTTTCATTCACTTCTTGTTGTATTGTTGCACGACCCTTCAGTCTTCAGCTACCTCTAGTCCTATGTGAGACCGGAAAGGAACAAAGGAAATATAAATTAAATCTGTAACAGATCTAGCTCACGGCATGAGCCTTTCATTTTCTTTTTCCGTTTTGATAATTCTTGGTCTTAATTACAGTGGCAGCATGCAGACCTGAGCTAGTAAAGGAGGTTGAGCAGAAGAGCAATTGCTATCAAGGGAGTAAAAAAAAAGAGAGAGAGCAAGAGGAAGAGGAAGACAGAGATGAGCTAAGAATACCACTCCCACGTTTCTGATTTATAAAGGGAAAGTTGGAGTCAAGTTGAATGCAGAAAGATCACAAAGCCCTCTTGGAATCAGCTCAGTCTTGAGCAGCAAGTGTGAAGAGATTCTAGACTTCAGAGCTTGGAGTTTGGAGCTATTTAACAACCTGTTCCCTGCTGAACACTGACGCCTCAGGCCAAAACTGTCTCCCATGTCCAAGGCAAAACTTAAAGCTATTTGAAAACAGCACTAATGTGAAAGGGGTTGAAATCCAAAAAGTGTCACATCCTATTAAAGCAGACACAATGCACGACGCGAGTGTTTGCAACGAGTAAATATTTAGAGCAGAGGCAAGTTGACATTTTATTGGCTGGAAAGTTGCAACTACAGTCTGCTGTGCTGTTGCCAAAAAGTAATTTATTCAATACTCAGAAAACTAAGGAGTGAGAAAATAGAACAATGCAGAAGTTATTAGCTGAACTGCCACAGTCGTAGGAGCTCTATTGATAAGACGATAGTAAAAAAAACTAAACAATACAAGGCCACGCTGAAGATAACACTGACAGGATAACTCACAAGAAACTGAGAGAAATTACACAGCTAAGGTCAAGTCAATAAACTGCCCAAGATTTACATGATAAGATAAATATCATCTATAGTCGTTTCTATTTGACCTTTCTTTTGCCAATAAACCACCAAAACCCAAAGCTCGGCCTAATTAAATTATACTTCGATTCATTAAATTCCAAGTAACGCTTTGAATAGCTTTCATTTAGCCTTTATTCACAATCATTCAAATCTGTAGGAAATGTTCAAGGACACACGGGACTGCAAATTATTGCAAGATTGAAAGCTTTTGCAAACCAAATAAAGAGTGTAGCGAAAAAGAAAGAAAATAAAGCAAAAGCGTTCCCCGTTAACATGCTCGTCCCCGTTCTGACAGACATTATATGAGCACACTAAAAGATGCTGTCTGAGGATTTTGACGAGCAAGGCCAGGTCAGGCGTTTGATCTCGGTTATGATTATCACGAGGCTCCTAATTGTTACACGTCCGTCCCCCGCTGCTGCAGGTCCAGGTGAAATGTTTGATTCGCGCTCCCAGAGGTGGACCTTTATCAGGATGGGGCTTTTGTCTCATTCATCCCCCCCCCCCCCCCCCCCCCCACCCCCCCGTCCCTGAGGCAAAATCAAACATTTACAGCTGCAGGATCAGATGCAGAGTCTACAGACATTTCTGCATGTACGCTCCAGCGTTTGCCCATTTACTATGCTCTCTGTATATTTAATGAAAGTGCCAACTATTTCCCAAAGTACACAGCAGCTTTTTAAATTGATCAAAGTGTTTTTCATTCCTTATATAGGAGACACTGTTTACTGTGTATTGCCAGTCCAATTTAAAAGCGAACTGCCAATATTTAAAGCAAAGTCGAGAAAAAAATCGTCTGCATTATTTGTGAAATTGTTTTGTGTTGTAATAAATAAATAAGGTGATAAATTCAAGTTTTGATTCAATCCAGATGTGACAACATGAACTTTTAACCCTTTAACTTCTATTCTATGAAAAAAAAGCAATGAAAATGTTTTATTTTTTTTTTTGCATTATTTTATTCATTTGAGACTATAAGAATTATATTTTAATGTATAGTAACAATAAATCTGATAATGTAAGGTAATAATGTAACATTTTAACTCAAAAATCTTTATATTTTTTGACTTGACTTGACAGTAACATGCAAATCAATGCATGCAAAGCAACATAGATAAAAAAAATAATAATTAACTTTGATACTTTACTAAGACAAACAAGAGCAGAAATAAATAATCTAACAATCTAAAATCATATAGTTAAAAGTCAAAAAGGTCAAATGTCAAACGCTTGATTGAATCATTTGTGTTTCCTGACCTGCCAGTGGACTTTCAAAGGAAATTATTTTTACTTGAACTGACGTGTTTCCTCACATAAACTCCTGTTTTCAGGTCCTTCTGCAACATTTCTATTTTATTAAGGTCTGAACTTCAACTGAGCTGACTTTTCCAAAAGATTGTTTCTGTTATTCGGTTGTTATTTTGGGAGTTGTATGTTTAAGGTCATTGTCTGCCTGCAAGACCCGTTTAATTTTGTAACAGCTCACAGACACATGTCTGACCTTACTTTTTCCACCAAAAATTCCCAGGAGTAAATTAAAATCTATACAGTTCATAATCTAAATGCAGATTTAGGCACAAACCAAAGAAGGGATAACTGCAGTGTTTTACTTGTACAAACATAAAACTTTATTTCTTGTGTTTTTTCTTTGTTACACAACCATTTTTTGAGGGGATTGTGGAGCGAGGGGAGTATGTACTTGTTAAAGTTTTAATATCCATTTCAAATTAACTATGTATAGATATTTCACTTACTTTGTCATGTATAAATAAGTAGTTTTGCACATTTTTTTCTTTCATTCTTTTAATTGGTTTGTTGCTGTCAGTTCTCATAACTTGTGTGAAAAAGTGATGCTTATTCTTTATTTGTACACATTGTAGACTTTACACTTTGAGGTGCTACTACGGAACAGGATTACACTGAATTTAGAAAGCCTGCAGTGCACAGACCCCATGTTTTAACTTCTAAACTCAGTTCTACATATTAAATCAAACATGAGTGAAGACATGATCATCTTAAAAAGCTTAAACCCGCACCATAAATAATTACGACCAGTGCTTAGTCTTATCAGGAGTGACATTATACAAGCTGTGCACCAGAACGACTCAGGTTTAATATCATCACAGGTCATTTACAGTGCTGTTTGCATTGCTTTGAAGGATTTATGTCCAGTCTGCTTGCTGTCCAGTTTTCAGGCAAAACGGGGGCTTATGTCGCTCCCAGAAATGGAAATGCTGCGGATGGAAACAGTTGAGTTGAGAGTAGCGCTTGTGCTCGGTCGGGGCGGGGGAGGCAGACATTTAAAAGAGCTTATTGCTGTAGCTTTCACTCTGGCTTTGATTGTCTTTGCTTTGATCTGGTTTGGGGCGGCCATGTTGTGCAGTGTTATCCTCCCATAATCTCTACCATCTCTGAAAGTCTGCAGTGGTGCAGTGGAAAAGACACTGACTGAGGTTGTTTTTTTCTTCCTGTCTCTACACAGGCCAGTATTTTAAATCCTTGCTGAGAGCACAAATCAGCCTATCTGTGAACAAAACTTTGGAAGAAAAAAAAAATCCCACCCAAAAACATAGTTAAACCTTTAATGGAGGAAAATTATGCAGTGCTTTGAAAATAGAAGGCACAAGGTGACCCAGGCTCTTCTTGCTACACTTCATACTTCCTCATGCATGCCCTGTTTTGTTAATGAATCAAACTTTTGCTTAATCAAATGCATCATCTCCCCCTCAGCAACTAAAACAGTGTTTTATGGGGAAGTTGTTATGTGCTGTTTTCTAAGGGGGGATATCAGAGTGCAGGCACTAATACTGAACTTCAAAGGGATATTGTGCATCTATCCTAAATTAGCTGCCTGTGCAACTGTCTGATCACTTTGAGACCATCCTCTGTTGGTAAGAATATATTATCTCATGCTTCTGAAATTACAGGCATTCATCCTGCAAGTACACTGTTGAGCCTGCGAAAGGGCAACAAACATGGATATATCCCAAATGAATACACAGTGGAGACCTGTAACAGTGAACAGTGACTGAACTGTGACAAGCCCTTATGCTTGTAAGATCAACATTCCTGGGCAGACGTGCTGTAAATATGCAACACCTCTTCATGCTTAGTGCTTCTTGGAGCTTGCAGAGGAAGATGGGTGCCAAGCAGCAAGCCTCAATGCTGAAAGGCTGCAAAACAAAAATGGGGAAATAAGGACTCAAGGCATTTTTCTCACGTTTCCTTCCCTTTTTTTCCCCCATCCACAATTTCTGCCAAGATTTAAACATCTTCATAAAAGCTATAAGGAAAAAACATCACATCATGTACATCAGCTACAAAATCCAACTACGGGTCTTTGCAACAGGTTATTTGAGCCTCCAGTCTGAAGTCCAAAACAGACATATTTTCACTGGGAGAGCTGTCATGTATGTTGAAACACACTTGGAAGACCTTCAGCAGTGTGTGCATGATTTGTATCACCTGCATGTCATTAAACCACAAGCGTTTGCTCGCAACGTGAACTATAACAAAGACAGGACCTACATCATACTGAAATATCTGATCAAACTGCAGCTGAGGACAGCACAACATACTGCTCAGCACTGTTTTTTTAAAGCTTAATTACATAAACAAATGCATGATTAAAAGTTGTGCTCCAGCTGTTTGAGGCAGGCTGACACAGCTGTATACATGTGTCTTTGCACACTAAATCAAATGTCCCGTTGTGCTCATCTGGAGTGAATTAGAGGGTGGAAGGGGGGGGGGGGGGCTGGAGGCTTTGATATACAGGAGAGGAAATGGGTAATGTCCTGGAACCACATGCAATGTCCTAATAGGAGCCGGTGACTGATAAGAAGGAGATAACCACAACATTACTGTCTCTCTGCAACCTGCAATATTCTCTGAATTTCTGCTGCCACCTCTCCCTTTACAGAGAAGTTTTAAGCAAAATGAGGTCAACATTTTGCACGATCCAGGTCTTGGTAATCCCAAAACGATTGAAGTGAGCTCACTGTTGCAGACTTGTTGGTTTGAATCCCAGCAAGATGAAGGAAATTTAGGGAGTCTGTGACAAGCAGAGGCTGGAGAGCCGCAAATATAACACACCCCGCTCCCTATAAATTCAGCTGATGTGCTGTGGAGGAAGCCACTCAAGCCCTAACCACTAGAGTAGAGTTGGTCGGTAGCCAACAGAGGAAATCTGTGGTTGTACAAGGCAGCTCCTGTGTGAATGTGAAGCAGGGCGTGTCTGGAATACAGCCACTCTGCCCAATATTTCAATTGCTGGGATAAAATAAAAAGCTTGAAACAGTGTTGCGTCTTTCACTAACAATAAAGTGAACATCTATTTGTTGATGTGTGGCAAAAAAAGGTGACAAATTGATCCTGAAGTAATGGAGCACATTTTACAGCTACAGCTTTAAATAGAACAAATCTGAAAACAAGATACGTGATGGTTTTCGTTCATCCGTTTAAGGGCATGAATCATTCCCTTTGAAGCACATCTGAGCCTGTTTGCAATAAACATAAGAAAGCCAATATGGAGGGCAGCCGGTCAGTCGGGATGAACACGACCTGCTCTTTGATGAGGAGGAGAAAAAGAAGAAAGGGAGAAATGAAGAGAAAAGAATGGAAACAGATGATCATCCCATTCAATCAGAAAGAGAGAGAGAGGGGAAAAAACTTGTGGGTTTTCTATGCAAAACAAAATGAGGAACTAACCTGTGTTTTCTGAGGCGAAAAAGGGAAACATTCTTGGGTGGCTGTTGATTCACAAAGTGCTTTTTTAAAATCACCAGACATGCCACGGCTCTAACAGAACACACGACCCCATGTTTGTTACAAAAAGTGCCGTTCACCTCCAAAAGAAAGCCTTGTCCTCTGCAGACAACCAGCAGGCTGACATCAGCCAAATCCAATTTAAACAGACACACTGAATAGAGTTTACTAAACTGACCACAGTGAACTAAAATCAAGAAATTAAATCAACTCCTTAAGATGGTGGCCAAGGCAAAACATGAGTGCACACACATCTTTGGATGGGCTGGGATTGCAGAATGTGCAACAGAGATCTGCTGCCCTCCTGTGTAGGGAAATATAACTGCCTGATGCAACAGCCCAATGAAGGAGGGAGGACAAGGCAGAAGTTTGCACAAACGCTATATTAGAATATCTTATGAGGAGGTTCATAACATATTTATAATCACCAACTAAAGAGAGGAAACTGGAAAACCTAAAGAAAGCAGGAACATTCACTTCACTCAAAAGGTTTCCAGCCAAATCCAAGAACCATAAGCTGCAACATTTAGAAGATGTCATTTTATGGCATAGACTGTATGCACTCAGACAGGAGACAAGTGGCTAGAAACCTTATCTAAACATGACAGCTGGCTGAGTCTGTCGGTAAGAGGGAACCTCCCATCCCACATGTTGATGTTAATTAGACCCGTGATACGAGCACTGAGCTCAGCTCTGAGCTCTGTTAGCTGCAATGTTTAATACTATGAGCTATGAGATGTTGAAGCTTAGAAATAGTCTAATATTTCTTGATTTTCAAGATATTATTCTAAGATGTAATCATTGAAACTGTAATTCATTAACAGGGTGGGAAAAGAAAGATTTGAGCTCACGAGAAAGACTTTTCTTTTTAAAACTGAAAAAAACCACCCTCTCTATTATTCTATTATCTATCATGTAATGGTACTTGTACTTGTTCTGTTTCTAACACAGACTCACTACTCCATGTTTCAAGTGGCCTAATGAATCATTTCCAATGGGACTTTATTTTGTGGATGCACAAAATTCAGAAAATGAAGTCACGTTGTTTCCTGTAAAGAGTTGGCCTAACCCATTCCCTTGACCTGCTCTTTTGTGAATTTTCAGTAAACCTTTTTCTGTGTTCTGAAGCAAGTGAAGGTTTGCTAAACTGATCATTTAGGATCAGCTGAGGGTGAATGATTCCCATCAGAGGCCACGCACTCAAGAGGTCCATCCTGATAGGAGGCCATATGAGAGGCAACATCATCAGTGAGAATGAGACCCCACGTCTCACTTGTTTTATCTCAGCAGCCATTTTCCTAATGAGTTTAAAGTCCTTACTACAGCCTTGATTACTTTATCGGTCTATATAGTGCTTACAATTTAAATAACGGAGCCGTTTAAGGTAAAACACACGATAAAGCAGGGCATGCTTCACTGCTAGAACACACAGAGTGCTGCCATTTGTAGCTTTTCACATTTGTTTCCAAAAGATTAGGAAAGCGATGACAAAAGGCCAGACTCAAATCTTCAAAACCGTTGACATCACTGTAGCTGTATCCATGTTGTTTATACGAGTGTGTGGTGACGGTGAACTCCAAATCATAATTGAGAAAGCAGCATTGGGTCACATCAGGGAGCAATGCTTTTGTGTGCTTGAATCCAAGGGAGGAAAATAAGTTGGCGAGCACTGCCAATGAATCAGGAGTCTGCTTGATCCAGTGAAAGAGGTCTGTTGTGTTGGAGGAAAAGAGTTTTACTCCTAAATCATGTCTACTGCAGTGATGGATGGTCTCTGGTATACTTCCTGGAATGTCAGGGTTCAAATATTTTAAGTGAGAGGGAATCTCTCCACCCTTAGGGCACATTTATACAAGGCTGTCCTCATTTATGTTGTAAAGACACAAGGAGTCATGGACAAGAAAGGACAGCACTTCAAAGGTGAAGTGAATTTCTGTGTCAGATAATAAGAAGCAAGGTTGACAATGAAATCAATGTCATGTGTAGCAAAAAAATGATAAAGTTCTGCCCCATTTAGTCACCGTCTTGTATTGTTCTCCGAGTTTCCTAGACGGCAAAAACAGGGTTACAGAAAGGATCCTGCTGATACTGAACAACCATACGTTCCTAGAAAGTTATATGGGAAACAAAAGATTTGATTTCAGATGCTACAGCCTGACTCGTAGCATACAATGCAGGTTATGCTCCCCAGCATTGTAGCCTCGGGGCCCTTCTGTAGAGGAGAGCTAACAGTTGTGGAAGTATAGCGAGGCCTCAGTTCCTACAAAATGCAGCTGATGGGAAAACTTCAAAGGCTGGAGCTGTAAAAGCTTTTTCCCTTTGGATGAGCAGAGCACATATATGAGAGACATTCCTGCCAAGATCTGAGAGGCCAAATACTGAAACTGAGCAGCCTTCAGAATTAAAATCACTGTTGTTTACAAGTACAGCATGCACATCAGGTACTACCCCTACTCTTACCTTAACCCTGGTGTCACACCAGGATGCACACATTGCAGAAGTGTTACAGATAGCACGTCTATGAGTGAGTAAGAATTCAATATAACATGCCTGTCTTAAATGCCTTCATCAGAGGGTGTGTGATATGTAAACGACAGTGTCCATGCCAATTTTCTGAAAGCTCAGACTTCCCTTCAGGCTAAATTCATTATGCATACTTCATCATTCTGTACATGCCGGTCTGCGCATATGGATCACAATTCTGGTGCTTCAACACATTTGGATCAGCTCAAAGACTGCGGATCAGCTTCACACTCCCAGTGGGTAGCGCACCCTCCTTTACTGTCTACTCCTATAGAGCAATAACTCACCAACGGCACATCATGTTTTATTAAATAAAGAATCTGTTAATCAAGAAGATGAATCCATTGTCAAAATGTTTGAGAGATTATAAATCACATAAGTGGAACAGACGTTTAGCCACAGGATTGTACAAAAATGGTTTGTTTTTCTAAGCAGAATAGTTGCACCCTGCGTGCCTTTATACACACATACAAAAGGATACAGCACAAATGCCCAGCATGCAGTGTGTTTTGTGAAAGTTGCAATCAAATAAAATACTCCAAATGCACTGTAGATTCCTATGATTTCACTACAGTGACCTATGCCTATAAATAACATTCTGATTTGACTGTGAACAAATCCAAATGATTTGTTTGCTAATTTTTCCAACTTCCCCTCACGTTTTAACCGATTTCCATAAGAAGAACTGTGTTGAAACAGGAAGTCAGGTATCCCACAGACTGTGAGGTACACACATCTGTATGACTGAAAAAGGAACTTTACTTACTTATTATAATGTCACCTCTTGTAGTCAGAAAAGAATAAAGCAGACTGCTTACCTGCTAATAATGAGACTATTTTGACATTTGCAGTGGTGTGATTTAGAAGAAAGGGCATCAGGTGACCAATCAGAGCAGATTTTCAGGAAGATTCTTTTTTAATTTTATTGGAAATCTGTAAAGAGACAAGACTGACTTTTAATATAACAATTTATTATAACGTTAAAAATGTTTTAAACAATTGAGTTTTTCCTCTTAACCCATTTCAGAGTCTCAACAGAAAGATTTACAAAATAACAGGTTTCCTATCGAGTCATTATTTTAATATTGTTTCAGGCTTTGGATTCCTTAAAGAATATTATCACCAGTTTTTATTATGTAACAGTTAAATTAAAACATTGTCATGTTTACATAAATGTTTTTACAATCATGTAATAAACTGTCTAAATCATATGCAGATATAATTAGGAAAACCTCATTGTTTCACTGCAGTGCAGCTGTTTATTATTCCCCAACTCCCTCCAAAGTTTACAGGATTGGTATTCTTTTTTAAGTTTAAAAAGTAGTGGTAAAAAAGTAGTAAAACTCAAAGTATTGAAAAGTCACTCCATATGAATGTAATTGTTCTTGTTTAAAAACACGGAAGCAAACATGTATGGCAAGCACATTTATCATTTAATAGCATGGCTCTTTAAAACTGATAATTCAATGATTTTAAAATGTTTTCTTGGAAGATTTAATGTTGCTCCTATTTGAGGCATTTAATTAATTGCTATTAAACTGAACTGAAAATTTACTTGTGGACACATTTAATTACTAAAATGTAAAATTTGTATCAGTTTTTTTTATCCTTATTTATTACATAGGTCAGACAATATGTTGTTAAAAATCACAACCCCTAATTTGTTTGGAGAAACATAACAAATATCACTGTATTAAGAGAACTGGCATATTTAAATATGTGTGTTTACTATATTTATCTATACTATATATACCAGTACTTTGACCTTTTGGTGCTTTGTTTATGTTGAAAGGCTCTAAATAAATAAAGTTTTACTTACTTTTACTTACTTACAAACTGAAATGGTAAAAAAAAAACTTATTAAAAAGTTACAAACATTTAAGGTTTAATTACATTCTTGTTAAGATGTGATTTTGAAGTCTCTAAAGTAACAATCAAACTATTAGATTTTTAAAAACAGGTCTACAATATTAAAAACTTAACTCAGTTATTCCCACTCTGTCCAAGTTCAGTATTTGGCATTCAATATTTTGAATAGGACAAGTAAAAATGCTATTTTGATGAGAAAAAAAGCCTTTACAGATATTTTTAAAAGTACCGGTATGTGGGGTTTGATTATGTGTCACAACGGCTTGCCATAACCTTAAACACAAGTGACCGCTAGCTTCATGTCAACCGTGCAGACATCAGAGAAGCAGCAGCAGCAGCGGAAATCTTTCAGAGGGAAGGAGGGGGAGGCTGTGGGAAGAGTGAAAGGGCAGGCGGAAGGGATACGGGACGTTATTTTCTCACACCCAAACCGACTGAAAATATTTGTACCGGTTTGCTTTCTCCTCTTTGAAAGACCTCGATAACATCAGCTGGAAGGTTAGCTAGCCGCCGCCATCTCCTCTCAGTCGGAGCGACCGCCGTGTCTTCCACACCATGGGGAATGCTGCCACCGCCAAGAAGGGCAACGAGCTGGAGAGCGGTGAGTCCTGGCTGCAGTTTGGTCCCAACCGTGTTGTATTTAGTCCTATTTGGGTGTTTCATAAACCTTTATAAAGTAGCTATTATTTTGTTACATGTAAAAATAGTAATAGTCCAGGCTAGGGTACAAGACTGTCTTGGCATCCAGGGGGAGGGGAGGAGCACTGAGTGTGTAAACAAGCTAATAAAGCATATGAACCAGCTGTCAAATTCGTGCAAATGAATGCATTTCCAAATACCTCTCATTTCAAACGGTAAACGAGTGTTTGCATTTTCGCCGGAGCTCCAAAAATGTTCTAGGTTGAATCCAGCTAGCCTGCTAACTTTAGCTTTTATGGTGGGGTGGGAGGGGGATTATCCCTCAGAAGGCCCCTCATTCCCTCCTGATGGTAGTAGCTGTTCAGGCCCTTTAACTTAGCCGTGTCCTGCACTCGTTTCCTACCAGAATCTTGGGATTTAGGTTAAAAATCCTAAACCCAGCTTGACCCGAACACTCCTGGTTTGCTGCAACTTAAAGCTGAGCAAAGTGGGTCTGTCTGTCTGTATGTTTGGCTGCAGGCTTTGCCAGCTGTGACAGACAGAAACTTCGTGCTGACGATCTTAAATCTTCAGCAATAAACCAAAGATCCGTGAATAGTCGTTATACATGAGGCACTAGATTTTGTTTGAAGGCAGAGTGGGGCTGTTTCTGCCTCAGGCCTCACTGCCACATTTTATTCTTGGCTACATAAACAAAGCCGTCCCTCTCTCTGCACAGCACCACAACCAAATATGGAGATGAAATGACAAATTCTCTCTTCCCATTCATAAAACTGGGACCTACTACTATCATTCCAGCATATGCACACATGCTCTTGTGAAGAAAGCACCCCTTAATCATACCATGTATGCTTGCTTAGACCCCCTTCGCTAATCTTTCTGTGATAAAACTATCAGATCTCACTTCTCATATTCTACTTGTCATTGACTGGAGCAGCTTGTCATCGGACCTTCGTCAGAGGATAAGGAGTCTTACAAGCTTTGAAAGGTTTGACGTAACTTGGCCCAGGCCAGTGTTACTTTACCATTGCATACTTTGATGTGTGCAGCTGATCATTGTTAAACACTCTGTGATGTGATGTAAAGTTTAGGGATTTGTTACAGTTTGAAAATCATGCAAACGTTTCAGATTTTTAAAATATATTTTCATATACTTAAAAACACAGGGAACAATCTGTGTTTAACTGTGGGCCAGATCTGTTCAAAGGGAAGTCACTTTATGATGATTTGAACGTTCTTGCTTGTGAGTTATTGACTGGCTGTGAGACACCAGGCAGACACAACAACTCACAAGCAGACAGAGATGATCAGATCAGTAATAGTTTCTGTACTAACCCAGCAGTTGCTTTAAATTCAGCAATGATCCCTAGATCCAGGGTTGTGGCTAACTGTTAAACCTGTTTAAGCTGACACCGTGCCCCAAGCAGCAGATTTGTCTGGAGTGTAGCCTCTGTTGACAAGTTGACCTGGTTACCTACAGTGCTTTATGTTTCTCGTGTTTACTGTATATAGATGTCACTGGCTGGAACGCTTGAAAGAGCACCAGCACAGTCACAGTTGGACAGCGGGATTAAACACATGCTGTTGTGACACCTATTTTATTACACAGCACCCATGTGTAGTGTTCACACTGTGTGCTACAGGACAGGCCAGCATAGCTCAAGCATGTTCTGCTTGGCTGAGTTTTGGCATTGATCCCTGAAACAGTTGTCTACCTGAGGACTTTGGAGCAATGAGTGTTTCCCCTCTGGATGCAAAATCAGACTAAAATGTTTGTGCATAAAAGAAAACTTTTATTTTGATCCTTTAAAAAAAGTGCTTGGATAGTAGATGTTTAATTGGTTTAAATGTTGTGTTTTTCCAGACCAGTAGTTTTGATTACTGTTTATTCTAGACACACTATGGTTTCAGCTTCACTAATGTGACAACTTGTTTGATTTATAAGTAGAAATTAAATATTTTCACATATAAATGTCTGAGTTTAAGTTACAAGAAACTATTTTTAGGTTGAATTGGTAAAACACAAAGAAAGTTTTGCTTTTTAGAATCTTGATAAAATGTCAAGCATTTTTTTAAGTCAGCAGATAAGATCATCAGCATTTTTTAAACTTCTATTCTCATGTTCTATTTCTCATTGCTTTATTCATAATTTCAATTTTTTTAAAGTTAAAACCGTCAAACTAAACTGCATATTTAAAAAAGCTGTTCTAAGTTTTTCAAAGTTGAATGCTTTTGAACACATTATGTTTAAAATTTAAATGTTTTTTACTGGCGTTATCCTTTTAATCTGACCTAAGTGCATGACTGAGTTTTCTAGCACAGGACATCCTGGTACACCTGTTATTTTGCTATCCTCAGTAAATGGATAATATCTGCTTAAATTCCTCAGGTTATTGTCTTTTCATTCCTGTAGCTGCTATTCATGACACATGCTTGTTGTTATGTACATGAACTCTGTATTTCTCTCTGTCTTCTCTTTATCATCCCATCCATGTGGGTGATTGTTCCTGCAAAACCATGGTGATCTGTAGAGACTTTTGGTATGCAGATTTCTCAAAAAGACAAACGGCACAGCAGAAATGCATTGGTTTCACTGTGAAAACCTGCAAGATGTGCTTGCTTTTATTGTGTTTTGATAAATAAGTCAGTAATCATGTAAATTTTTTATTTACGTTTTTGTTCTTTTTGTTTTGTTGTCTGCACACTCTCAATCTGGATATCCACGGTCTGCTGTGTTTCTCATACATTGGTTTGTTTTTTTTGCTCTCCATTTTTAAGCTGTTTTATTGTAGCTTTCCTAAAAACTCAAGTGATGCTCAGTGAAACTTGTAGTGTTTTTAACACTGTGTTTCCCTTTAATACTTTTGAATGAGGCTACTAAATAGAAAACACACACAGAGTTTCTTGGCATGCATCACCCGTCTGCCTGTCGTGGATGTTGCTGTCTTGTGTTTGTGTTTCTCCCTTTCTTTAGACAAAAATGTGATGTTTTTTAAAAACATTTTATTCTATATCCAGATGAGAGTTGACTCTGCCTGTGCTCTTCTTCTTCTTCTACTTCTACTTACAATTTAATTTCAAATCCTACATTTTCCCCTCCTCCTTCTCCACGATCTGTTTGCTAAATGAAATTTAACCCCGAGTATGTTTGCACCTTTGACCGTTTTCTTTTTTGTCGAAGAAAATGTGCCATCTCTTATTCTCTGCTCTCCATTTTTCTTTTCTTTTAGTGAAAGAGTTCCTAGCCAAAGCCAAAGAAGATTTCTTACGGAAATGGGAATGCCCACCACAGGTCAGCCTGATGAGGAGTTAAATGTAACCTTTTTGCGGTCCTTGTAAATATTGTATTAACCTCATGTTGTTTCCACAGTGCACAACGTGCCTAGATGATTTTGACAGGATAAAGACCCTGGGTACTGGCTCATTTGGAAGAGTCATGCTTGTGAAACACAAAGGGACAGAGCAATACTTTGCCATGAAAATACTGGACAAGCAGAAGGTCAGTGGTGACTTTATAAGGCTTCAAGGAGAATTTTCTAACAAATTATAATGTTGGCAAGAGCAGTAAATTTCCAGGGTCAGTAAAAGTTGGGGGCCACTTCCTAAAGTCAACAACATGACTGCTTATCCTCTTAAAAATGACCTTTATGTGTTGCATTAAGGGGTCACGTTGACAGACGAAAGTAAAATAAATTATTAATGGCTAAAAGCTGCTTTTGCTTTTAGAGTTCTTCTGATTTTAATGTAAGAGAGATTTGTCTGACAAGACTCTTTATCTGTCAGGTGGTGAAACTCAAACAAATAGAACACACATTAAATGAGAAGAGGATATTACAGGCAGTGAGCTTCCCGTTTCTTGTCAAACTTGAGTACGCGTTTAAGGTATGGTGTTATTACATTGACATTAAAAACTCCTTTATTTGGTCAGCTCCAAAATGTAACTTAGATTTTTTTTTTTCTTCTGTAGGACAACTCCAATTTGTACATGGTAATGGAGTATGTTCCTGGAGGAGAGATGTTCTCACACTTGAGACGAATTGGAAGGTTCAGGTGAGCGTTGTGCTCTCATTTATTGAATGAAAAAATAAACAGAGTGGTGTCTGGGTTTATTATTTTAGTTGTTTTAATCTGTCACATAGATTTTTATATTTTAAATAATTGCATTATTTTTTAACTCATATCACGTCTCTTCCTGTGTAGTGAACCACATGCAAGATTTTATGCCGCCCAGATAGTGCTGACGTTTGAATACCTACATTCGCTAGATCTCATTTACAGAGATCTGAAACCTGAGAACCTTCTCATTGACCACCATGGCTACATTCAGGTGAGATGGCACGTGAGGTGTGAATTCAAAATGCTCTTTTATTTCTATTTGGCAAAGCAAAGAATAACATTTGTCTTCCTGACTTCCAGGTGACAGACTTTGGATTTGCCAAGCGGGTAAAAGGAAGAACCTGGACGTTGTGTGGGACACCGGAGTACCTGGCACCTGAAATCATTCTCAGCAAAGTATGGAATTTAAATTGTTTTTAAAATTTTTATAAATTATAAATCACACTTTACTTTGTCTTCAACCCCCCTGATCTGCACTTTTTTGTTGCCATAAATGTTTTTAGGAGTAAGTTTATAATTAAAAAAAAATCAATACTTGTTATAGAAAATGATCAATCGTGTTGTCCTGTTGCAGTTTTTGCGTGTAACCACAAACATGTTTTGAACTAAATTACAACCATTTTAACAAAATCCCCTTTTTTGGCACCAGAAATTCCCCCTGAAAATATTTAAACTTGTTATCATTCAAAGACTCTTAGCAGGTTATAGTTGTGTAGCACTTCAAAAAAAAAATTTATTTATTTTTTTGTGGGTTTTTACTGATGAGATGTTGCATTGACGTACATTAATTTGATTTTTCTCTCACGGCAGTTCAAGGTTTAAAAAAACTATTAAGGATTTTTTTGAGTTGACATGATAAAATGATTTATTTTGAATATTTTAGGATTTCTTTAGCATAAATAATTTGGATTCTATTTAATGTTTAGAGTTGTTTTTCTATTTAATCAATTGAAAGAAGTAATTTTCTCTGAAAAATCACCATCTAGACAATGTTTTCTGACAGTCGACAATGAGATTGGTGAGTAGTTGTGAGACCACGAAATGGAGCAGGCAGTAGTAGAGGTGTTATCTTTGTTATTTTCGCACAAGTGGACTTTAGGTCATGTCGTTTTAACTGTAACATAACATTTATCGTAAAGACACAGTTTGGGATCAACCAAACATCATCTGTCTGACCTTTGGAATTCCTTTGAAATGGAAGATCTGTGAACACTGTGTCCGTCCTACAAACTATTATCGTTATCCATAAAAGCTTTAAAGCCAGAAAGAGTCTGAGACAAGCAGAGGCTCGGGTACTTTTTTATCTTTGAAGAGATTTTTTTAAATGACGGTAGTCTTAGTAGAGGTGCACTGATTTTCTGTTTTGAGCTCAATATCCTAACCTGAATATCTATCTACCAATATCTATACAGATCTCTGTTATTTGAACATGAATGTTGTTGATGATCGTGGTTTTTGTTGACGGTATTGTGTTTGGCTCCATTAAACCACCTAGATTGACAAATCTAGGTGTTAGTTGAATTTAAATCTGTCACAAAAATTTAAGAAGTGACGAAATAATCCTCTCAGTCAGGTCCTCGTCAGCTGCAGAGCTGCTTCACCCCCTGCCTCTGAACAAACTAAAACACCTCTGCTGTGTCATCGAGTTTAAATATCTTAGAAAATATCTATACTTTAATATTCTAAGAGCATTTTTCCCTTTCTTTCGAAGGACAAAAGCTGTGTGATTGTCATCAGTATATTGTATATGAATATGGTATTTGCAAAATCTTGACAAAAGACATTTTAGCAAAAAATTTAAATCTAGTAAAACAAATCGCATCAAGATTTTTTAAAACTTTTTTATATTCTAACATTATAAACCTACAGAAGGGATGTAAAATGGGTCATTTGATTGATTCATTGTTTACTGAAACATTCTAGCTTTGTGTTCTAACTGTACTGTTTATTTTGGTTAGAGATGTAGGGACCGTTTCAAATAATCCACTCAAACTTAAAAGTGCTTCAACAAGGAAGTACGATCTGCAAACAATCAAGTATGAGAAGGGGAAGTGTTGTGTTTTTTCCCTTTTTCATGTTTTCTTGTTTTAGGGTTACAACAAAGCTGTGGACTGGTGGGCCCTCGGAGTCCTCATCTATGAGATGGCTGCTGGTTACCCTCCGTTCTTTGCAGATCAGCCGATTCAGATCTACGAAAAGATTGTGTCTGGAAAAGTATGCAGGGGTTTTGTTTTTAAAAATGTGTCATTATTTTGTGTACATTTGACCGTGTAAGCTGTGTTTGTACATCCATGAAGAATACACCTGTTTTGTTAACTACTAACCACACATTTTTATATAAACATTTTTTTTATCAGGTACGATTCCCCTCCCACTTCAGCTCTGATTTGAAGGACCTGTTGAGAAACCTGCTGCAGGTGGATCTGACCAAACGTTACGGCAACCTGAAGAACGGAGTCAACGACATCAAGGGGCACAAATGGTTCGCTACAACAGACTGGATCGCCATCTACGAACGAAAGGCAAGACACGTTATATAGAGAAATGAAGCAATTTGAAGCACCATTTTTAAATGTCTCCATTTCCAAAAATTGAAATGTTTTTCAGATAACTTAAAAAATGGGCTGCGTTTGAGTTTTCTTTCAAAAAAAAAAAACAGGTAAAGAAATAACATGGATGAAATAATAAAAAAATTTAGATCAGCTGCAAAATCTACAAAAATAAAGGTTTGCCATCAGGGCTGACCATTTGGCTGTTTTAGTTTGCACACAAACACATTTGTTTCTGCCTGTCTGACTCCTCTGTGTTTAGTAAATCTTGATCTGGTGGAGGTGGATTGACAAGTCTGAAGAATTGGCAGACGCAAATGTTTGCCTGAGAAATGTGAAGTTAACCTTTTACATGGTGGTGGTTTTAAGTACTAGTTAAATAAAATGTTTTTTAAGCAGAGGAAATCTTCATAAAAATAAATTTGGAGCTGGGAGGTCTGTAAGTTTTTGTTTTGCACAATACAGAAAAAAAAAGTTTTTGTTTTGCACAAAGAATAGAATTAAAATTTTAATTTAAAAAATGCATTAAAAATTGTTTGAATGCTGAGTCAGCCTTTAAACTATTGTTCCCATGTTCAGCTAAGTTTCAGCTTGAATTCAGCTCTTAATCAGGTTTCAGCTTCCTGTTCTTAAGTTTTAGTATTTGTCCTGATCCAGCACACCTGAATCTTTTGTTCAATTGCACTTTCACAGTTTCTCAAGTCCTACAGAAGCCTGTTAATCACCCACTGATTCCAATCAGGTGTGATGGAGCTGAGAAACATCTAAAATATTCTGGATAGCGACCCTCCAGGACTGGAGTTTGACACACGTGTCATTGACTGGCTAAAAACAGGATTAACAAACCCATGAGAATAGCCTGCTCCATTGTGGGTGCACAACAGGACATAATACAACAAGTGTTATAAAGGAGGTCGCTAACAAAGCTGTACTCAGTCGCATACACCCTCTCTCACACATATATGTATGTATGTACATATGCACTTACATGTAATTGAATGGAATGAATGGCAGGCTTTAAATCAAGGCCAGCCCTGGCTATATCAACCAACTTTATTGCATAAAGAAAGATACTGTCGTACATTTAACGTTTATAAGATGTGACGTAACAATTTGAATAGCGTCCATTTCCTGAAGGGTGAGGTCAGAAGGAAATGTATCTCATATGATTGAATCCTGAATTGATCAAAACAAATCCACTCTGCTGAGGAAAGATATTTGACTGTCCAAGGCTGAATTTCTTTGCGCACTTTGTAACTTTCAGGACCGGACAGTTCAGCTGTTACTGTATGATTTCATTTTTCTGCCTATCTTTCACCTATTTAGCTGTTTGTCTTCTTTCACATATAAAGCCATCTTTACTTCTGTCTTTCACTTAAATAGGTGTCTTTTTTTCCCCATCTTTTGCTTATTTATCTTTCTTTTAGTCCATCTTTCCCCAATTTTGACCTGAATTGTAAGAAAGAAAAACTGTTAGATTCTCAAGTCACTTTGGATAAAAGTGTCAAATACATAAACAGTTTAGTTGTCTTTCTGGCCGTTTTTGATTTATTTAGTTCTATTCTAGTCTGTCTTTCACATATGTTTGTTTTTCTAACTTTACTTATTTAGCTTTCTGTCCATCTTTCACCAGTTTAACTGTTTTTCTTTCTCTCTTTCACCTCTATAGCCATTGTTCTGTTTGTCTTTTACATATTTAGCTGGCTTTCTGTCCATCTTTTACTTATTTAGCTGTTATTTTGTTTGTTTTTTCACACTTTAGTTCGGATTAAGCTTCAGGTTAGGTTTTCAGCAGTTTCTTTCAGCATTCAAACAGCATTTTTCCTAGTTAAAACTGTTTTTTCTACATCACATGCATGAAATGTGTGCATGAAATAAAAGTTCTTATGCTTAGATTAAGATCTAGATTATGCAATATAGTGAGTTTAAAGGCATTCTTAGCAACTTTTTCACATTTTTAAATTGTTTCCTTGAGCCAGTATGTGCTAATATGACCCTTTGCAGGGTTAATGAAAAGTCACTTAGCCCCATCTGGTGATTAGATCCGGAATACCACGATTGCAAGTTTGCAGTTGCTGGTCCGGTGCCCAGGAAGTCATGTGTCTCATGAGGGTTAGGCTAACCCAATATGGCTAGCTGTTATGCTAGCACCGGAGTGTTTTTAGCTCATGATTTCTGCTTTTTTTTCCATCTCTCCCCGCTTGAACACAGCTGATTTATTTGAAGGAGTAAAAAACCGCTCCAGTAGAAAGCAATGAAGGCTGAGGAGACATTTCAACAGTTAAATTTAGGTGTTTCTGAGCAGAAACAATGTGCTATCTTTTTTATGGCAGTGATTTAAAATGGACACCAGAGGGAGCCCAAAACAAGCAAAACTGCATATTATCACTTTAATGCCACTGAATTAAAAAAAAAATTCCATTCTTCTAATTTCTATTAGACAAGCATTGATTGATTATCTAGACATTGTTACAGCACCAGTTGGATCCAGCATGGGGGTTTGTTTTGCTGTCCTTTGTATAGTGAGCTGTTCTTAATGGTTTTCTTCTGGAAACAAAACAACTCCCCATTCCATTGAAAGGTAATTTTGACCTAAATCTTAAGCCTGTCTTATAAAATGAATTCCCTCTTTCTCTTGCAGGTTGAAGCTCCATTCATACCAAAGTGCAGAGGCCCTGGGGACACCAGCAACTTTGATGACTACGAAGAAGAAGAAATCCGCGTTTCTTTAACGGAAAAATGCGCAAAGGAGTTTGCCGAGTTTTAAGACACAAGAACATGGATATATCAGGGAAAACAAGGGGATCTTTGCACTCTTCTAAAAGACTTGGGGTGGAGTCGAGACCATCTTTTATCAGATCTACGTAGTCCCTTCATTCCACAAGGCTGAATGAGGTTTCCGTGATCCTTGAGTGTCGATTGATAACCCCTCACGTCGCAAACACTTGCGTTTTAACGCAGACACATCACTTTTGTTTTCTTCTTTTTATGTTTTTGTTTTCTTATTTACTTTGAAGGCAGTTAGTCTTGGATGTTTTCATTTCCAACTAAAATGTGTTGTTTTTTAATGTATGTGGAAAAACCTCAGACAGTGGCCAATAACAGTCCACCCACTATAACTGACTTTTCTTTAGCAGTTTGGCACACAGTTGAGTGGGTTGCTTGTTTTCCCTTTTGTCATGAGCAGTGTGTATTTTAAATCCATGTCAAGTTTAGTTTGAGTCAGCATACACATGTAGGGTTGATTTTATGTGCATATCAGTTTTTTTAAAGATATTTTAACACTATGAGGGTTCAAATTGAAAATTCTGGGTAACTCAAGAAGAGAGGTCCTTTCCTTTCTTTGCTTTTTGCCTTAGGAGAGCCGAGTCCTTAGACCTTCCCCCCAACATTCATTCACTGTGTTTTTTGGTATTCTGACCCAGACACAGCAAGCCATTGCAGAAGTTTGACAGGCCTTGCATTAGTAAAATGCATATCCACCTCCTTGTTTGATCCATTTTGGGTCTTAGTTATATGTAAATGTTCTCATTTGGTGTCTTAATGTTGTTGTTTTTTTTCTAACATTGTGTTTAACGTTAGTAAAATTGTCTCTAGGTTTCAGGTCTGCATTTGAACCTTTTTTTGTTACAAGTTTGTGGAATAATGCGACTTAAGCAAACGAGAAAGGGAAGGAAAATCCTTTTTGGATTTTTTTATAAAGTTGAGAAGGTCAGTGTGAATAGTGTTGAGGCTTTATGCTTTAACCTCAAAAGATAAATTCTTATTTTTATGTATGAAATGAAAGATATTGTGACATCCTAAAAGGACAGAAATGCAAATTAACCCATCTTCTCCCCCTGTTTACCCCTTTAAGAAAGATTTTTTGTTTCATTCTTGTCAAAGAATGTAGATTTGAAACTTCTAGAATCATGTGTGGAAAGCTTGATTTCAAATTTTTCCAACAAAACACTGGCTAAACTAAAGACTGCTCCTTTGTATCACATGTAACCCTGTTATTGTTAAGCTCATTACATTATACATATATGCATTGTTACATATTTGTTTTTATTTATACACATTAGAGATGCTAATAAATTTTATTTTTAAAAGTGCTGATGTTTGGCAATAATCTGATCATTGTGATTAAGGAGTTGCCTCTCTGAAGGTTGTGTTCTACATTTAACTTTCTTGCTGAAAAATAGCAGTCGGATCTTAATGTGAGTCCAGAAAGTAAGGTACAGATAACCAAAGGTCTCAAGAAAAAGTCGTTTTTATAAAATATATATTTCTATTCCTCTTTATGGGAAGTTTGCAAAATAAAAGCAAGTAATGTGAAAGGGCAGAAAATATTTTTTGTCAAAATTGAATGTTGACAAGTAAATAATGTACACATTTATCTAGTTTCTCTATTCTTGCTGTTGTAAAAAAAATTGCCATGTGATGCAATTGTTTTTTTTTAGACGTCCGTCAGTTGAATTATTATGTATTATATTTTTGATATATATGTAAATTTGAAATATATTCTTAAAATTGGCATTAATAGATAGGGGTATATAAAACAAAGTAAAAAAGAAGTTATTGACACACCACATTAAAAAAAAAAACTTTTATGACATTTATTCAATTTGGACATTTACTAATGTTTGAGACTTATTTTTTAAAAACCACTTTATTTCATTTTCATATAGAGCAAGATTATCTGACTTTGACTTTAAAACAACATAGTTCATATTTAGAGTAATCATCCTGTGAATTTTCACTACAACATATATATTTATTAATGCATATATCTTTATTAATGTGTTGGAATACCTACAGTTTAACAGGAATATTTTCTAAATATAAAAAAACATTACAAGTTGGTGATTTTTTTTACCAGATCAAACGGGAACATTTTGACTTTGAAGTAAAAACGCCCAGTTTTATACACTTTTATTTATTTAACAAATTCTAAAATTATAATTTAAAACAAAAATTCACAAACAGGTTTGTTTGATATATTTTGGTGCTTTGGGCTTGCCGTACCCTGCTCCTTAGCGTGGCTGATGGGAAGTGTAGCGCAGCGGTTACCACGTGGGGCCTTTGCGTTGCGTTGCTGTTCTGTTTGAGGTAACATGGCGGGCGTGGAGCTGCTGTCGGATCAGGGCTACCGCCTGGACGGAAGAAAAGCCACCGAACTGCGGAAAGTCCAGGCTCGTCTGGGTGTTTTCGCTCAGGCCGACGGCTCAGCGTATTTAGAGCAGGGAAACACGAAAGTGCTGGCCGTGGTTTACGGTCCGCATGAAGTAAGTGACGTCATGGATGTTTGGAGGAGTTAATGGCACAAAACCTTACAAATTCACACATTTATAAGGCACTGATATATAAGTATTAGGTAAAAGAAACGGAGCACAAATTATCTATAACAAAGTAAGCTCATAATTGACCAGTTCTACGTTAATGCTTAAGTATTTTGTAGATTTATCACTGCATCATTCATGTTAGGGCAGAAAGTTTTAGTAAAAATTCAGGTTTTCTTTTTGTTTTGGACGGTAGTAAATGTTAAATAAATTATAAGAATGTATGACTGACAGCAGAGTTAAAAAGTTCAATTTTGAGCCATTAAGTGTTGATTCTACTACACATGAATTATCCAATTAACACTGAATGTCTTTCACAAAGTGATTCATAATTAAATCAAAGTACACCTGTGGCCTGGTATTTAGTATTTGTAGGTATACTATGTCAGCTTTTGAGAAAGTTACTGCAATTGTTTTTAATTCTAATGTAAGTGGATTTATTGCGATAGTTAATAGGTGTCCTGCACATTGTGGAAAATGTATTTTTAACATCCAATCATGATTTGATTACTCTATACTGTACATTAATTTTTTAAAATGTTCTCTGTTTTCTCTAGATGAGAGGTTCAAGAAGTCGCACTCTCCACGATCGAGCAGTTATTAACTGTCAGTACAGCATGGCAACATTCAGCACTGCAGAAAGGAAGAGGAGACCACACGGAGACCGTAAATCCACTGAGATGAGTCTCCACCTGAAGCAGACGTTCGAAGCTGCTGTGATGACCCAGCTCTTTCCACGCTCTCAGATAGACATTTATGTCAAGGTACACCTTAGATTTAAAGTTGGTCTCTTTTCATGTTAGAAGAAAGATACAATGTCAAATTTTTCACAAGGGTGTTTTTACATATTTCAGATTCTGCAGTCAGATGGAGGAAACTACAGCGTGTGTGTAAATGCAGCCACCCTGGCAGTCATCGATGCTGGCATCCCGATGCGAGACTACGTGTGTGCCTGCACCGTAGGCTTTGTGGATGAGACTCCTCTCACTGACCTTTGCTACGCAGAGGAGAGTGGAGGAGTGAGCTCTCTGGCTTTAGCGCTGCTTCCCAGGGGAGGACAGATTGCTCTTGTTCAGATGGATGCCAGACTTCATCAGGATCACCTGGAAAAACTGATTGAGGCTGCAATGACAGCTTGTAAAGGTGTGAGCAAGGTGTTGGATCAGGTTGTGAGACAGCATCTTCAAGAAGCCTCAGTGCTCACCACAGAATGATTGATGAAGGGAAAAACATCTGGACTGAGAATCTGAGTGATGCTTTTATTTTTATAATCTTTATCCATTTGTACATATGTGATCGTACCAATAAAAATGTAAATATGAAAACTCTTGATTTTTAAATTTTAGTTCTGAAAATGTTTAATTTCCAACTTTGTTCTTCAACTCCAGATAACTGTCAGTCAGTGTTAAAATTATAAATATATTTGCACAAATCTCACATTAATTAGTCTAGATTGTAGGAAATTTTTCAACAAAAACATGCACAAAATGTGTAATCTATTATTTTTTCTTATAGTTAGCAAAAACAATCAATGAAAATATTTGAAAGTTTGTCACTTGTGTAAATTGTTGGGTCATAAATTCAAAATAAGACGTTTACCGGTAATCTAATTGGTTTAAAGCTTTTATTTTGTAGAGCGGAAGTCGGTCCGCAGTATTATTGTTCCCACAGGAACGAGGAACTCGAAAACGCCAAGCGGCTCTCGTTTGGATCAAGCGCCTCCTCTGCAGGTGGACACTGGACTGAAGTGTGTATTCTTACATTTATAAAACTATCATTTTTATTGTCAACATAATCCTCTGTTTGACAGATTGTTAGGAACATTTTTTTTGTTACGGGAAACCTGACTGCTAAGTAGCTAGCAGGAAGCTAACCACAGTTGCGTGACAATGATAGTCGAGTTCAATGAAAAAGTAAATAATTGTGGAACGTTTTATAATAATACAATCAATTAAATTAATCTTTGTGTGTTCCAAACACTGGCAGTAATTGGTCAGTTTTATGTGTTATAGTTAGTTGCACTCTGTGTGCGTGTGCTTCCTTCAGGTGTGTTCAGGGTTCTAGGTTAAATCAAACCTGACCACAACATGGGACTGCTGTCAGACCCCAACAGAAGGCGGGCTTTGATCAGCCTCCTGACCCGCCTCAATGCTCCAATCTGGTGGGTTGCTAATACCTGATGGTATTTTTCCATGTCTATCACATTCATTCTTAACTAGTTGCATAAAAACGTCTGATTTCTCTTCAATCCAAACATGTCAGTGTGCTGTGCTACTGTGCGGGTGTGTGCTGGTTCATGGGCTTGTCATTTGAGCCTTTTACCCTGCGGACATACATGTCAGAGAATGCTATGGGCTCCACCATGGTGGAGGAGCGATTCCCTGCAGGGGAGAGGGCGCTGGCCACAGGCAAGGAGTTTGCTGCTCACAAGAAGAAAGTTGGGTATGTTTTTTACATTTATTTAAACTTCAGCATTAGCCTAATATTAACTGCATATTCCAGGTTCTAGGTTATTTGAACATTCTGTCTCTCTGCAGTGGGATGCCAGTGGATTGGCTTGTAAAAACCATGCAGGATCGAGGGCTGGAAGTGTTCACTCAGAGCTTCTCTCGTATTTTACCTTTCCCCGATGAAAACACTGAAAGATTTGTGAGTTTTTGGCAGACACTGCATTCAATATTTTGTCCTTTTCCTGCTTATATCTAGAGATAAACTAATGTTTTTATTTGTTCTGTATCAGATTGTGAAAGGCACAAATGTCTATGGGATCCTTCGGGCACCTAGAGCTCCCCGAACTGAAGCTCTGGTGCTCAGTGCTCCCTGCAGTCCAGGCGATAACAACAACCAGGCTGTAGGGCTGCTGCTTGGCTTAGCTCATTACTTCAGAAGTGAGTCCAGCACCTGCTGCCATCTCTGGCACAGTTAGACAACATTGGAAAGCTGCTGCAGTGACATTTTTTGGTTCAATTAATTCTGTGTTTATTAGATCAGGTTTACTGGGCCAAGGACATCATCTTTCTTGTCAACGAGCATGACCTGATTGGTATGCAGGCCTGGTTGGAAGGCTACCACCACACCAACACTACAGGTGATTATCTGTATTTTATTATTTAGCTAAAAGAATCACAAAATATTCCCGATGCAAACAAAAAGGCTTTATTTTTAGTTCAAATTTTTTGTGAAATGGTTTTTTTTTTTCTTCTAGGAATGGACTGGTCTCCGTTGCAAGGCCGTGGTGGTTCAATCCAGGCAGCACTGTCCTTGGAGCTCAGCAGTGATGTCATCACCAGTTTGGACATAATACTGGAAGGCCTCAATGGGCAATTGCCCAACTTGGATTTAGCAAATCTCTTCTATGCCTTCTGTCAGAAGATAGGGGTCCTTTGCACCATCCAGGGCAGGGTAAAGGCTTGTGAAAATGTGCACTTTGTTTGGTTACCAGATCAATGAGATAACTTGGTTTTATTTTTAACTTGGTAGATTCAGAGGAATGACTGGGACAGCGTGTCAGGCTACAGCCATGCAGTCCAAACGATGATGCTGATGGTGATGAAGCAGGCCAGCGGGCGGTCCTGGGGTGACCACGGCCTGTTCCTGCGCTACCACATCGAGGCTGCCACTATCAAGGGCATTAACAGCTTCCGCCAATATAAGACAGACGCTACCACCATTGGCAGGTCAGAGAGCCATTTTGAAAGTTTTTGTCAAAACCTCAAATCAGAAAAGGTTGGGAAGTCTTGGCCTGTCATACTTTTACAGGCCTCAAATGCAGCAGCAGTTTAATAAATTCTATTAAGTCGACTATACAAAACAATATCTTTGATTCGTAATATTGTATTTTTGTAATTTGAGTTCTATGCTTTCGTCTCCTAGATTGCTGGAAGGGATGTATCGTAAGCTGAATAACCTTCTGGAGCGCCTTCACCAGTCTTACTTTTTCTACCTCATGCCATCGCTGTCCCACTTTGTCTCTATTGGATACTACATGCCAGCCTTCGGCCTCCTAGCTGTTATTCTACTACTTCGTGTATCCTTGCATCATAATTGCTCACACCTTTTTAGTTGACCTAAAATGAAGTTTGATTGACTGATGGGGAAAAAAACATGATACAAGGCACTGAATGTTAGCTGTGCATTTTATATGGTTTCACCCCTTGACTATGTCTCAGGCTTTAGATCTGTGGGTTCAACTTGCGACTCCACCGTCAAGAACTGAGGATGGCATTGCTGATATTGAGCAGGTCAGATATAAACATTGTTAAAAAAAATGTCAGAGAAAAGCATTTTAGTAACTTTTGTCTAAGTTTGTTTTCATGATTGTAAAAATCTGCTTTTTCCTAGCAGTCCAGTCCAGGGATGCTGTCCGTGTTGACTCCTCTGGTGATCAGCCACCTGACTGGAGCAGCTTTGTACATTCTGCCAGTTCGTTTTCAGGAGATGGCCGTCGAACACTTCCCAGTCTCTGAAACTGAAGCTGTTGTCTTGACAGCCATAGCTATTTACACAGCTGGCCTGGCTTTGCCTCATAACACACACAGGTAAATGCTGCTACTGACTATGATTCGTGGCATTTTTTATTTCTATATACCTTTTTAAGTACCGGTATCAGTTTTTTTAAGGCTTTGTTCAGGCTGGCTTTCTGGACTTTTTTTTTTTTATCTAGAAATGCTGAACAACAACTAGAAACCTGCAAAATCCAATATATGAAAACTGAAACTAAACCAAATTAGGATGTGGTTTGGAATGTGAAACCAATCTGATTCCTAATCCTTTGTCTTAGTTCTCTGAGCACTCAAATCGTATCCATCTCACTCATGATGGGAAACACGAGATCAAATCCAGAGCAGCAATACGTCTTCTAGCAGAGAGTGCATGTGCCGTTCACTGACGGTGGGGATTTTATGTGTTGTGTCCCTTTATTTATCTGCTATGGTAGAAGTTTGTTTTTGATAGGCTGCTGCAGTGCCATGCAGAAAAAAGAAAATGTAACGTGTAAAATCTCCTGCACATGATTGTGTACCTACATACAAATCCACATACATACACAAGGTAGATAACATAAACATCATGCATACATGATGCATACCAGTGTATGCATGTTGCATGATGGAGTAATCTGTTGTGTGTGTTGCAGGCTGATTTCAGGAGAGGGGACGGAGCAGGGCTGGAGGGTGCTGAAGCTCGTCGCCGTGTTGTACCTGGCTGTTCTACTAGGCTGCACTGCTCTCATTAACTTCTCCCTGGGCTTCATCCTGGCTCTCACCCTGGTGCCTGTGGCAGCTTTTGTCACACCACATGTTCCTAAGTAAGACGCCTGCACATTGGGGACCCTGCTATATAAGTATATAAGTCAAACTTTACACTGCTCCTCTTTTCCCCTTAGGATTCTTTCAGCCGTCGTCTTGGTCATCCTCAGCCCAGCCTGCACACTCCTTTTTTCGGTGTTTTTCTTCCAAGAGTTGCAGGAAATGCCTGTTAACTTCCAAGACGGCTGGTTGCTGTACCTTTCAGTCATTTCGCAGGGCATTTTGGACCACTACCTGTACGGTTCTCTGGTTTACCCACTCATTGCCTTGATGGTGTATCCATGTTGGCTGCTTTTCTGGAACATCCTCTTTTGGAAGTAGCCTGCAGGTCCACTGAAGATTTGTGCACATCCATATTCTGAGATGATCTCAGGTTTATCTGCTTTGGAGGAATGTGAAGAACTAACACTTAAATCCACAGTAGAGTGAAAAATTTTTTACTTTCTTTTCTTCTTTCTTTTTTTTTTTTGGAGAGAATGAAATTACAACTTTTTTTTTGCACATTTTGTTGGTTTAAGTTTTTTCATCCTTCAAACACCGGAGCTTTAATTTTAAATTAAAATTAATTTCAACTGAGCAGAAACAAATTGGTTTATGTTGCATAACTTTTGGAATGATGTAAATGGTTAAAGGGATGGGGGAAATGTCTTACTCTTGTTGGGAAAACTTGGATTTCTTTTGAAATATTTTGGTTTTTAGAGCTGAAAGTAACATACTGCACTGTTTATTTAAAAAAAAAATCATTTGTCAGACTGGATGGTAATAAGAGAATGGTTAAACAACAAACTGCTCTTTTTAAACATAATGTCTACATCTGGTGGTAAGACATCACTACGTCAAATATTTTTGTACTTGTTTTGAATGTTTTTTTAAAACGTGTTTATTTCCTATTTAAAACTACAAAAATAAAAGTCTGAAAAGTTAAAGTGATGAGTGGGATGTTTTGAACTAAGTATTGGTCTCACATTATTTAAAATAAGCAAATTATATTCATTAAAAACTGTATGAAAATATGTTGAAAATATTTCATGAATTTGCTGAATTGAATGCCAGTATTCTCCTAAAAATAAAATGGGTGGAAGAAGGGCATGAAAGTACTGCAATGTTTAAAATATACCTGGAAACAGTCATGCTCACTAGCTGCTGATCATTTGCATAACTGGGTGTAAAATGAGCATCTCGGATCTAAACAAAAGGCTTTCTGTATTAAAGATGGGGAGCACTCAGTGAATGGTTATGAAACATTTATCACCAACTTCAGATAAACAACTCAGGGAATTTAAAAAATGGCTGCCTTGACTGAGTGTGTAAGGACGGTCATTCATTGATCAGGTCAGTGTTTAATCCTCGGTTCCTGCAGACCATGTGTCAAAGTATTAGTGTCAAGCTGCCGTGTGTCATCCACAATGACAGCTCCCTGCTCTTCACTAAAAAAATTGATGGGTGAAAAGCAGAGAAACAATTTCCCTAAGGAATAAATTTAAAAAAGGTTACATGATCAATAATGTGAAAATCACTGAATGGTCTCAGGAAGATTTTCAACTACTGCCGGGGATAAAGTTAACCAGTCAACAATTACAGATTAAAGCTTTACCATACAGAATAGAAAGCAGGCATGGTTAACAAACGCTGATGTATATAGATTTACCTAGAAGTCTGTCCTGTAGTCTCATGAACTTAAAGGCACACTATGCAGTTTTTGCTTGTTTTTAGCACCCCCTAGTGTCCGATTTAAGTCACTTGTAAAAACGTTAGCATTGTTTTTGCTCAGAAACACCTAAATCACCTCAGTCTTCACTGCTTTCTACTGGAGCGGTTCATCACTCATTCAAAGAAATCAGCTGTTCAAGCAGGGAGAGATGGGAAAAAAAATGCAGGAATCATGAGCTAAAAACACTCCACTGATATCAGCTAGCCACATCTGGTTAGCTTAATCCTTGCGAGATACGTGACTTTGAGACTTCAGAGCACCGGACTGGAGACTCAAGTTGCAAATAAGACACAAGCAGCAGATGGGGCTGAGTGACTAAAGGGTCATATTAGCACATACTGGCTCAAGAAAAAGATTTTAAAAATGAAAAAATTACATAGTGTGCCTTTAAAAGTTATATTCTGATTAGGAATTATGGGTATTTTGTGCCTATGAGCCAACATCCTGGATCCTACAGGTGTGCCTTACACATTTTTATGCACTTTGCAGAACAATCCATCCAGCTCTTTCAGGGAATTTCTTTCATATCTCGGCAATAAATTACACCAAAATCTGCACAAAAAGTCCAGGTTTACACTACAAACCAGAACCAAATCACTAAAACTACATCCCAACAAAAAGTTTAAGCATGTTAAGTTTTTTAAAGCATGTTGCTGACATAAAAACTCACAAAAATTATTTTTTTATGCCGTCTGTGAACTATTTTCATTTGCATAAACTCCTCTGGTAACTGAAATTTGATTTTATTTACCAGCCAAACTGCTAAGTGTCTAAACGAGGCTCCCTCGTGTACAACGAGGAAAAGGGGGTTGCAAGAGTTGCAGGAAAAAAGGCAAAGAACAGACATGCAGACAGGTTCCTTCCTTTATAATTAGATTATGTACTGAAAAAACATCTTTCTTTAGCTCTCACAGCCCAGACGCAATCAAGTACAGTTAAACCACCGGCTGAAATATACATTAAATACTTAATGCATTTTGGTAAAAATAATACACTAAATACAATGTTATAAAAAAATAATACAAGCACTTGACAACCCTGTAAACAACCCATGCGTCCTCTTCTCAGCCATCTTTTTCCGTCTTTACATTTTCAGTATTTTGGCACCAACAATGTAGAGAATGACAGAACAGAGTATTGCACAAGGCTTCACCTTTCTTCTCACTTCACAGTTGGCAGATGCCATGGATGAGAGTCCCTCAGCTTCAGTTGCAATCAGGTGCAAAAAAAAAAAAAAAAAGGCATCATCCCTTTCTCTTCTAAAATAAATAGACTGTGTTGTTTGCGCCACACATACACACACCCTTTAAAATAAATAGCAAAGAGGTCAATGAGATGCACGTCATGGTCATGTCACGTTGTCCATTTATAAACAGGCGAAAGCTCTCTGTCAGTTCATCACCTGAACCTTGACCGGCGCCGCTTTGCTTCACGCTGCGCTGCCTCCAACGCGCCGCATTCAGACAAACTCTCAGTGCACTTCACTGTCTGTGTGAGGATTTTGTCAATATGTATATTTCACTCTCTGTGTGTGTACGCGCATGTGTAGGTTAGCGAGAATTAATATCCAGACAGCGATGATGGGCAGTCAGCTGCTGCTTAAACCAGACTCTCTGCGATCCTCTCTTCTTCCTTTCTCCTTTGTGTGAGAAATTGGAGTGAAAAGGGAAAAAAAAGGAGGTGACTGTTTGAGGGTAAATGTTAAATGGGGTGTTTCAGCTGTATTGATTGCTCGATAGGTTGTACCTGCTGGATACAGCTGTGTTTGTCCGGTCTAGCGGTGGCACAGATCTCGCAGCCAGGACGAGATGGCTTGTTTATAAAAGTGCACGAAGGACACGCCCACTCTATCTGCTGACAGATGAGAGTGAAAACATTTAGTCAAGTTAACCTCCATAAAAAGATCTATCTTTCAACATTTAATCTACTGCGTCAGATTGTTTATTACCTGTGATTTACTGGCTTTACTGGTGTGATCATTCAGCTGCAGCTTCTCAAGATCAAGGACATCTTTGATGTTATTCCCCCCACCTGTTAGAAACAAGGTTAAAAACTGAAATAAAAACAAGTTTTACTCGTAAAAAAAATTATACAGGAAGTCTAGTCATTTAATCACATATTGCTCCACGTGATTTTTAAATCAAATTTGAGCAAAACTGTGTCCTTAAATGTAAGATATGAGCAAGAAACTCATTCAAACTTTTTTAAATTAATGTATTTCCACAACAATAGAAATTTCTGCACAACAACACAGAAAAAACATTATGAAAATAACGTGTTGCTATAATTTTATTACTTTCCTAAATAAAAAACTCCAGCAGACACTTGTAGGCTTGTATAAATTGATGAATCGACATCGGTTATAGTGTCTAAGTCTTGTTTATCTATTTTACCCCGACAACAGCTTAATGCGCACTACCCATCAAGCTGCTACTCATACTAGGTTATGACAGAGAAAACAGTTTTTACCATGAAACAGCAACAGTTTACTTGCAGGTTTATTAGAGGGAAAAAAACTGATATCTGATATGAAAAAGATGAATAAATAAACACAGAAATCTAGGAGCTAAAACACTACAGAGCTCAGTTACAGCACTGCAGAGATTATAGTTTAGAAGTTGTAGTAAAATCTAGCAGGTGCACAGAATCCTACTCAGACTGTACCTGGTAATCTTTCCTGTTTGGCATCAAAAGGCTAAAATACACTAACACACACAAGCAGAAAAAATAACTACTCTGTGTTTAAACTCACAAACTGCAGAAGAATTGCAGTTTATAGAACAAACAGACTACCTGAACTTTGATGGGTGTTTGTAGAACTCACCCTGGTTGTTATGGGGGAGTCTGGAGGGCAGGGTGCTGTAACCTCTCCAGTCTTGAGAGGTGGGGCCGTTGCCTGGGGGGAGAGGTGTTGCCAGCACAGCGCTCTCCAGGTCTTGCTGGAACAGCTGGCGTGTGATGCAGGCTTGGCGGGCAGAAATCAAGTAAAGGTACGCCGTATCTCCGTCCTTCTGTACTCCGTACGAGGCTAACGATCTCAGCTCGGTACACAGGCACTGACCGATCACCCAACGCTGCACACGAGGATGGAAACCGTACTCCAGAAACACCTGAAGAAAAACATTAACTAGTAAAAAAAAGGCCACAACAGGTTTTGATTTCTTTGAATCAACTGAAGGTTTACTGACCTGTTCTTTGAGCTCAGCCACCGTCATGTAGGGAAAAACTTTCACTGTGACGCAACAGGAAGACGAAGCATCCTCTACCACCACAGACAGACTGAAACACAAATATTTTCCTGCAGGTTAACACACACACACACAAAGCAGCTTCTAGGACTTTATATCATCCAATCCTCACTTGATTTCTCCGTCGGCATAGTTTTTTTGGGACGGTTGTATCGTCAGCACTGCTTTCTGTCGGGCCAGTGCAGATGCATGCTGGGAAGCAGCCTGAGCGTCACCTGCTTCAATTGCCCTGGAAAGCTCCAAACACAGCTCCTCTGAAAATCAGGGGGGGGGCAAAGGTCACATCTTTGAAAGATGCTTTGAGCAGAGATGCAGATAAAGTGGGATTCTCACCACAGAGCGGCAGAGAGGCTGAGCTCCACTGCTCCGTAACTGCTGCTGTGCTGTTCTGTTTGCTATCTGATTCACACGTGTTAATATTCGCAACTGTCAGAAAGGAGAAGAAGCTTTACAACATGTAAA
>SSNR01000063.1:1001797-1028722 GCA_006937965.1 Callopanchax toddi | reverse complement strand
AAAAAAAAAAAAGGCATCATCCCTTTCTCTTCTAAAATAAATAGACTGTGTTGTTTGCGCCACACATACACACACCCTTTAAAATAAATAGCAAAGAGGTCAATGAGATGCACGTCATGGTCATGTCACGTTGTCCATTTATAAACAGGCGAAAGCTCTCTGTCAGTTCATCACCTGAACCTTGACCGGCGCCGCTTTGCTTCACGCTGCGCTGCCTCCAACGCGCCGCATTCAGACAAACTCTCAGTGCACTTCACTGTCTGTGTGAGGATTTTGTCAATATGTATATTTCACTCTCTGTGTGTGTACGCGCATGTGTAGGTTAGCGAGAATTAATATCCAGACAGCGATGATGGGCAGTCAGCTGCTGCTTAAACCAGACTCTCTGCGATCCTCTCTTCTTCCTTTCTCCTTTGTGTGAGAAATTGGAGTGAAAAGGGAAAAAAAAGGAGGTGACTGTTTGAGGGTAAATGTTAAATGGGGTGTTTCAGCTGTATTGATTGCTCGATAGGTTGTACCTGCTGGATACAGCTGTGTTTGTCCGGTCTAGCGGTGGCACAGATCTCGCAGCCAGGACGAGATGGCTTGTTTATAAAAGTGCACGAAGGACACGCCCACTCTATCTGCTGACAGATGAGAGTGAAAACATTTAGTCAAGTTAACCTCCATAAAAAGATCTATCTTTCAACATTTAATCTACTGCGTCAGATTGTTTATTACCTGTGATTTACTGGCTTTACTGGTGTGATCATTCAGCTGCAGCTTCTCAAGATCAAGGACATCTTTGATGTTATTCCCCCCACCTGTTAGAAACAAGGTTAAAAACTGAAATAAAAACAAGTTTTACTCGTAAAAAAAATTATACAGGAAGTCTAGTCATTTAATCACATATTGCTCCACGTGATTTTTAAATCAAATTTGAGCAAAACTGTGTCCTTAAATGTAAGATATGAGCAAGAAACTCATTCAAACTTTTTTAAATTAATGTATTTCCACAACAATAGAAATTTCTGCACAACAACACAGAAAAAACATTATGAAAATAACGTGTTGCTATAATTTTATTACTTTCCTAAATAAAAAACTCCAGCAGACACTTGTAGGCTTGTATAAATTGATGAATCGACATCGGTTATAGTGTCTAAGTCTTGTTTATCTATTTTACCCCGACAACAGCTTAATGCGCACTACCCATCAAGCTGCTACTCATACTAGGTTATGACAGAGAAAACAGTTTTTACCATGAAACAGCAACAGTTTACTTGCAGGTTTATTAGAGGGAAAAAAACTGATATCTGATATGAAAAAGATGAATAAATAAACACAGAAATCTAGGAGCTAAAACACTACAGAGCTCAGTTACAGCACTGCAGAGATTATAGTTTAGAAGTTGTAGTAAAATCTAGCAGGTGCACAGAATCCTACTCAGACTGTACCTGGTAATCTTTCCTGTTTGGCATCAAAAGGCTAAAATACACTAACACACACAAGCAGAAAAAATAACTACTCTGTGTTTAAACTCACAAACTGCAGAAGAATTGCAGTTTATAGAACAAACAGACTACCTGAACTTTGATGGGTGTTTGTAGAACTCACCCTGGTTGTTATGGGGGAGTCTGGAGGGCAGGGTGCTGTAACCTCTCCAGTCTTGAGAGGTGGGGCCGTTGCCTGGGGGGAGAGGTGTTGCCAGCACAGCGCTCTCCAGGTCTTGCTGGAACAGCTGGCGTGTGATGCAGGCTTGGCGGGCAGAAATCAAGTAAAGGTACGCCGTATCTCCGTCCTTCTGTACTCCGTACGAGGCTAACGATCTCAGCTCGGTACACAGGCACTGACCGATCACCCAACGCTGCACACGAGGATGGAAACCGTACTCCAGAAACACCTGAAGAAAAACATTAACTAGTAAAAAAAAGGCCACAACAGGTTTTGATTTCTTTGAATCAACTGAAGGTTTACTGACCTGTTCTTTGAGCTCAGCCACCGTCATGTAGGGAAAAACTTTCACTGTGACGCAACAGGAAGACGAAGCATCCTCTACCACCACAGACAGACTGAAACACAAATATTTTCCTGCAGGTTAACACACACACACACAAAGCAGCTTCTAGGACTTTATATCATCCAATCCTCACTTGATTTCTCCGTCGGCATAGTTTTTTTGGGACGGTTGTATCGTCAGCACTGCTTTCTGTCGGGCCAGTGCAGATGCATGCTGGGAAGCAGCCTGAGCGTCACCTGCTTCAATTGCCCTGGAAAGCTCCAAACACAGCTCCTCTGAAAATCAGGGGGGGGGCAAAGGTCACATCTTTGAAAGATGCTTTGAGCAGAGATGCAGATAAAGTGGGATTCTCACCACAGAGCGGCAGAGAGGCTGAGCTCCACTGCTCCGTAACTGCTGCTGTGCTGTTCTGTTTGCTATCTGATTCACACGTGTTAATATTCGCAACTGTCAGAAAGGAGAAGAAGCTTTACAACATGTAAATATAAACAAATTGGTATTTGATGATGTCAGCTTTTGATCTGGCTACACTTGGTTTGGTGAAATGTTCTCCTCAGTGTCAAGCTGACCTCTGTGTGCCTCCGTCAGGGACGACACCACCACGGTGGCCCACTCCTCGGCCTCTCGGTCACAGCGGAAATTGAAGCGGATGCAGTCATGAGGCGGAGCAGCAAGACGCATCTCATGGCAGCGAGAGGATTTAACCTCGTACTGCACCGAGCGCAAGTCAAACTCTGCAATGAACTGAGGGTAAAAACACAATATGTAACATTTACTTATATGTTATGACATTTCGTTTTAATTGCTATTGCCAGAGAAAATGCAGCTGGAGAAAATAAATACATTTTGAATCTACTCTAAGTGATGTACATTATGCACAAGTAGAGAAAAAAAAAATCCCTAAATAAGCAGTAATGAGTGAAATCTTCACTCTGAAACAAACTCATTGGTGGGACAATCTGGCAGCGAGATGAATCTTTTACACTTTCTGTTTCTGTTCATTCACTGCAGCACCAGAGGGAACTTAAGGTCACTGAAGTCTGTCGTCGAGAGACAAAAGCAGCACAGAGGGCTTTGGCTCCTGGCAGAAAGAACGGGTTTATGAATTTTCTGAAATGTCTGTGAAAAGTCCTGTAGATGATCTAAAAGCAGCTGCCATCAAAGGAGGGAGAATATCTCACATAACACTGGGATAAAAAGCAGATTCAGAGCAAGGAAGACTTTAAGAAGACATCACGCAGGAAACTTTGTAGATAAGGGATGAGAGTTAGGTTTGGATATTTTGGGGCAAGTAGAGAGTAAAAATTTAACTTTTGTATCCACATTTTGGCTTGTTGTAAACAATCACCAACTAAAATAAGAGATTGGACAGAATTCTTACTTTTACTTCCAATTCCAATTTAAATTATCTTCAAAATAATAAATTAACTAACTACAACTTATAAGCTAAAGCTACTTTATTTTCTAAAATATTATCTTAAATAAAAATAAATTTAATGTTATTGCTTTAGCTTGCTGTTTTTTTTGTGTGCCAAATCAACAATGCAAAACCCCTAAATGCCAATTTGTTGTCACATTATTGCTCACGTTTATCCACAGATGACAGATATTTAGCATATAACCAGAAAGTCACTGTTTAAGCCTCCAAGTTGGTGCAAAGAAAAGAATAATCCAAACAGCTGAGGAGTAAAAATGACATCATCACGTACACTGTCCTTATTTTGTGGCCTATGGTGTTTTCTAGTCTTCTGGGAATCAATTTGACCCCTGAAAGCAGCAAAGAGGGTTAATGAATGAAGAATTATAGTAAAAACTTTACAGTAGAGTTAGTCATCTAAAGTTAATAAGTGATGTATAAGTGAAGAATAAATAGTGAAGTTTTACAGGTGACTTTGTCTCGTGTGGCATCTTTATGAAATGCCAATTAAGTAAAGTAATTTAATGCTGAAACCCAGCTGTCCTTGAATCAACTTGCTAGGATTAATGTCCTGAAGGACTGAAATCTACACCTGCACAGGTGGAAACCAGGATGATCATCTTCTGACAACCACAATGCTGAGACCAGAGGAGGGTGGTAATCTATACCTGAGGCTGAAACCTGCTTTTATGGATTAAAACTTCATGGATCCGATGTTAACATTACACTTCATTTTCCCTGAAAAGCAGAAAATGGAAAGTGAAACTAAAAGCCTGCTCAACTACAAGATAATAGACTCATCTGGCTCTTTGGATTACAAATGCAAATGTTTAGTTTTAACTAAATCTTATTAAAACTCTGCTGGACAGCAGGATCCAGCATTGGAACTATTTAAAATGGCGTGTGGGCCTTTGGTAATGTGGTTCAACACACGGTGGTTACTCTCGTAGAAGCACATAACTGCAGAATTTTCATATAAACATACAGGTGTGTGTGTGTGTGTGTGTGTGTGTGTGTGTGTGTGTGTGTGTGTGTGTGTGTATGTATGTGTGTGTGAGTGTGAAATCTCACCACACTGCGGTTTCCGCTCGTATCTCTCAGCGCCAGTCGGAACTCTCCGGCCCGGCTCGGGTCCATGCTGAGCTGCAGGCGCAGAGCCTCGCTGCCTGCTCCGGGGAGGCACAGGGGTCGGATCCCGGAATGGGACACTGAAACGCGGACTGACATTAGAACAGTACTGCAGCAAGCGGCTGAGCCAGGCCCGCTGCATGTCGCCTGCTGCTGGGACGAGGCAGTCACCGAAGCTGGAGGAGCCCAGCTGCCCGAGCTGAGAGCCATGTCGCGGACACCAGGCGGAGGGAGTGTCGTTACTGCTGTCCGGTGTCTATACGGTCCGCCGCTGCTTATAGTAAAGGCATTTGTTTATGGGTGGGCTACAGTTATATTCTATTCTCGCAAATTCTTCCATTTCTACCCGAGCCGAGCAGACGAGGAGCGAAAGAAAAACAAAATAGGAAGCAGAAGGTTACGTCTGTTATTTACGTCCGTGTAGAAACAGAGCCGTGAATTATTTTTCCGACCTCAAAGAAACCGCATAATANGATGCAAGAGTGTTTGTTTATAGCAAAATTTTCATGCAGAAATTATGATTTAACAAGAATTTCGAAACAAACTCAATTATTTGTCAAATAATAATGTATTGTTGTTGTTGTTGTTATGTAATGTTATTTAGATGACATGTTTTTTCCAATATGTTTTTTTATTGTTTGTAAATGCATAATGTTTAATGTCTGATTAGTTCATGCTAAATTAAATGCTTATAAGTTTGAGGGGCAGTACACATTATTCAATACAATATATGCCAGATATATAAGTGACTGCACTTTATCACAAAGGAATACCAGATCTTTTAGAGGCACCTACATCAGTATTTAAAATAGCAAGTAGATTTAAAAAAATTAGTCTAAAAAAAGACAAGAAAGCTCTTGTTATAACCTCCACTCTATGTTTTTCTGAGCTGTAGCAAAAGTTGATTAAATCTGGTTTAACCCAGTTCAAAAGTAGCACAGCTGTCTCTGGTTTGTCTTGTCAGGACAAAAAGTTAACAAATAACAACAACGTAAATTGATTATTTGTCTGATGTTCTCTTAGGTGCACTTAGTAAAGGAATAACAAAAAATATCATTTGCCAACAGGAGCCCATCCTTTAAGTTGACTGCACAGCCTGTTAATGTGGCATGTATTAACACTTGAATTCCAAGTATATCTTTAACTGCAAACAATATTTCACTTGCAACAAACTGAAGAGAAAAAAAGAAACGGTCCTGCTCACAGCATCTCTAGTCAGAGAGAAAATATGTTTGTCACACAGCAGATCAGCTCCAGTATGAAGAACAAGAAGCAGTTAGACTATTCAGTCCTGGTCAGACGGATGAACCAAATTAAAGAAGAGCTCAAGCAGGTAAAGACAACTAGTTAATGTCTCATATCTGCAGATTGTGAATGGAGAAGAAAAATCTGTGGTTATATAACTTATATTGCATAACTGTTTTCAATTTGCCTGCAAAGGGAGTGAAAAAGCCCTATAGGGAGCTAATAGATGTCTCCTGGGGTGACCCACACAGGACAGGAGTGAAGCCTGTGTCATTTGTCAGACAGGTAATATGAGACCTTCAAAAGAGACTCTGCAGAGCTGTTAACTTCATTAACACCTTTTATTAAACTCTATCTCACAGGTTCTGGCAGCATGCCTTTACCCTCAGCTTTTGGAGAGGGACACACTGCCAGTGGATGTCAGACAGAGGGCTCAGAGACTGCTGGAGACATGTGAAGGAGGGAGTGTGGGTAAGAGAAGTTTCATGAATAAAAAATATATATTACCATATATAAATCAAATATTCAGTGTTTCAACATCTTAGAGTGTGAACAAAAGCATTTAAAGTTTTTTTTATTAGATACTTTTCTGTAGAATTCTTGTATTGTAGCTCAGGCAGTAATATATGGGGTGCCGTTTGTAAAGTCAAAGTCATAATTTAAGAGCAACATTTTGGGTTATTTAGATTAATTGTAAAAGAGAAAAAATGGGAGCAAATTTTTCAAAGTCATATTTTCATAATTTTATTCATTCATTTATAAATGTCAAAGTTGCCAACTAAATATTTAGTTAGCAAGCTAAATATTTAATTTAGAGTTAAATATTTGTTTTGCAAATGAAATAATTACAGTATGTCTGACCTAAATATTTAGTTTGTAAAATAAATATTTAATTTACTAACTAAATATTTATTTTACACACTAAATATTTTGCTCTAAATTAAATATTTATTTTCCAAAAATAAATATTTAGATCCCAGCTAAATATTTATTTTGGAGCTAAACATTTAGTTTGCAAATATTCTAAAAATTAACATTTATTTAGCAAACTAAATATTTAATTTGGAGCTAAATATTTGTTTTGTAAATTGAATATTTAGCTCCAAATTCAATATTTAGCTGTTATCTAAATATTTAGCTAAATATTTATTTTGGAAACTAAATATTTAATTTGGAGCTAAATGTTTAGTTTGTCAACTAAATATTTAGCTGTGACCTAAATTTTTAGCTAATATGCTAATTCACTTGCCAGCGGAAGTGGGTTACCCCCAAAAAAGCTGGATCTTGTTAACCTCTTGCAGCAGCAAATTTGTGAAATCTAGGTAGGTAGGGTAAGGTCCCACCTTTCTCACCTATGATTGGCTACAAGCACGCTCTCTCTCGTTTGGCTGTAGGGCCTTCTGGGAAGCTCCCTCGCCTCTGATTGGCTAGAAGGTTTGCAAATTCGATGCTGCAAGAGGTTAGCAAGATCCAGCTTTTATTTTGGTAACCTACTTCCACTTATAGGCAAGTGAATTTGCATATTAGCTAAATATTTAGGTGAGACTAATATTTAGTTAGCAAAAGTAATATTTAGCTAAATATTTAGATTACAGCTAATATTGAATTTGGAGCTAAATATTCAATTTACAAAATGAATATTTAGCTCCAAATTAAATATTTAGTTTGCTACATAAATATTAATTTTCAGAACAAAATATTTATTTCGCAAACTAAATGTTTAGTTCCAAAATAAATATTTAGCTGGGATCTAAATATTTATTTTGGAAATTAAATAAATATTTAGGTCAGACATACATATTTAATTTGTAAAACAAATATTTAACTCTAAATTAAATATTTAGCTAGCTAACTAAACATTCAGGTGGCAACTTTGACATTTATAAATGTATGAATAAATTGATGAAAATATAACTGAAAAATGAGCTCCCATTATTTTTCCTTCACGATAGGCTTTTATACAAGTGTTTTATTTAAGATAGAGCAAATCAAAGTGTTTCTGCAACTTTATAAAATAAAAAAATGACCTCATCAGTCAATAATATTATTGTTTTTATTCATATGTGTTTGATCAAGGTTTCTGTTTATTTCTTCAGGTTCGTATACTGACACACCAGGTTTACCAGAAACAGTTCGGAGAGTCAGTGAGTTCATAAAGAAACGAGATGGTGGTTTTCCATCTTATCCTGAAAACATTTACATCAGCCCCGGCTCCCAGTGGTCCCTCTGGGTAATGTTTCTAAAACGCTGCTTAGAGATTCTTACTTCTATTAAAAATCAACCTAACCTTCTCTGCTCATTATTAGAACATTCTGAAAATCTTGGTGAGTCCTAATGCTTCACCCAAAACTGGAGTGTTGGCTCCAGCCCCATGCCATCCTACTTCTACTCTGTCCATACTGGACCTGGGAGCAGAGGTGATTCCCTACTACCTCAGTGAGGAACAGGGCTGGGCGCTGCAGGTAGAGGAGCTACAGCGAGCGCTGGAGTCCTCAAAGGAAGTCTGTAAACCCCTTGCTCTGTACATCATTAACCCTGGAAACCCTGCAGGTAGTAAAATCCACTGATATTGAGATTTTCTCAGTGGTTCTTTGTATTTAAGTCCACACCATGTTGCCATGTAGGACTGGTTCAAAGCAGAGAATCAATGCAAGAAGTGATCCGATTTGTTTCTGAGAAGAAGCTCTTTCTTCTGGCTGATGAGGTGAGTGACTCAAGTTTTAGGAGACTACCATGAAACACTGCTGCTGTGTAAACCAGCATGCATGTTTCTCCTCAGGTCTACCAGGACTGTGTTCATGGGGAAAACATTGAGTTTTTATCCTATAAAAGGGTTCTGGGTGAGATGGGGCCTCCTCTGTCAGATACAGTAGAACTGGCATCATTCCACTCAGCATCCAAAGGCATCATGGGAGAGTGAGTTCTTTTAGGGTCTAGGATTTAATTCAGAAAAATAGATGTAATGAAGATGTGCTGCTAAAAGCTTCTTTACGTGAATCCCTTCCACCAGGTGTGGAATGCGTGCTGGTTATGTTGAGCTTGTAAATCTCGACCCCATGGTTTGTAAACACTTGGTCAGTGTCTTCCATCTTTCCTGCGCACCTGTGATGGGTCAGATCGCCCTGGACGTGATGATAAACCCTCCCCAGCCAGGAGACCCCTCGTACCCTCTTTACGATGAGGCAGGTGATACAAGAAATTGTGTTTTGACTCCCTAAGGACATGTGGTTCCTCTGTTATACATTTGCAAATATTGTGCAGGAGACACAACACATCAGGACGACACTGACTGAAAATGCAAGGAGAGTCTTTGAGGTTGTTAACTGCTTGCCAGGCTTCAGCTGCCAACCTGTGGAAGGAGGAGTGTTTGCATTCCCCAGAATGCATCTTCCACCTAAAGCCATCCAGAAAGCAAAGGTTACAGAATGCAGTACACACCATCCAAATCATGCAGGTAAAGAAAGCTGCAATATTGGTGTTTTGTCATAAAGCACGATGTGTTTGTAGGAAGTGGATCTGGCACCAGACACATTTTACTGTATCAGACTGCTGGAAGAGGCAGGAGTGTTGACCAGACCTGGTTCCGAGTACGGACAACAAGAGGGCACATATCACATCAGGTGAGGCTGAAGCACTGCTCGAATTAAGTCGTTTTAAACTTTATCAGCAACTCCCATCTGTTTGTGTCCATAGATTTTTCATCATGATCCCTTCGGACATCATGAGAGAGTTACTGAGGCGTTTGAGCATCTTTCACACAAAGTTTTTGAAGGAGTTTTCCTAAAATATGAGGGGGGGGGGGGGGGGGGGGGGGGGGTGTTTTCTGTAAGTTTAGATGATAAAAAGAATCACTCTTCTCCTGTCTACATGTTTATTTCAGTAAATGACTTTGTATTTACAATCCATTTAGTTGATGTTGATATTTACTTACAGTAAACCCAACTCTGCTCCTCAAAAATTAAATCAGTTTAATAAAAAAACAAAGTCCAAAATTCAAAGGATGGATTTTTAACACCTTAAATAGAGTTTATTTTTTACAAAGAAAACAAAGCAGTCCACTTTGGACTTCAGCATGAGCGTTCCCATGTAGTTCTGATCATTAACAGACCTTATTACTGAACAGTGTTGTGAACAATAAGTCTAGATATTTGGATCCAATTTTTTTCAATCCACCTCATTTTCTATGCTGTGATTCTGAAGAACAGGACTGGACTCTGTATTGTTGAGCAGCTCCACTATTAACGATATGAGGTTTCCATCTTGAGTGATGTTTGCGTTGCCGGGGTTGTTGAGGTTTCGGAACAGCATGGTTTGAATGGAAGTTCGGAGCTCCCAAAGCAGCTCCCAAGTCTCAACTGGCAGCTCGCAGCGCACCAAGGACCGCCCAGGAAACGAAACTTCCACCATGTTGTTGTTTACTGAGACACAAAATAAAAATGATGAATGAGGTGTGAAAATACAAGATGAAGATAAACACGCACTCATAGTATGTTGGTTAACCTCAGGTCATTGCATATGGAGCGCCATACTTCAATACTTGTGTTGTTTTTTTTTTTTAAACCAGTTTCGGCTTAATTGCTCATTTTATATGCCTTTTTAATAAAACTTGTTAGCAATGTCACTTTGCTGCAGCCTATACAGCTGTCTATTAATTTGTGGAGCTGTCGGTCAGTTGGTTGTCATGACAACAGAGGCATGTGGGCAGGTGGAAAGTTGGGAGAGGACAGAAGAGAGTACAGGTTTAGCATTAGCAGCTGACTCATTAATTCATTAGTCAAACATTACAGTATTGTTTATGTCTCACAATCTACCAGCACTACCTTCATTGACGTGTCGAGTACAATACACAGCTGATATATTATACACACACAGTCCATTACATGTCCTGAATATGCTCTCAACCACCTCCAAACACAGCCCGGACTACTACAGATACACTACCTGTCTCTGTGATATCACAGTCTGTGAGCAGCAACAGGGCAAGAGGATGGACCTCAGAAGAGTCTCTGATGAAAACATTCCCATTTGACTTGACCGCGCTAAAGAAGGTCAGCCAACGACTGGGGAGGTTTTCTTTTCCTCTGCAACAAAATGGACAAATGATAAGTTTATGTGAATGTTAGGCTGATTTAACACTGTAGGGAAAAACTGATCACACTCAACCTGTTGACTGAAGAGCGATGAAGCAGCACCGGCCCGCTGACTGTTCGGAGAGTTATGTTGTTAGGACGAAAGCGTCCCTTGGTCACTACACCTTTCTTCACCTAAAAACACAACAGGTTATTTAGAATGTCATTCCAACATGCACTATTTGTGATAATCTCAACAACGACAAGTAGGTTTTACTGAGAAATCTTAAAATAAAAAAATAAGTAGGAACATCATCATTCAGGGAGGCGGTGATGTACCTGAATCAGGTTGGGATACAGTCCTGCAAGCAACACAGCCTTAAGCAGCTCATCCTGGTTACTGTGCTCATTGTAGATAGAAGTGTGTCGCTGACACTCACTGACATTGGAAACCAGCCCTGCTTCATGCAGGTTCACACTGAACTGAGAGATGAGACCTAACGAAGGAGAAAGCAGGAGAGGGAAGTGTTTTATTGATGTTGTAGCAAAAAGCGGCACAAACAGCCGACTTTGACAGTGTTTACACTGGAAGTTTATGTGAGAGTAAAATGTCACTGAGACAAACCGTTGATAAATCGAAGGCTGGTTTTGGACAGAGTGTAATTGTCCAGATATTCATCTCTGTCCTCTCTGTCTCCTTCATGCTGCGCTCTCCTCCAGCCCAGAACTGCTCTACTCAACACCAGAAAGTCACTATGGCTGGAGCCACTCAGGTCCTCTTTGGCCTGGAAAGTCAGGAAAAAAAAAAAAAAAAAGATCTTAAAAAAAAAATTCAAACCTTTTTCAAAGACTAAACTTTAAAAGAAAGTGAACACCATAACTAAATTAAGCCTATATTAGACTGATTGGAAATACTTGGAATTTATTTTATTAGGGTAAAAAAAACAAATACACTCTTATAAATGCAGTCACTTCCCTCACCTTTTTGACAAGTGCCCGGTTCTGCAGGCTGTTGTGGAATGGGTCTCTGGTGAGACAGGCAGCCACTGACAACATGGGCAAAACACATCTGAACATGGCACTCAGAACCAGAACTTTGCCCAGCCGTGGGTCACAAGACAAGCAGGAGACACGCTCGCCTAAAGGAGTCAGGGTCTCCGTTTTGTCCAGAACCCCTGTTAAAGCAGGACAATGTAGTTAATTTAAAGTCAACGTAAAACTTTATAAACAAGTTTCAGTGATCGTTTCATGTCGTTCTCACTCACCTATTTCTTGGAGATTCTGCACTGCATCCCTCACCGCTTCTGGTTCCGGACTGTCCAAAACTTGGGACAAGAAATCTACAGCCTGCAGATGCATATAAAACAAGTCAATATGAGGGGAAAATAGTGCATAAAAAAATAAAATCGGCTGATCTTTTAAAGTACCTTGCAGTTAGGACTGTGGATTTTTGCTTGTAATACTAAACTCTCCAGAGGGGTACGCAGGATCTCAGGAACAGGAAAGAGAGTCATGGATTCCAGTTGTTTCCGTGGGAACAGGTGGTAGGACCGTCCTGGCTGACAACGTCCTGCTCTCCCTTTCCTTTGTGTGACATTAGAGCGAGATATCCAAACTGTATCCAGACAGGAAACCTGGAAAATCAAATGATTGGATACATTGAGACTTTTTAAAAAAACAACTTTCTTTGCTTATAGATTCAGATTGGAAGAAGAAATAACCTTCGTCCGTGGGTCATAATTCTGTTCCTTGTGAGTCCCAGCATCCACCACATGAACAATATCATCGATTGTGATGGAGGTCTCAGCAATATTAGTGGCGAGAACTATTTTCCTCTGGCCCACTTGGGGGCGCTGGAACACAACCTGCTGGTCAGACACCGATAAGCTGGAGTGCACTAGAAATAAAATATAAGTGATTAAAGTTCTGTTGTAGCTGGGGAAAGAAAATCCAGATTGATTTGTTCGTCGGTTCTTACAAGGCAGAATCTTGTGAGAATCTGAGGAGAAGCATCGTTTTTCCTCGAGCTTGTCTTGAACAGCTCTGATGTCCTGCCACCCGGGGAGGAAACACAGAATTGCCCCTGTAGAATGATGGGAAAAGAAATGTGTGAAGCCAAAATTTATGCACAAAAAAAAGGCATCATCGAGTGTTCAGTACCTGGTTCTCCATGCCTGTCGATGTGCTCGATAACGTCTGCTACAAGATCTAGATCTGGTGTTGCCTCATCGGATACCCACTTAAACAAAATCAGATACAAGCTTATGAGAAAAAAACTGGACAAATAACTCATCACATAAAATGCTAATACATTTTTAAATTTTGACTTATACCTGCTTGCCCATCTCCTCCTTTCTGCTGTCTAAATGTGGGCGTCCCATCTCCCTCAGCACATCCTCCAGATATCGGTCTTTTACCGGGTGCATGAACCCCGGCACCTTCACAATGGGACAGCCTCCAAAGTACTCAGCCAGCCTCTGGTTGTCCCCAGTAGCACTCATTAGCACAATTCGCAAATCAGGGTTTTCATTTAAGCTGGAGCGCAGCAAGGCCAGCAGCAGGTCTGTGTTCACATCTCTCTCGTGGACCTCGTCCACCACAACGTGACTGATCCCTTTCAGGGTTGGGTTTGACTGGAGCTTCTTCAACAGGACCCCCACTGTAAGGAAGAGCATGGATCCTCCGCTGTGTTCTGGGGGTCGACTCTCAAGTCTCACCTAATTACAGAACAGAATCACTGAACCAGAACATATTTGACTAAATGATTCAAAGTTCAAAGAGATAAAAAATATTTTACCTTGCTATGTACAGAAATTTATTTAATCTGTAATAAATTTTGCCTAATTTAAGCAGCCACGTTTAAAGTCTTTCAGTTTCTAATGACAACACAGTGAATAGCACTCAGTAATTGATAAATCTGTGCCTACCTGATATCCCACATGGTGTTTAAGATCTGGACCCATCTCATGAGCGACGCGATGAGCCACTGACACAGCACTAATGCGACGAGGCTGGGTCACCAACACGTTGCATGTGGCGCCCTCTCCTCCCTTCACCTGCTCCTCCAGGAGGAGGCGTGGGATACGTGTCGTTTTGCCACATCCAGTCTCACCGGCGATGACAACAACCCTGGAGGACTGCACAGCCGAGACAACTCGCTGACGATGATTATCAGCTGGTAGCTCCACACAGAGACCAGGCTTTGCGTTCTCCCATTCCTGTTGCAGTTGGAGGTTGAGTTGTTGAGTCTGTCGTTCAGACAAAGGCCTGTACAGCCTGCCAGTGATAGCATCTGTTACAAAATCCTCCTCCTCCTCTTCTTCTTCTTCTTCCTCCTGTTTCAAAGTCTGTTGTCCCCTTGCTTCTTCTTCGTCCCATAGTTTCTGTACTTCTGTTGTCGCTGGGTACTATCAGGAAAATGACACATCGTGTTATATCTTTAATATTGCAATCTTCAACCTAAGTGATGTTTTTCAACACTAATGTCTCAAATGGACCAGAACAATGCTAAATTACAATAAATAACAGGCACACACACATTTATTTATAAATGTTGTTTATTACCAAACACATGAAATGTGAACTAACCTGTGTGAGATACTCCCTCATTTGTTGCTCCAGATATTCAGGGATCATCAACGGAAGTGGACGTCTTTCCCTCTCGCCAGCCTCCTTTACCTTCTCTCGATGGTACTTTGCATGAGTCAGTGGGTTGTTATCTTTATCCAGAAGCTCAAGCTCCTTAACCAAGCCACACAAATACATGTTTTAACATAAATAAAACATGCAGATTTGGGTTTATTATTTAACCAGAACATTCCTTACTTTTAGCTTCATGCAGGCGAGTGCTGCAGCTTTCTTCTCCGCCATCGCCCGGCCGGTTGCGGTTGCTGTGAATGTCATCTCCTCAGGCCAAAGCAAAGTCAGCTCACACTTTTTGAGCTTCCCTCCTACTGTTTTGAAGTGCAACAGCTCCTGCAATAGTGCATAAGAAATTTAAAGAATGCAGTGAGGTATAAATTGCAAATTATTTTTGCAGAAAAGGAGAAATTTACCAACCCTGATCCTGTTGGCTGATGTTGCCACCTGTATCACCCTTGTCAAGAGAGATTTAGGTTGTGGAAACAGAGAAAGCGCCTCAGAGACACTGGAGGGATCTTCTGTAGGTGGTGAGGATTTTTCTGCTGTGGGCACATAATCTGTCCAGCTATTTTCCTCATTATCATAAAGGTGGGTATGTAGCCCTCCTCGTCCTCGGCCAGACCTTTTCTTGGGGAGCTGATTGTTTGGCCCAATCACACCCATTTCCTTTACAAAAATACAGTAATTTAGGAAACTATAACAACATACTGGCAATGGGCCCCATTTATCCTTGATATTGTAGCTTACCCTGAGTCTGAGGCAAGCAGCAGCAGCAGCAAATCTCTCTGCATCAACCTTCTTGGATGAATAACCCATCTCTTCAATTTTGCAGGGCCACTGCAGCGTGACAGTGGCTGTCTGCAGAAACAGTTACAAAAACTCAAATCATACAAACGAACACCACCACCAGCTATAAGAGGGGAAAAATGCACTGTCATGCAAACTGTTCTGACCTTGACACCTGCATGTTCGGTGCAGCTGTACTGGACAAGCTGCGACAGGTCGTTCACTCCCAGTGACCTGCAAATTGTGTTGTTCAAGAGGCATTTAGGATCTGGGAACTCCTTCAGCAGGTTTCCATCAACGTTGCCTAAATATTAAAAGGTCCAAACAAAAGTAGACAGTGTTTTTTTTAACTAATCGAAATAATATCATATGCACAAATGCAAGTATCTCAAAACAAAAACGTGAATAATATATTTTGACGAATGTCCTTGAGGTGTAACGATGCGGCGAACTGTTAGCTACCGGTAGCTAAACGGAATGTTTCACTCACCTCGTTTGTTCTGTAAACATGACACATCGTGTTCGTCACAGCTTTGAGCATTTGTGCTATACCATCGCATATCTCTGCCCCAGTTTGACGCTAGTTTTCCTCCTGTAGGACCACATTTGGAGAAATTACAGAGCGCTCTCAGTCGCACGAGTAAAACACCGTGTAGCGCCATCTTTAAACTATACAGTCTTCTTCTGTGTCTTTGAGGTGTAGTAAATTTTGTTACACAGCGCCCTCGTGTGGTCATAAAGGGAACCGTATTTACAAAAATCATTTATTTTAGTTGTAAACTTTAAAATACTGACAACTAAAAACCGAAATCACGTCAGTATATTTGCTTGACATCCTTTAATATGTTTCTGAACTAACAAGACACCCATGAAGTTGTCAAAAAATTAACCAAAATTCCTTAAATTTACTGCAATACAAGAACCCCTAATGTTCTGAAAAACTTACATGCCTGACACATTACACGTCTCTTTGGTATATGTTTTTGAGGTAATCTGTACCCATACTCATTTTCTGCTGTTTTTATTTATTTACTTTTTGTAATTTCTGGTTAATTAGTATTTAATGTCTATGTGCATATGTTTTAGATTTGTTTTGTTTTAATCTAATTTTTAAGTTATTACTAATAATTTGATCTGAAATACTTTACCTCAAATTAACAAACCACTCCTAAATTAAACAAATCTTTAGTATTTTGAAGCTACAACAAGTTTTTTTAATCCAGATTTAAAGTCTAGATTACTTTCTCTCCCTGATTTGTTTTTGATAATGGAGCAAACTTCCCACAAGTCTTAATGCAAAATACTGTAAGTCTTTAAAAAAAGTCTGTCACAAAAATGCAGTGTTGTTTAACTTCATGCAACCACAACCTTAAGCACCAGATATATGTTCTGTTTTACATTAACAGGACAGGTTATGCTTAAAGCATACATTTTTCCAGCGCACACTGGTCCTGCCACCTGGAAAGTAGAAGAAAAACTCCCAGACTGCATCTGGGTTTGTCTGGGATGATTCCCATAAATAGACCTGCTTGATAAAGTCAGTTCTTTTGGACAAGCAAGAGATGAAGCTGGTGCTTGTTTTCCTGCTGGCTGTCGCAACTGGTAAGATCACAATAAACACTTTAATATTTATAATTAAGCTGCTAACAAAAAACAACACAAGCCAAGCTGATGGTCTTGACATGGAGACAATCTGTTTATATGTTGGGTATCTCCTCACACTAAGTGTCTGGGTGTGGCGTTCCCAGTCACTGGCCTGACACCATCCGAGTGGTGAACGGGGAAGAAGCCAATCCATACAGCTGGCCATGGCAGGTAAGTCAGTGGAAAACCAAAAAAAGAAAGCTTTAAAATGTATTAACACTTATAAGCTTTGTTTTACATTTACAATTTGTAGTTTTAGATTCTACTGCTATTTACATGATCATGGCTCAAATGACCTATGCTTCTCAACAAAATGTACAAAGTCCTCCATGCTTAAGAAGAATTTAATTATTTGACTTCATTTTAGGTTTCTTTGGAGTCTTTCTACCCAACTTGTGGAGGAACACTTATTGCTCCAAATTGGGTCTTGACTGCAGCACATTGCATCACGTGAGAAAATGCTTCTTACTGACATGCGCACCTCAGATATAAGCAGTTATTTTAAAAGTAAAACTTCACTATCCAATTCAGATTCCACACATACAGAGTGGTTCTTGCTGAACATGATATGAACAAGGATGAGGGACCTGAACAATCCATCATGGTGGCCAAAATGTTCATCCACCCAAAATGGAACAACAACTGTGTTTCTTGTGGGTGAGTCATCCCTTTGCGTCTGTCCAGTCGGTACATTTAAAACAGTTTGATTAATGGTGCTGTCTTGTCACGTAGGAATGATATTGCCCTGCTTAAACTGGAGAAGAGCGCTGTTGTGAACGACAAGGTTCAGCCAGCTTGTCTCCCTCAGCACGGAGCTTCCCTCAGCCACAACCAGCCCTGTTACATCACAGGCTGGGGTCGTCTCTACTGTAAGAGCTGCTGCTAATACATATACAATATATAGGATGATCACAAGACTCTGAAGATATGTTTTGCACATTTCTTTCCCTGAGTGGATGGAGAGTAAGAGAAATACTCCACGCTGTGAGATCCATTAGTTTTTCTGTAAGTAAAAATCATCTCTGCAGCTGGTGGCCCTCAGGCAACAACATTACAGCAGGCCCTGCTTCCTGTGGTGGCTCACAGCATCTGCAGTCAAAGCGACTGGTGGGGAAGCTCGGTTAAAACAACAATGGTCTGTGCAGGAGGAGAAAGCAAGTCAGCATGTCATGTGAGAAACAGAGACCATAATATCTTAAAGAGCAGAAGGCTGATCAGTGATCGAGTCTTTGAAACTTGCAGGGTGACTCTGGAGGCCCTCTGAGTTGTGTGGGTCCAGACGGCAGATGGTACGTTGAAGGGGTGACTAGCTTCGTGGATGGACAGGGGTGTAATACCCCGAAAAAGCCGACAGTCTTCACCCGAGTGGCTTCTTTCATCCCCTGGATCAGTGAGGTGAGGGAATCCTCTTCAAACACAAAATCAAACCCCAGAAACCCAGACACTCAGTAAGGAAGTGTACTAACCTAATCCTGATGTTTTCTTACAGACATTGGCCCAAAACGGAGAAAACATCCACAACTGAAGACACGAATAAACAAACTGATTACCAATTCTCATGTTCATTTAAAGCATATTTTATTATAAACTTTACTAATTATAAGATACATTTGCTGAACATGAGAATGAACATTTTAAACACTTCATTTTTGTGAAGAACAGGAAATGATCATCTTGCAAACATTTGAAATGCCATTGCATTTGAATCTATTATAAAATGAAAACTGTTTAATTTCAGTGACTGCAGAACTATTTTATATATTTAGGTTGGGGTATTTTAAATCAACACATGCAAATAAGAAGCAGTTTTTCTTTAGCAGCTTTGGTTTTAGGTAGAATGAATCCTTACAGCAAACATTCATGGGTTTGAGGGCGACCAGGTGAAGAAGTCAGTTCCCCGCAGCTCCTCAGGTAAATACTCCTGCTCCACAGTGCTACCAAAGTGAGGGTTGTATTTGTAGCCTTTAGCATAGCCAAGATTTTTCATCAGCTTGGTGGGGGCGTTTCGGAGGTGCAGGGGGACTGGAGGAAGGGGGCCTTTGTGATTTCTCACACAGGCTTTAACATTGGCATAGGCCTTGTAGATCTCTACAGACTTGGGTGCTCGTGCAAGGTAGACAGCACACTGAGCTAGGATCACCTGGCACAGAAATCAGAGAATAGGTTTTGTAAAAACAAAGAAAAATTATTATTTGTTAGGTGTACCTACCTCACATTCAGGCATCCCAATGAAGTGACAAGCCTGGAAGGCAGAAACAGCCTGAGGGAGAGCGGAGGGATCAGCAAGACCTGAAAGAAACAACAGATGCAACATAAAAACTCAGTTCTATCTATTAAACACTCATTTAGTGATGTAGGTTTTTCTTTATCTATTCAAGCTACACGTTCTCAAAAAATGTTCCCATGTGTAAAAAACTGTTTAGGTTCATTAAGTACTACAATATTGATTAAAGTGAGTTGGCATTGTAGACAAAAGTGGATATTTCTAACAGAGAACCGAGCTCACCTTCTGACTCAAATAGAGATACGCTCTTGTAAGGTTTAAGAAATACAGAATAAAGTTTGATGTAACAACAGACCAACAGTGAGATTAAACTATTATAGATAAGCTGAGATGAGGAAACAGACGTACCCACATCCTCACTGGCAAAGCGGATCAGCCTGCGGGCCACATAGAGTGGATCCTCACCTCCTTCCAGCATGCGGCCCAACCAGTACAGGGACGCATTCTCATGGGAGCCTCTCATAGATTTATGCAAAGCTGAGATACAGTTGTAATGCTCCTCCCCTTTGAATAACACACACACACACACACACACACACACACACACACACACACACACACACACACACACACACACACACACACACACACACACACACAACCACATCTATACTAATAGAAAAAAGGCAGATGTCTCTATTTAAGTCATTATTAAAGCTGAAGCCTCACTCTAAAAGGAGATGGGACAAATATCTTATTTTTAGCTGAGTGTTGTGTTAAAGGTCAGCACGGCCGAGTAGTAGCTGTGCTTTTATTTTGTAAAGAGCGTTGAAGCTCAAATAATGATGTGCACTCATGAAAAAAAAAGGCAAATATTTTCTGAGAAACCCAGTTTTTTAATAGTCTGATTCTTTGATTGATTTCAGTTTTCGTTCCAACTGAAATTTCGTCTGTGATCAAAATATCAACCTATAAATAACTCAAATTTTCAACAGATTTACTCCAGGTTTTCTAAAAAATGAACTGAAAACATGCCAGAATAAATCAGCATCTCTTTTTATTTCTCAATTTTAGTTTTGCATGAGCAAAAGTTGAACAAAAGCGTCTGAGCTTACCAGCTTTGTCATAGAGGATGTGGGACCTCTGGAGACCCTCCTTCACGTGCTCCTCTGTCACCAGAGTCTCCTGAGGAGAATGGTTTGGATCTATGGACTTTATCTGAGCCTGAACAGCCAGCTGGAGACTGTTGAGTGCTGTTCTTGCATCACCATCACAGAAATAGGCTATGGTGTCCAAGGCCTTTTGTTCAATGCAAACGTTTGATCTAAAATACAAAATATATGAGATATATAGAAACTTGTTGAACTGGTTTTAATAACCTCTATATGGACCCACCACCTGCAAGGAGAGCAGATTAGAGGTGGTGGGATCATGTTGAGATCTGAATAAAGAAAAGGAGACAATAAAGAGCACCTACTCGTGTTCATTGGTCTGATCTCGATGTTTGAGATTTGATTCTCCCTGGACTCTGATACCAAGCGATGCCACGGCTCGGTTCAAAATCAAACCCATCGCCTCCACAGATAGTTTTTCCAGAACCAGAACTCTGCATCGGCTCAGCAGGGCGGCATTCACCTGGAAGGATGGATTCTCAGTGGTCGCTCCGATTAGAGTAATAGTCCCACACTCCACGTGGGGAAGGAAAGTGTCCTGTAGATGAACACACGAGGCAAAACATGTAAAATAATAAAACAGATAAACAACTGATCAGTAGATAGAATTTACAAATAGTCCAATGTTGAATTTTATAAGGGGATTTGATCAGTGCTGTTTGTTTGCTATAACTTTGTATATATAGATAATTCTTTTCACCGTTTCACAAAAAAACTTGATTTTGTCACAGATTTACTGAACAATGGGCTCCTTTACTGGTTCAACACTTTACCTGCTGGGACTTGTTAAATCGGTGAATTTCATCGATGAATAGGATCGTCTTCCTCTTACACAGTCTGAGCTCGTTCTGTGCCTGCTTGATCACCTCTCGGACTTCATTAATGGACGCACTGGTGGCCGACAGGGTAACGAAACGAGCTGTTCCCTTCTTTTTACTGGTGCTGGCAATTATGTGGGCTAAGGTGGTCTGGAAGAGGGAGAAAAGCAAAACAGGACAATAAAACCTGGGAAATGTCTTTGGAAACAAAGATTTTCTTTATTTCTTTAAGCTAAATTTTGGAGGATGAACAAATACAAAATAATACATCTATGAATACAAAAAAAAAATGATAAAACAAATTTTTTTGATTCATTTCATTGAGACCTAGAAAAAAACTTAACGTGTTACTCAGGCTATCTTAAAGAGCGAAATCAAATGAATATGAATAAAATAAGTCCTTAATGAACACCTAAAATCTTATTAGTGACTGGATTGTAAAGGAAAAATCAGTGGAGACGGTTCATGAGTCTCACAGCTTCAGGGGAAAAAAAGCTGCTCCTCAGCTTTGTTGTCCCAGCTCGATATTCTGCCTGGGGGAAGGAGGGTGAATAGTTCCTGGGCTGGATGGTTAAAGTCCATTTATGCTCGTTGTTACAGTTCTGCATCTCCTGGTGTGAATGTCCTCTGGAGAAGGAAAGCTGCTGTTGAATCTTTTCTAACGACTCTGCAGCATCTTCTTGTCAGCCTCAGAGCACTTCCAGTCCCAGTTACGATAGAGGAAATGCTCCATAACACAGCAGAACTGAGACCAGCGTATGCAGGCCCAAGTATTTAGCGGTTTTCTTTTCAGCAGCTCCACAGCCTCTCCTCCAATGAAGAATCGGGGAGGGGTGTAAACTCTCCTCCTGAAGTCTACCACCATCTTTACGACATTGGTTAGCAGCCATACACCAATCAGCAAGCTCCTCTACCTCCCTCTTACACACAGACTCATCATTGTTGGGAGATCAAACCAACAACAAGTGTCATCTGCAAATTCTCTGCCAGGATATCTAGCGGAAAAATGTTTGTGTAGTATGTACAGGAGGGGGCTCAGGACACACGCTTGTGGAGAGCCAGTGTGGAGTACAATGGTGAAAGACACCATGACACTTCATCAGACACAAATCAGATCTTTCTGTATAAATACTGCTGTATGTCCACAGGGATGTCAACCAAGGTGAGACACCAGATAATAGTCATTCATTTCTTTTGCAGCTAAATGTTTCTTGAGTGGGACAATAGTTGTTAAAATGTCTGTCAGCACCTCAGTGAGTTCCTGAGCACACGTTCTTAGAAACTGTCCAGGGATGTTGTCTGGGTCAGCTGCTTTTAGTAGGTTAGATTTCTCCAGCATCCACTGCTGACACAATAAAGAGCAGCTGGTAGGGCTGTGAACTTGGTGCAGTGAGAGGAATTTGAGGTTATTTAAAGCATCAAGCAGTGATGGACAATGAGAACAATCAGCATCCTCTCGTTTACACTCTGATGGTTTTTGGTAATCCATTCACAGAAGTGTAGTCTTGTCCTTCTCTTTGTCCAGTGATCTGATATTTGCTAGAAAATGTTTTGGAAGAGCAGGTCTGTTTGCCTTTAGATGAGTTCTAAGTTGACCCGCCTGCCTTTCATCCGTTTATGAGCACACCTCTTCCTTGGCCCTAGTCTGAGCTGGGTTATTTTGCTCCCTCTGCTGACTGCAAATTTCACAATCTTCCCAATATAGCTCTTAGTTCTGGATTAATTGCTATTGTAAGACCCCTAAATTGAAAATGCTACAGCTTTAAAGCATACTGACATCTGTGAGAAAATACAAAAGTCAGATATTGTTATTTGATTGAAACATATTACAGGAATGAAAAAGAATACTGAAAATATCATACTTAAGTAATTGCTACATGACTTGGAATGAACATATTATGTGCTTTTATGTTGCAATAAAGCCTATAGAAAATAGGAAACTAAATATAGAAGTTGTAATGAAAGCAGCATCATTTTACATGCATCATCACAGCTGTCACCTGCACACCTTTCCGCATCCAGGTGGACCCCAGAGGATCAGAGACGGGATCTCCTGAGAGTCCAGAAGTGATCTGATAAGGGTTTGCTGGCCTACAACTTTACTTTGACCAAAGTATTCCTCCAGTGTGTTTGGTCTCAGAATCTCAGCCAGCGGTTTGTCGAATCTAAGCATCACCCGTGGTGATAAAGTCTCACTGTTTGGCACAAACTTAGGGATAGTTTCCACACCTGCTGACCCAAGCTCATCCCGTGTCAGTGCACGTTTAACCCCCCTACCGACTGGGCTTTGTTTACTGGTAAACACATCACTTCTCTCAGTTTTAACGTTAGGTTTCTCCTTGTTGGTCTGAAACAGAGAAAACACCACTGACTGTGTTCCAGACATGGAGGAGGAGGAGCTGCTGGGAGCAGGTTTGTTGACAGGTTCCGCACTAATGCGAGGCTTCTTCAAAAGGGCTCCACTCCCGGCAGCTGCGGACGGACTGCTGTCAGTAGAAGTTTCCAGAAGACACGCGTCGAGGTGTTCGTTAATTGTTACAGGTGTGAAGTTTTTTAAACAAACGGGACACTGTAAAGAGTCCGGGGTTGGAGGAGGCATCTCGTCCGCCATTTTATTCCCGCGAAAATGTTGGGTTTATGACCCTAAATCACGTGACCGGACACGGTTTGCTTTTAGAAATTGTATTTTCTATGAACAATTATAATCACCTTAAGCTGTTAGTCTTTAAATTGTTAGCTATTGTGAATAAGAAATTTGCGTTTCGTTTCCTACGTTTCCCTGAAGAACTTCCTGTTACTATTTCCTGTTTGGTGCGTTCAGGTACTAATGAGACTGTCCGATATCTGACCTTTAACATATATAGTTAGTGTTTTAATGATAAACACGATTTTTACTAGATTCAACATGATTAAAAATTGTAATAATTAATTAATATGTTTTAAAAACACAATATTGTTTTAAAAACACTAATCACTCCCTCAATTAAGCTCTGAGGTGCAGATACAGGCGTGACAAGTGATGATATTGCAGCATGATGAGGATGTTTTTTTATTTTTTTATTTCTGCATGGTACTGCAGCATTGTCCTTCTTATCCAAGACAACTTTCTTCTATGGGAGACACATAAAGGAATTTGAGCTTGAGTTCAAGACTTCTTCAGAGGACATCAGTTTTATTTCTGACATATTTATACATATACAGATAAATAAACAAATAATAGTATTCCTAATATTCTTGATTGTTCAATAATCTTTTTCCAAACCGTGTAATTCTTTATTATTTATACTCAAACCTAAACATAATTTGCTTATTGCCCACATATTCACTTTTATCCTGCTAATTGTTTCTTTTATTCAAAATTTTTAGCTTTTATTGTTTGCATTGTCCTAGTTGTTCATGTCTTGAGAAAAACAAAAACAAATAATACTTATGATAATATATATGACACTGACAGTACTTGAAACATAAATTTTTTTCAGTTCTATTTATCTATTTAGATTAAAAGGACTTTTTTTTTTATTATGTAACTGCCAAAAATAAGATTTATTTGGTAATGGTGAGCACATTGAGCAGTATTGTGATGTATAACTAATATCTTTGAATCTATAAATAAAAAAACCTCTAAACTTCCATTTAGAGTCAGAAATACTGTCAAAGAAGTAGCTTTAGTTTTAGTTATCCTTTTTTAAAATCTCCATGTATGGAATATCTTTATTTTTGCTACAAGAGATCAAGTCCCATCTAAAACAGAAGCTCTTGAGAATTAGTGGTGAAGCCATATAATAGGTCTTCTCATTGTCAATCGAACTCAATACCAGAGCCATCATGAGTATTGCAACCTCAACAGCTCTTTTGCCATCAGGGTGTACAGATCCATGAAATGCAGGGGGACTGTTTTGGGAAGAGTTTGATTCCCAGAATGATAAAACTTCTTAGTAATAGACCACACGGAGTGGGATCATATTTATGTGCAGTGGTGGAGGGATGGTGTTGTTTGAAGTATACCGGCTCGGCGAAAGACATTAAGTGTATTTGTTGTATTGTTGTGTTTTTCTTTGTTAAGCAAATGCAGTGTTGTGAAAAAGAATTTCCTCTTGAGGACAATAAAGTCAAATGTCAAAGTCAGAGTAGTACGTGCTGCACATTATTTGCATACGTTCCTGTTAGGTGCCTTGTGCATCACATTGAACAGACTTTGGAGATAAGGACGGTCCATCTTTTTTCTCTTTAGGAGTTAAAGGCACTGGGGAACATCTGGCTAATCGACATCATGTGCCTGCTTGTTTCCTACAGGCTGTATGGGTTCTGCTACAGAAGACACAGAGCATTTACCATCCAGGTTGTGGATGTGTTGTGAATTAATCCTTTTTATATTCACACACTTTCTGAGAGCAGCAGAAAGGATAAACAGAACCTAAATCATTTTTTACTGGTTGTTTTTCATTGACATGACGAGCAGAGTCACTTTGTCTCTCTGCTGGCACCTGTCACTTTTGTAACGAGGACACACTGCCCGTCCTTTGACTGCAAAATGTCAGCTGGAGTGGCAGATTGACTGAATTAACAGGCTGTAGGGGATAGTTTAGTGTTAATATTTGGGCGGTTCTGAGGAGGAGGACTTGAGCTGCTTCTTTTTAAGCTCCAAGAGCCCCGAAGGATGAGAAGCAAAATGAAAGGCATGGAGAGTTTGCTCACAGTGGGGAACATTTGGCTAATCATGTGTCTGCTTGTTTCCTACCTCTGGCGCAGGCTGCATGGTTTATTCTGCTACAGGAGAAGACACAGCACATTTACCATCCAGGTACTCACACTTCTGGAACAATACTCAGACATTAGTAATAGAAAAAGATGCTGCTGTTATTGTTGTTAACATTTTACAATCCATAGTTTCTCAAATGTTCTCTTTGTGATGCTGTTTTGTGGCCTTTACAAATGTTTTGATTCCATAATGTAAAAGATATTCAGCTGCTGGAATGCAGCTGTTTTGTTTGTACCTGAATTGCACTCTGCTTAATTCTGTGCCTACAAGTACTAATAAGATTACATGGAATTAATAGTTTTTCCTTTGTTTTGATTCATAAAGCGCTGCATTAGGTGCCTTCAGAATGCAAAGAAATAAAGAGAAATAGAGTAAAATATCTCTACTCAACCGTTACAGTATACTTATTTTATAAAGGATAAAATCTGATACTTTTGATTATACTGCCCACAAGTAGCACTGTAGTAGAAAAACATACTGAATTTGAAGAATTAATTTCCTCTCATTTATTTAATTATTTCTTTATGGGCATTAAATATAAAAATAACTGGCGTGGTAGCAACTTTTAATAATTTTATTTGTTATTCTGATTTTAATTTTATTTAGATGTATTCATCTTGTGTAAAAAGCTTCAGTTGTAAAACTTTTCATGTAATATCTCCCTTATACAAAATACAGTATAAAGAAGTAATCATACATGCTACTTGTATGCTGTTGTATTTTGATTTTCTTTTATGTTTCTTTTTTTTAGTGTTGGGGGTGAAACAAGCTCCAAAAAGCACCCGTTCTATTAAAATCTATAGGTGTGTTTAAGTAAAACATTATTTTTTGTTCTCACCTGATTGTTGTCGTGCATTCTGACTATAATGACTTCATTTTTAAATAAGCTTCAATATGTGACTCTTCTTCTTGCCATCTTTCTGATATCATCTATCAGCACAAGTAAATACAGAAAAGTGATTTTAGGTGAATATGTGCAATATTGCAAAAAAAAAAAAAAAAAAAAAAAAAAAAAAAAAAAA
>SSNR01000063.1:900529-1001787 GCA_006937965.1 Callopanchax toddi | reverse complement strand
AAAAAAAAAAAAAAAAAAAAAAAAAAAAGGCAGCCACTAAACATTACAATTGAAAAACAATGATTAATCTGCTCGAGTGCTCACATCCATCTAAAGGTCACATTTAATTACATTTGTTGAGTCAACATGTGATGGATTTTGAGAAATGTGATATTTGTTATGATGCTGGTGTGAGGGGTGCTTTGTTATGTAACAGATATAGAAGTTGTTCATGTGTCTGCAGCTAGTGCACAGTGAACTCTAGTGGTAGACCAGAGAAAAACTGGCTATAGTGGTTGTTGGCTGATGGGTGGAATTTTTTAATGACCTCTTTTGTGTTTTAATTGTTTAGCAGACAAACATGTAAAGGTCAAAGCAGATAAATCATCCATCTTGTTGTTTAGAAGGCCAGTATATTAGATACAGGTCTTTCTGGGACATAAAATCAGAGTAGTACACACTACTGTGCATACAACCCCGCTTATAAATACACACACACACACACACACACACACAGTAGAGTTCTCATCAGTGCTGTGATAGTATACCTCAGAGGCTTCCTAAAGTCCTCTCACCCTCTCTTGTTTCCATTCCTCTCTTGGTATTTACAGTGACATTTACAATGAGAGAGTCACAAGTATGTGACTAAGCTTTTGTGCATTCTGACTCACTTTAACACTCTTTATGGCATCTTTGATGTAACGCACTTCTCATGTTTCCCTGCTGACAAGAACAGTGAATCTCTAATAATAATAAAAAATATAATAATCAGATAAAAAATAATTATTGAATACGTGTCGGTAAACTTTTAATTTCTTCAAAGAGTCTGGTTTTCAGGAAGGATCTTTTGTAGCGGTCTGTGCTGCTGCAGATCTGAAGAAGCTTCAGACTGAAGACACTGTTGTTGTAAGTTGTCCATCATGTTCTTCATTTTATGAAGCTGACTTTAGCGTAGCATTTCTCTGTTGAAACATTAGAAGTGTAGAAGAGAGAGAGGCATGGTTAAAGTCTCCAGATATTGCCACAAATGCATTGTGTTTTTAGCTTAGCAACAACTGAGATGATGACATCACATGCAGAATCAGCAACAGCTGATGTCAGAATGCTGTATGTACACTGATAGACTCTCTTGGTATATAATATGGCCAAAACGTACAGCTAGCAGTTAAATATCTTGGCTGCAAAAATGATATTTCATAGTAGCATCATGTCCTGGATCTGTTGTTGACAGGCAATGCTAATGCACCTCATTTGCTTTTTCTCTTCTTCAAATATTTATCTGCTTGTTTCATTCAGAGATATTAGAGTGGGGGATAAGATCCATGTCTCAGGATAACGCATGATGCTGCATTCCAGATATTCTGGCTAAATTCTCATTATCGCTTCAGACTAATCTATCCTATTTGCGAGAGATCGTACATTTTATAATCTTTAGAAGTGATAGTTTAAACTGTCTTGTCCTCTTTCTCTGCTTTGCTCCTGATCTACACTTCCTCTTTAAATCATTTGAGATTTTAGGTCACAGTTTGGGTATTGTTGAGCTCCTGAGGTCTAAGAAGAAGTACTTTTCTTAAATTTGCAATAGGGTTAAAGTCACATTTGACCGATTAAAGAGAGAAAATCTCAATCCTTGCAATTTAAAGCCATTCGGTTGTAAACTGATTATGTTTTCAGTTCAAACTCATGCTCATACTTTATAATTTTGCCTGAATTTAAATAAAAACCTTTAGCTATGACAGAAAACTTAGATTATTTACTGCAGTTTGTTCTTGTACGATCAATTAAATATCAAAATAAATCAAAGTTCTGCCACTTTTTAGTCAGTTAGATAAATTTAATCAGTTTCATAATCATTCTTTTATATCATTATAGATTATGCAACCTGCATACCACCCCCCAAAAATTGAAGTGTTTGCGGAAAAGGGTTGTCCAGCATGAGTTTGGACAATCCCAGTAATTCTGTCAAAGTGCAACCACAAACTGTGCTCACATGCCAGGGGAATAACCCGAGATGAAAGAACGGAGGAGTCTTCTCAGACATTAGTACAAGGAATTGAGTTTCATAGCTGCTGCACACTTCATCCCAGAAGTTTCCAAGGGAAAGTGTAGCCTGAGATGTCCATCAGGGCAAAGTGTGAGCAGAGACACCAGAGGTGACTGGACACTTACCAGACGGCACATGTCCCCCTGTGCTCCCCGGGACATTGTGTTCTCTGCCAGGCAGGGAGTGCTCTTTTTTTAACAGCTGGCCTTGTCTCTGTGCCAAACAAATGCCCCAGCAGGGTCATGGAAGCCACAATTTTGAGAATATAAACAGGAATGTTTGCACCTCACTGCAACCTCTATAGTCTTACTCTCTAATTATAGAAGCTTATATGAGATGAAATATTAGAAGTTGTTTCTTGACTCAGTTTGATCAATTGCATTTGATACTGTATATGATGAAGACTCAAAAAAAAAGGACATTTGTTCACCAAAACTTCTCTGATTGTTCATTTTTCTACAATCAAAATAAAAAAGATTCGTATAATGCAACTTATGTATTGATTTTCTCATCTTGTGTTCAAAAAGTAATAGCAGAAAGGGGGCACACAGGTAAAAAGTTAATCATTTTCTATATTTTCTGAGCATCCAAATGCCGTTGCTCTCACATTAACCAATCAACATGATATCACTCAGCAGACAGGGCAGAGATTTCTCAGCTGCCACCCTTTGTGTTCACATACTTGCTTTTGGCCGAGAAGCTGAGACAGAATTTTATCCAGCAGTCACGATGCTTTAACTTTCTTTGGCTTCCATTTCACTGTAAAGTGATATATACTTGATATTTGCTTTACGTCATAAGTTTCAGAGCAAAACCCTTGGATATCAGGATTTTAACAACATGCTTCATAAAACATTTATTTTCACGTTTCAAATTTTCCACTGTAAATACGATGTTATTTTATAAAGAATGATCTTGCGTGAGTTCCACATACATCACTGTATTCTAAAGCGTATCGTCCAGGCTACTCAGATTGCTGCTACATGCTGCAAATGGCCTACGTCGTCTGTCATCCGCTGGCATCCAGAGACAGGTGTGAGCATGCCTTTCCCTGAGTGATTGATGACTGGTTTCTCTCCCATCTGTTTCTGCCTTGTCACAGGTTCTTGCCCTTTCTGCTGTAGCTGTCTTCCTCGAGAGAGCTGCTGTGTGTGAATGTCTCTGAAGGCTTTGTACAACACGGTTTGGCTCTTGTCCACACAAGAAGTAGATTAATGTGCATCCTGGTGAATTGAGTTGATAAATCTGAGCTGACAGGTGAACTCCTTCCCTTCCCTAATGCACTTCACTGGTTGTGACACTTATGAGCCAAGACTCTGGAGTGAGTGGTGTGAGGTGATTTTGGCTCGGGTCACCGTGCCCCAGTTTGCAGCCCTGTTGTCAGAAGCATTACGACGACTTGAAGCGCAGCTGGATTCTTCCTCGGTTCTGTCACTCACGTGTTTGTGCGAACAAAATGAAAAGATTCATGAAGGGACGAGTTGTGGAAAAATAGATATCTATTTGTGTTGTTTGAATAAATGATAGGTGTCCTATTTAAATCTTTATGGAAACTGGATTACGGTCATATTACACCAGCTCGGTTAAAATTGATCCCTCGCTCTCCTATGGGAGGTTATCAGAGGATGTTTTTGTCAGTGAGCAAGCATCATATAAATCATCAGTGTCATCCATCTCTTCTTTCAGCATGAGAGCTAAATATCTTACTGTAGATCCCCTCAGCCAGCAGGCTTCCTCTTGTTTTCACTCACTCTGAGTGCATGTTACCGGCATCCAAGAGAGAAGGCAGTAAACACACATATATAACATGTGGAAAAGATCCAATCTTTTAAAAGGGGTTTTGGGGAAACATTATGACCAAACAGGACTGCATGGTGGTACAGTTGGTATTATTGTTGACTTTCAGCTAAAAGGTTGCAGGTTCAACACCTGATTGTGGCCTTTTTTTGTGTAGAGTTTGCATTATTTCTCCAGATACTCTGGTTTTCCCTTCACAAACCAAAAACATGCGTTTTAGTTTAATTGGCTACTCTAGACGTGTGTAAATGCATGAATGGTTGTTGGTCTTGTTTGTTTTTTTGTGTGGTCCTGTGATGTCCCCCCACCTCTCACCCTGCTGAAAAAAGGTCCAATCTTCTCACAACCTTCTGCCAGAACCATGAGGGTAAAGAAAATGAATAAATAAGTTATAAAAACAAAAATGTTTTCCTGTTATAGATAGCTCTTTGAACAACCTCAGTTTGGAGAAACAGACACGTTCTGATCAGACAGATGAGCTAATGTCTAGTCACAGTGAAACCAGTTATAAAGTTTTTAAAAAATCACGTTCTTCATGCGAATGCTATTTTAAGTTACGTTCTAAAGTCGGAACTTGAATCCAGGAATGACGTCAGACATATTAGCAATACAAGTCAGTAACAACACTGAATTTTATTCCAATACTTGTTCACTAATGGTGGCAGGATATGTGTATCACCGAATTAAGTGGATATATCAATAGTAATTAATAAATTATTACTGCAGGAATACTTTTATGCACGGTAGCCTATGTAATACTATTGTAGCCATATTTGATGTTGGATATCAAGACAAGTCAGAAATATTTTACTTTCTCAGTTAGAATTTCAACTTGGGGGGGGGGGGGGGGGGGGGATTCCAGTTGATGATTTTTACTTTGAACTCTGAAAGTTTAAGTTTTAAGGACAAAAAAACATTATATTTCAATTAAAGTGTTACACACCAAACTGGAAGTATTACAGGAAGTTAGCAGCAGCAGCACCACCAAAAAGTCATGTAAAACTTTAGAAAGTAGCATTCTGAGGACCCACTAGTACATTTCTGACATTAAAGTAGTTTTGAAACAGCAGTAGTGTGGACTTTAGGAAGTTGAATAGTTGGAAGAATTTGCATTAGTTAACATGTAGTCATCTATTAGTTTGGTCTAGTACAGCTGTTCCCAAACTTTTTTAGCCGCACACCCCCTTCTATGCCCCAACTGTGTTGCCACACCCCAGTCCCCCTATAGGGATGAGTACCTTTCACATTTGAACCAATTCCCGGTACCTAGAAATAGATACTAGTACTTAATGGTACCAATTTTAGATACCTTTGAGTGTTTAATAATTAATTAAATCACTTTTTATATTAAATATATTTACTTCTCAATATATAACAATATATAACAAATATCTCGATAAATAACATACAACTTGTCATCGTAGTGTTGTACAAAATTCTTCAATATGAAAACATTTATCCAACTGCTTAGTGTTTTCTAAATGATGCAAAAATTAAAACCCAGCTCAATTCCTCTACTTTGCCCTCTTGAATAACTATGATGAGGAGACCATGTATCATAAACGGTCGACCATAATGATAACAAAGACATGTCCCTTTTTAAAGAATAAAATAACTTATCAGGACTAAATCTCGTTAGCCTAGCCTTTAGCTCATCATAGGTTTTCATGGCTGAACATAGCGCCACATTTTTAGTAAAACAAAAGAAACAAACAAAGCAAACGACTCACCGTGGAGTTGATTAAATAAGGACACAATATGGAATCAATCGGCAGGGTTGTCACAAGCTGTCAAGAAGGATTCTTTGAATAAATGGTAAAAATTTAAAATGGCCTGTATTTATAGAGTGCCTTCTGGAGTGTTTTTACACTCCCCAAAGCGCTGTACAACACAACAGTCATTCACCCATGCACACACACATTCACACACTGTATATTATAATGAATAGTGAATAAATATCTATTTGATGAGATTAGCATTCCAGCGGTGTCAACAGATTGCCCCTAATTGAAAAGTTCATCCCCACCACAATAAAATGATGCTTGAAGGAGTTCACATGATTGACAGAAAAAAGACTCGGAGTTCTTCCAAATACTGTCCCACAACTCCACACACTAATGATAGGAAATGTTTATTTACACATCTTTATTATGTGGGGAAAACACTGTAATTGTGTAATTATTACCATTACATTATTCATCTCGTGCACCCCCAGTTGTGCGCGCACCCCACTTTGGTAATCCCTGGTCTAGAGGCTTATTAATGCCTGAAAACACTTAGATGTGTGTCTTTTTGGCTAACTAGTATGACTTGTAAGTGTCAATAGTTGGCATATGTTCTTACTAGTGTTTTTATTCAACTAGTGCACTGATATGAAAAATTAGCATAACAAATGTTCAAATGTTGCAGTGAAGTTGTGAACTATAACACAAAATGATGTTTGATATCAAATAATCGCACAAACAGCTTGCCATATTGACCCTGCTGTGATAGAGTAGCTCATCAATCTGGTCAGAACTAACCTTTGTTTCTCCAAACTGAGGTCATTCAAAGAGCTATTGTGAATACATTTTCCACAGGAAACCATTTGAAAAGATCTGAACTAGCACAAAAATATGGATTGAACTAAGATTATTTTCCTAATTCCTAATATCAAAATCATTTTTTTTTTATTATTCATTTTTGGATGCATGAATACAATTTGTGATGATTAGAAATGAATTCTGTTGTGAATCACATAAGAGCAGCAGGACTGATCACTAAGAATTTTCCTACTTGTCAGACACAAGGAGTACTGTGTGATCATTTTCACACCTAGCATGCAAGTGATAGAGGTGGGCTCAGCACTTAAAGGCTCTCAAATGTCTCATAACCCAACCACTGCCAAGCCCCCACCTCAAACATTTGAACCCTGCTGACGCAAGCCCACCATTTACATTTAGGTGCACCGACTCACTCTACTCTTAATACCATATCTAGAGGAGAAGAGCAGAGGGTTGACTTCATAATGGTCAGCGGTCACATGAACGTTTTAGTTTAGAGATTTAAGAATCTCTTTTCTTTGATTGGATAAATGCTGACTGGTGGTTTTTAGTTTTGAATATTTTCTGGATTTCTTTTCAAATTTAGAGTTTTTCCTGTAGAACTGGCAAAGTTTTTTGAAAAAGTGTTTTTTGTCTTTTTCACGCACATTATTTGGGCTGTTTTTCCTCAAGTCTTGACGTGACATTTTTCTAAAATCGCTGGAAGCTATGAGTTCCCTGGTTATAAATGCAGTGGGGGATTGTAATAACGCAGGCTTTGACCTCATTCAAAACCGTATTGAATCCCTCAGCAGCAAGATGGACAAGCTCATCAACATTCAAGAAAAGGTCCTCAATCGACTGGATGGTATGTCGCAGGAAATCGATGATATTGAACTGGATATGGAGCATTTGATGGTCGATAAAGAGGAGATCCATCTCCCACCCAAGATGATGAATCAGACCCAGGTGATGGGTCGAGAGGTGAGGGAGATCTGCCAGGAGATGAGCACTATAATGTCAGCGGTGAACCGTAGGTCCGAACAGCAGGCTCAGAAGCTGGAGGGGATGGAGAAGCTGGTCCTCAGCATGCAGCAGGTGATCAGCTTCATTGGGGAGACTGTGAAGAGTTCAAAGGTTATAGAAAGGATGTTCAAAGGCCCGGCAGCTCGGAAGGCGAAATCCAAAGACGTTAAAGGAAAACAAGCAACTAAGAGGAAACTCTCCGCAGATACGATAACAAAGAAGCTTGATAAGGTAATTCAAGTTTGACCCGTTACTGATTGTTATAAATGCTTTGATGCGACCTGCAAAAATTAAGGCTTATTAATAGAAATGAATTCATTATTTCAAAGAGCCCACTCTGTCTTGGATTTGTCAGCGCTGCGTTTACAGTACGCCGTCTTTTCAATGTTTACTTTGACATCTCATAATGATTTTGATGTTCTTGGCGGAACACATGAAAAATGATCACAGCACCAAAGCTGACCAACTGTTTTTTGTTGCTCATGAAGTCTTGGCCTGTGTTTGCAATATGGTGGAGCACTGGTCTATCACCACAGTGGACTTTGGCATGTGCAGACAACCTTTTGAGAGTAAACAAATTAAGAAAATTAATTTTAAAAGTGCTGCTACTGCATTGTAACTATGCCATTTGTATAAAGTCCCCATTTAACTCACGTTTATTGGCTCTTTATCCAACGTGGCCTCCTTGGCACGAGGCTGAACGTGGGACCGCTGGCATCACACGAGAGGGCCAGTATGAGGTCTGGGGTGAAATATGAGTTGGCTGGTTTGCTTTTTTTATTTGATGCTGTCTCCAGAGTTTGTAGGGTTCTAACCCCCCTTTAGCTTACCATGTGTCAACAATTTATGATGAGTCGAACTTCCCTCCAATTCTTCTCTGCTCTCTGTTTCTCTCACTCACTCATATTTCTGTGGGAGTGTTATGCTAGCACTACTAGTCATACCTTGTCTCAGACTTCCAGGTAAAATGGTGCAAGTTAGGAGAAAAGCATCAAATGAGCTGTAATGCGGGAATTGACTGAAGTTAATGTTATAGTTTGTGATGAACTGTAAAGGTGCTTCAGGAAGTTAAAAGCATCATGCACACACAAAACGTAATATTTACAGTATTATCTCATCCCGATTACAACCAATCAAATAAAACATGTGGCACTGAAATTACCTCCAAAGTTAACGTCAGCTTCGTCTTTATTATCGAGTCATTAGGAGGAGTAAGATGACTCTATAAAAAGGTCACTAAGTGCTCCTTGGCAGCAGAGATGCAGACATTTTCTCACTCCCATTACTTGCATGGCTGCAGAGGGTTTGCCTTTCTTTAAAGTATGAACTAAAAGTAAAATACCAATCAGTAAGGCTGTGACATTATTTTTTTACTATTGACACACAGTAGTCAGTTTGGTGGATTAAAGTAAATTCACTTATGGGTTTCCTTCCTGATCATGCTTTATGGCTCATGTTTTATTACATTTCTGTTGTCGTCAGAGAACTCGTCAGGTGGTTGCTCTGTCCTATTCCACCTCCACAAGTGTGAAATATTCAGCATGTAATTCTTATGCACCTCTCACTATCTTCCAATCAGAAGCCAGAGCTACGCTGCTGTCTCTGGGTAATCATGGCGCTAGATGTTTCCAATGTTTATCTCACAACAACATTCAAAAACAAGCCTGCGCCATCTCAAGTTCAAGACAGGTTTTTCCATCATAACCTGATCAGATGGCATTTAGCGAGGGAAATCTGAACAACAACCTTCTGTCCCTTGTAATATTTTCCACACAGGGTCAGCATGACGTGCCGCTGCTGAGTGCAATAAGTGATAAGCTATAAATTCACTGTCCTGCTGCCGTCTATATCCATCAGTCATGAATAAGCATGCCTTTACAAAAGCCAGTATCTGCATGGTGACGTGCATTAAATGTACCTGTTTGTAAGGGTTTGTCCTTTACAGTGGCTATACATATATATATACAATTATTTTCATTTTCTGTGAGTAATTTAGCCTGTCTCCATTTGTTTTGCAATTAAAAACCTTTTTTTAATCATATTGCCAAAAATGAATTTTAATGAAACACATTTCCTTAATTTGCATCCATGCATATGACATTTACCCTCCATGGATGTTTAAATCTTATATTTTTAATAGAAAACAACCTCTATTAAAGCCAGTAAAAGGAAACAGGAGATAATTCCTGCATGTGAGCTCAGTTCTCTGCAGCCTTCTCACAGACCAAAGCGTTTCTTTGCATCTTGTAAATGTGGAAACTTTGTAGGTTTATTGTGACTTGTCTTTTTATTTATGCTGTCTGACTGAATGCCCTTTTGCATTTCTGACTGCTTCTGCCTTTTGTCATGTTATGAGCCTAAACACTGCTTGAATACTGTGAACATTAGACTCTAACAAAAAAATATGCAGAGTTGAGTATTTTTGTTTTTATCACTTCACCAGAGCAAAAAAGGAAAGAAAAACCTAAAAAGAACAAAACAAAGATCCAGGAACATAGTTGAGTTGTTTGTTTCAGGCAGGAATAAACGCATTTGATATATTGTAGTAGTTCAGATTTATTTTTAAAGTTGCAGGCTAACTGGTTTCCTGTATATTTTTTGTATTTCTCAGCTGAAAGATCACAAAGGCAAAGATGTGGCAGATAAGCCTGGTTTAAACCAGAAGGGAGTGAAAGCTCAAAAGAAGATGAAGCCTCCAGATGCAGCAGGTATTTATCATTTCTGCATTTAAAAATTAAGGGGAAACAATTGCACAATAGAGACTGCTTCTTATCCATAAAATTCTTACTGAACAATACTAAACTAGACAAAAATTCATTCTGCATGCTCTTCCTGTAGATACTATTTCCCTGAAGAAGCAGGCGTTGCTCCTTAAAGAGGTGCAGAAACTTAACAGAGAGAATGCAGAAAAATCAGAACCCCAGATCGCCGTTCTGGACCTGGAGGCTGAAGTGTCCCCCAAAGATCAACAACCTGAGCAACCTGATTACAACCTGGTGGACTGCCTGCATGAAGATTCCCAAGATGCTGTGGCTGAGAAAATCAGTGAGGAGCAAGTTGGGGATGAGGAGCCTAAGGATAAAGCTGCACTATCAGACAATAAAAGCGAGACTGATGAGGATGACGCAGCACAAAAGAAAAAAGAAGACAAGCTTCCTAAGGAAACATTAAAAGATAATGTTACTGCTGATGAAGGTGGAGAGAAAATCTCAGAGGTCTCGACCCATGAAGAGGAAAAAGAAATCCTTATTACCAGGTATTATTAAGGTTAATTCACTGCTGCAACAAACAATACATTTATTGTAATTAATAAGAATGGAAGAAAAATGAAATCTTCACTGATTCTTTCAATTTAACAAATCAGATACTTTCTCTTCCTTTCAGTGAATGCACATTTATTTTAGTGGCAAATTTAGCATTTGATTCAACCATTGCCTGGTAGTTCTACAGACACTTATAGAGCCAACAGTAAATAATATTAAATAATAAAAGGCAAAATTAAAATCAAATAAATAAAACCAATTAATCTCACTTTACAGGGACCAGAAAGATGCCGTACATTGTGTGGAAACACAGCAGGACAAGATGAGCCAGGAGCACCAGCAGGAGGAGGAAGAAGAGCAGGAGAAAGACAGGAATGAGGAGGATGAGCAGAAGCCACAGTGTGCAGACTGGGCCGTCTTCAGGGTGGACGGGATTGAAATCCAGATGAATCTTAGAGAAAGAGTGGAGAGCGAAAGACAGGAAAACAGCGATGACCAAAAAGATGAGGACGAAGAAGACGAGGATGATGATGCTGAGAAGTTCTTTATTGGTAAGTCAGATTGGTTTATGTTGGTTTGTTTTACTCATACAAATAGAAATAGAGTAAAAGTGGCTCTAGGGTGAAAACATTACATTTCTAAATTTACATCTAGCTTTTGTGATTCAGATTTTTTGAAAGTTGACATGTTTATATTAATTTATACTTTTAATAATGTGTAATTAATTACTGTGAGTAGCTGCAAATAAATCTTGACATCTCAAATTTGGACAGAGTTTATGCATTTTTGTAATTTTTTTTGTAAAGTTACGACATTTGTAAGGTCAATACTTTATTGTTGAAGGTTTAGAGACAAAAACAAGTGTTGCATAAAAATTATTGAGGGAAATAAACAACAAAATGTATTAAATTTAATAGATTGACATTTAAGAATAATATATAAAAACAGAATCATCATCACTTCTAAATGTTTTGCAAACTGGTTCATTTGCATTAAGTCAACATATGTTCAGATACTGATTTTTCAGTTCCAATAACTCTTGCAGACACGTAACTTTATCTATAATAGCAGAATATTTAACATATTTGTTATTTTCATACATTAGACACATTAGAACCAAGTGCATCAGTTGCTCTTCTTGAACTCCTCTGCTTAGAGGACAGAGGTTCCTGAACAACCAGCTGACCCAGTCTTCTTAACACATAGTTGACATTTATTACAGCATGTTAGTACAGTACATAACATCCTAACGGGACCCTGAGAGGACACTTTAAGAGTCCTCACAGCAGCTGATTATTAGTTAAAATTCCATGTTCACACATTCTTGTCTCTTCATCTTCCTCCAGACACAACTCCTCCACCGGCAGCTCCTTTTAACCACCGCGTTGTGTCGGCCAAGCCAAACCAGATCAGAAACTTTTACACCATCAACTGGCAGGAGGTCCTGGGTGGGTGAGTTCTGCACCCTTTCTCTAATAAATATTTTTAAAAACTGTAAAAACAAGGAGATTTTTACCGATCAGTGACAATTAATAATATATTTTTAATTCCCCGTTTAAGTTTGATTGCATAACCCTCCTCTCTTCCCTCCCCGTTTTCTTTTCCTCTCCTCAATGGTCCATAACTTCAGAGTCACAGCAGTTATTTTTACTTTGGGACTGACTGGCATGCGAAACAGTATCCACGGTGCCAGCTGGTAGCTTATCGCTAAGTGTTAACCCAGGTCTTCAAAGAAGAGATTCTTGCCAGCTCAGATTTATTGAAATAGCAGATTCTGACACTTTCCAGAAGATATGAAACAAGATCAGTGATTCGTAACCAGAATGTTGTCTCTTTTTGTTACTGCTCAGATGCCTGTTTGATATCACTGACTGTCTTTGTGCATCTGCAAAAACATAAATTATAGTCATCTATTCCTTTCTTCCAGGGGTCGTTTTGGCCAGGTGCACAAATGCGTGGAGAACTCCTCAGGTCTCACTCTGGCAGCAAAGGTCATTAAAGCCAGGAATCAGAAAGAAAAGGTACAAAATACATGTTGTCACGTCAGTCTATTTTGATAACAATCACAAGGACTAAGTCACACGTGATATAAAAAGCAGCTACAGTTTTTAGTACTTACTAGAACCCAGCAAGGCCGCTCTTGGAACAGAGGCAAAGGGAATACTTTTCACCAAGGTGACAAATTACTGACCTAGAAGAGAAGACGTACAGCACAGCTGCCACCTCTCATTCTGCCTGTGTGTGTATGTTCATGTTTCTGTATGTTTCTGTCTGCCTCCTGTGTTTCTGGTAGGATATGGTGAAGAATGAGATCCAGGTCATGAATAATCTGGACCATGGCACCCTGATCCAGCTCTATGCAGCTTATGAGTCAAGAAACGACATCATCCTTGTACTTGAATAGTATGATCCTCTTTTTGAGATTTTTGGCACAATAATAATAATGATTATATTATGAATGCATTTAGTTAAATCACTGCAATTAATGTTTTTATTATTATTAGGTATTTATGATATCACTTTTAAAAAATGTTGAATTTTGATTATGCATAATGTCTTTTATGTTTCTGTCTTTATTATTAGTGTTGGTGGAGGGGAGCTGTTTGACAGGATTATTGATGAAAACTACACGTTAATGGAGCTGGATGCTGTGGTGTTTATCAGGCAGATCTGTGAAGGCCTGCAGTACATGCACAAGATGTCTGTACTGCACCTGGACTTAAAGGTACATTACAAAAACACCTGGTCAGAATATCACTGGAGCTGAAATATTTAGTTTTAGAAATAAGAAGTTTATTTTTCACAAGTTAGATGCAAGAAAAACTATGTTACGTTTATTATTATTTTTTGACAAAGAAAAATCAAGTCAAGCTAATATATCAAACAGAAAAAACTTTCCAACTTTTAAATAAAAAAAAAAGGAAAAAGATAGAAAACCCTATTAGTGACAGATTTATTTTTTAATATCTTCCTGGTGACTCATTTAATGAATAAAATAAATGACTAAATCAGATTATTAACAAAACAGTTTAGTCATTGTAAGAGGTCAAACTGTGAAAAGAACAATATTTGATTCTTTGTAAATTTGCATACTGTAAAATTTGTATTTTTTTAAAGTAAAAAATATTCTATTATAAAAAGTACAAATTATCTAAAAATATGTGCATTCATTTGTTTAGAATGTTTAAAACTCTTTGCAGTACTTAGAATTGTATTTGTAATTTTAGACAACACAAAATTGAATCAAAATAAAAGTTAATTTAAAAATGAATTCCCTCAGTTTAATTAGCTTCGTAGAGGTAAATTAATACATTTTATTCTTTCTGACTTTTCAGCCAGAAAACATTCTGTGTGTGAGCAGAATCACCAACAAAATTAAGATAATTGACTTTGGTCTCGCCAGAATGTAAGTGCTGCTCCATGTCTGTTATATTGATAATTTATTTGCCGTTTCATCAAAAATCTCTGCTCATTATTTGCATTAATATTCCTCTCTAGATATAAACCAAGGGAGAAACTAAAGGTAAATTTTGGAACTCCAGAATTTCTCGCCCCAGAGATTGTCAATTTTGACTTTGTGTCATTCAACACAGACATGTGGAGTCTTGGTGTTATCACCTACATGCTGTAAGTAAACACACACATATGCATGCTAAATTATGCACAGATTAATGCTAAAATTATTTTTCCTTTTCGTTTTAGCCTGAGTGGTCTGTGCCCTTTCCTGGGTGACAATGAAAACGAGACGCTGAACAACATTTTGGCCTGTCAGTGGAGTTTTGATGAACAAGAGTTTTTAGATACGTCAGAAGAAGCCAAAGACTTCATACGTAGACTCCTTGTTGTAAATAGAAGGTCGCTGAATTCTGTTTCTATTTGTCAGATCTGAGCTTTTGTTGATATATAGTGAGGAATTAAATGTGAAAAAAATGTTTGTGCTTGTGTTTGTCATCAGTTGGAGGATGGGGGCGTGCGAGGCCTTGAAGCATCCTTGGCTTTCTGACCCTGCTCTTCATCATCATCTTTATACAAAGGTAGAATGCTGTTTGAGAAATACTAGGCAAAGAGTTTTTATTTTTGTGAGTCAATGCCTTGTATTTTTATTTGAGTGAATATTTATTACACATTATTCACTATTTTCTGCATTTTTCCCAGAAAACTATGTGCAGATCACGACGATCATCATGTGTGCCTCCCGCTGATAGTTAAGGTGAGCCATCCTGAGCAGTTTAGGCGTTCACATCATCCACAAGGGGGAAGCATGTGTCAAATTTTGTGCAGCATGTAGAAATAAAACATAAACATTTACCTTCTCATTGTCTCCTTTTAGACTCTGACATAGAAGAGATGACACCAGCTGTGGCTACTTGGACCAACCCCTCTGTTTATGTAAATCACTTGAGTTTGTGCACCTGAAATTCTGGTTTCTGGGCAAACTTTCTCCAGGAATGTTACTGAGTTAATGTGAGTAAAAAAAAAAAAAAATCACAAAAAATCTGGGTTATTTTTTCAAGTAAATAGCAGTTTTTAAAGCTCTGCATAACCGTATGAAATCATATATATCATTGTTATATCATATCATCATTATAGACTTGAGACTGATCTTTGCTATTCACTTTGACTCACCCTTCTTTATTTCTAACCAAATAACCTGTGTTGTGTTGTTTTGTTTATCCATATAGATTTATACCTAGAAAATGTTTTCTGCTGCTCCTTTAAGAAGGACATAGATTGTTTCACATTCATATATCCCTAATCTCTCTCCTCTCAAATATAAATATTCCTGTCTGGCTGTAAATATGGGCTAAATATATTTAAATGAAGACAACGTCATCCATAATAATGCTGTTATGTGTGTTGTGTGCATGAACAGAATGAAACTTGTATGGTTGTGTCAGAACAAGTAGAATGTGCACTTTATATTCTTATTTATTAACAGTTCACAGTATATGTCTTATCACCAAAGTGTGTTATATTGATGCATGACTCTATTTGTGTGTTTGATCAGTTTAAACAGAAAGCTTGAATAGATCTTTTTAAAATGTATTTCTTGTATCTTTAATCTGTACTGTATTCATGATACTTTTAGTTATTGATGGAACGCCTTCTGTGAAGGCCCACTCACACACAGTAATAATACACTACATAGAATGTCACATTGATGTAGTTAAAGTTTACCCTGGTGATGAATGTTTAGATGTCTGAATAAAGAATGATGTTATTAGAAGTTGCCCACACTGAGTGTTATTAATGCAGCATGTATTTGTGAAGTGTGTACACTCCAAATAAATGGAAACTGTCTTAAATAATTTGTGTTTACTCATTTTCTAAAATATAAAGAGAAAATGTTTAAAAACTGCAAGTATTTTATGTATTCTGACCTTTTTAATGTTGTTTTTCAAAGTGGTAAAATGTATAAAAATGATTTAAAGGCATACTATGCAGTTTTGTAGCACCCCCTAGTGTCCGTTTTAAGTCACTGTTGTAAAAACATTAGCATTGTTTTTGCTCAGAAACACCCAAATCTAACTGTTGAAATGTCTCCTCAGCCTTCATTGCTTTCTATTAGAGCGGTTCATCACTCATTGAAAGAAATCAGCTGTGTTCAAGCAGGGAGAGATCAAAACAAAGTAGGAATCATGAGCTAAAAACACTCTGGAGCTAGCATAACAGCTAACATTGGGCTAGCTTATTCCTCACAAGATGCATGACTTTGTGAGACTTCAGGGTATAGATATCATATATATTACTAGATATCTTACACGCGCTGTTTGTCAATGGACCCTGACGTAGCTACGCCGGCGGCCATCTTGTGACAGAGAGCTGCCCCCTTTCTTAACATTAGTGTCAATGGAGCATGTACTATTAAATACCTCTACCTTGCTCAAGTTTTAGCCAATTTTCAAACGGTTTGCATTTTTATAAACGTCAGAGACGTGACTGTGAATATATATCAAAATATAACGATAATGGTCAGGACATTCGTAAATTGTAAAAGTGTAGCTACGCTGTCGAATCCCAGATGATCCATCTAGCCTTTATATATATCTATGCTTCAGGGCACCAGATTGAAGACTCAGAAGTTGCAAACACAGTATTCTGGAAACAAGCAGGAGATGGGGCGTAGTGACTTTTCATTAACCCTGTAAAGGGTCGTATTAGCACATACTGGCTCAAGAAAAAGATTTAAAATATGAAAAAGTTACATAGTATGCCTTTAATGTGAAAAAAAACTTTTTAAAGTCAACTTTTAAATCTTGATGCTGTTTCTATAAAACCACTCTAACTCAGGATTAAAGTACAGCTGAATCCAGGAGCCTAATAAAATGCATTTGAAGGAGCCAGTGTGGGCAACACTGCCACCTGAAAAAATAAACTGAGTGTGCGTGGGATGGGGATGATGTTGCAACAAGGTCAAGATATACGGGAAATAAAACAATTCACATCACTTTTTTAATGCAGAGGACAAAGAAAAGGCTTTAAGGTGGTGATGATGTGTGCAGTTCAAGCCACCTTCCAAGAAACCTTAACTTTCAGTTCGTTCTGTTCTGTAAAGGACTGTAAGGTCTTATTTAGCAGAAGCCGCAGGGTTAGTCGGGGATAAGTGCAGACTTTACGGGGGGAGTACCAGGAGAAACGTGTATTTAATTGCTCAAAAATACCAAAAAAGCACAGTTGACCACTTTTATATCCACATACTTTGAGATGATTTTGGTTGTAAGATTGTAAGGATTGAAAAAATAATTTGCAGTCTTGATTTACTGTACGTAGCAGTTATGACCCAGCAGACAGTGACATGTGTGAGGGATGAGAGACACAACCTGTACTCTACGCTCTCCTCAGAAAAGGAGATGAAAAACCAACAAAAAAAGAGATCATCACAAGAAAAAAATTCTACGATGTAGGTGTTTTCTAACTGTAATAAATGATTTGTCAGTTTAAAATAAAAAATATAAAGATGTTTCTAAATATTTAATGGTTAAACTTTGGTGTAATGTTCTGACACTGTCTCATCCATTCATTCTTGCAGCTAAACATCAGGATAACGACTTCCTTTCCCGAATGTTACGTTTTTCTATAGGCAAACTTCTATAGGTTACCTATTGATTCAAACACTTACATATCGAATAATCCAGACTTCCAAAATCCATCAGGCTTCTGCAAACTTCTTGCATAATTTGTTTGAAATTTACATATGCAAATGTAAAGTTCTGTCTCATTTTGTGTTCTATAACTAACACACATATCTTTACCTTTATCCAATTGTCCTGCAGTTTTGCACATTTTGTTTTCAAAGTATCTTTTCTTGATGAAACGGTGAGTAAAACTTGCATTTTAGAAATATTTATCTCAACACAACCACAGTATATTTTGTATATATCTTTTAGAATTTTGAACTTCTGGATTACCTGCTATACATGCAAATGTACATGCATACAAACTATATTAGATATTAAATAAACCTTTGCAAACTCAACAAGCTTAATGTCAGGAATGGTTCACAAAGAGTTCACATAGGTATAATGGCAGAGAATAGGTGTTAGTTGTTTGGCAAAACAGGTGATACTGATTTCTTCCAAGGATTTCGTCCAGCTCTTTCTTCCTTTCTCTTTTTGAGCCTGAGGGTTGGAAGACAAACACAAGCTCTTGCTCTATCCCAGCTTCAAGACCCAGGTTGGAATGGTGAGAAATTCAATTTAAGAACAGAAAAAAAAGGCTCTGTGAGCTGCCCCTCCACCACTCTGCCTCACCCTTAAGTCCCCTCCATCCACATCTCCGGGGGCGATCTCAAGGAGCCAAATCAAAACCAGATGGACTTATTGGACCTAAAGATAACAAATAGTGCCTGAGTTCCTGTCAGTTAGAGACCACCAAAGCAAAGAACTTCAGATTGAAGAAAAAAAGCTTGATCCCACGTCTAAATCTCTGTCATATTTTACAAAACATAATTCATATAGATGTGTATTATAATAGAGTACATGTAAACAAGAAAGGAATGATGGTTTTATTGCTTCTCAGTGTTTTTTGTCCTTTTTTGGGTGTCTTCAATAGAGGGACTATTTAAAAACCTGGTGTCATCCTGGGTTTGGGGAAGTAGGCTGTCAGCCTTCACCTGGAGCTCTAGGTGGTATACTCCCCACTTACACTCACCACACACACACACACTCGGTGAGAAGAAATGAAGAAAGCGCACAAAAAAGTAGCGAATGACCCCAGAACTCCTCACAACCTCCCTCCAGACCGACTAAGAAAGTGTCCTTTGTAACAGGAGTTTCCTGGATGTAATTAAAAAATATTGGGCCCAGCTCAAAAGGGGAGAGATGAGGCTGAGGGTTGAAGGAGGCTATGTGAAGGGTAAGATTCCCTCCTCAGCTCTTCGTTTCATGTAAGAGCCCCCGGAGCTGAGCCCTGACGTTTGTCCAAACAAGCGGTGCTCCCTCTCCTACGAGCTCTGGAGAAAGAGCCGAACAGTTCTCAGGGCCTTAGGGCAGGTGGTTCTGATTTACACAGGGTGTGTGTGTGTGTGTGTGTTGGGGGGTAGCAGCAGCAGACAGTCCACGTTTATGTTCACTTAATAACAGTACACGTGTTGTCACGTCCAGTGGTGGAAACATGCTGGGTGAGTGATCTGTTTTTCACACCGCTGGGGTCTGACATCTATAAGAATGTCCAATTATCCTTTTAGAGTTTTCCCTGACAGCAGTCACACCTGCATGGTCCTGCACAGATACCAATAATCACAGAGCATCTGGTGCTGCTGCTGTTTGTTTTGCAAAAATATTGGTCACAACAGGTAGGCCGCTGTGAAAAAATTCAAACAACCTGCAAAAATACACGAGCAGCGACCGAGTGCATTCAATTGCAGCAATGCATTTGGTTTGATTTTCTTTAATTTTTCAAAGTTAGTTAAAAATAGTACTAAATTTTAAACTTATCTTTCTGTAAGATTGATTATACAGCTTCTCTTCAGCATTTTATTTCTGCTTCCAGTAAATCCCCCATACAGGCCACAATCAATGTTTTGTGCCTTTTTTTTGTGTGCCAATTATTGAAACATAGAAATAGTCTTATAATTACTGAGGATGCTCATTTGATTTTAAAGGTACAAAACATGGCCAAAGCATAATATAAAGAAATGAAAATGTAACCTTCAACATTTTTAACTAGCAGGAGAAAAGACTATCTTATAACCCAAAAGCTCAGTTGGTTCTTCCTGTTCCAACTCAGATTTATTCTCAGGGAATGCATTTGGGTAGCTGATGCTTTCAAATAGATCACTGGTTTTATTCCAGTGGTCACATTTTAATACCAGAGTGTCAAAATAGCTTTTTGTCACTAGAGGCGATATTTACACTGCAGCAACACATTATATCTAAGACCATGAGTCTGTCCTTGATTCTTTATGCTTCTAAAAAGTAATCAACCTCGTCTGCACTGACACAAGAGTACAGTACTTCACATGAATGGTGATGTGAGGATGTTCTCACGTGAGTTCAAAGGGAATTATTGTGATTATCTTTGAATTTGTGCAAAAATTCACATCAGAGTAAACCGGCCAGTAAAGTTTACCATGCAATTTTGTGTGTTTGTTCAATTTTAAATAACAAAAAACTTTAAAAATACTGATCTGAAGTCTGTGTGTGTCATGCTATTACTGTCAAAGCTCAGAAACAGTGTGACCTGAGGTTTGAAATGAGCAGAGCTCCCACCCACATGCAGATTGATTTCCAGATGAAGGGGAAACACAGCAGCTCGCTTTGTCCAGTGTTTTCATTCAGTGGTTTCCACTCTGATCAAATGGCCCCGCTTGAAGGCTTTAATGATCTCAGAGGTCCCCCACTGTTGGGTCATCTGCTCGGCTCCATATCACCTCCAGGCTGGGCCCTACTACTGGTCAGGCGGTCTCGCAGTGGGGCCCTTTCCATCAGATTTGTATTTATTCATCCTGCATGAGGTCTCTGTTCATTCGGCCAGTCCTGCTGAGAAGATTCTGTTGTCCAGAGAGCCACAATGCACCAGGACTCTGTGTGCGTACGTGCTTCACTCGTTTATGCCATAAGTCATACTGAGGAGATTTGGCTGAAGGCACTGAATTGAGCTGAGCGCCTTGTAGTGTTCTCTGAGATTAGTGTGTTAACGCAGGCTAATGTGCAGACTTGGTGCTGCTTGTGTACATTTTGCCACTTAAAACTTTTCTAGGCAGACAAATGAAGTCCCTCTTGACCTTTTGTCCACGCAAACATCCACTTATCCTGCTCCAGTCATGTTTTATTGGATTCCTTTTGTCTAGTATCACACATTTGGTGTAAGATTACGCACACACATGCTTCATACTTTTCATTTATTGCAGAATACTAGTCATTCTTCTAACATGTCCATGTCTAGTAATGTTCTCCCATCCCACCCACAGAGTTTGTCCTCCCTCCCACTGCATGGTGATCGATGAGCTTAGCCGTGGTCTCGCTGCAGCAGAGACTGTACAGAGGGGAAAAGACCCTTGGTCTGTTCTCTGCCTGACTCCCAAAAACAGCTCCAATGGCCAACAAAAACACAGCGCAAGGCACCGAAATGGCAACCCGCATGGCTGCTGCTGTTGAGGTTTGAAATGTTTCCCACGATGAAGTTTGAGAGGATTGGATAGATGACCCAACCCTGAAATTAAAGGACAAGGGTCAGACTGAGGTGAGGTGAAACATGTGATTATTTAATGGGTGATTTAATTTAATGGAAAATCAGCACAACAGCACATGTGGAACCACATATATAACAAGATAAGCCTATTTAGAGCATTATTTTGCAACTTTGCTCAAAGAAAAACCATCCCTTTCGGGGGCTCGCCGATACGTGAACGAAGCTAAAAATTTCTTTCTGGTTTGCTCTCGGTTTGGCATTTTTAGTGCTACCTTCATTTGAGGCTGGCCTGCTTTTAGAGAGGGGAAACAGGAAAAGAGTCACAGCGCTGCGGTTCATTCTTCAGGCCATATTCACTTGACCACACAAAGAGCCCATTTTTGAGGGAGACATTTTATGTGTTGTGTGGCAGGCAGCGCAAGCAAAAAAGATTTAGTGTGTCTGCGTCTATTCAGGGGTGTTTGGACCACGGTGGGTTTGTTTCAGAGAAATACCATCAGAGAAATGGTTAAATAAATACTAATAATTACTTGTATTTAAGAAATCTGAGTTCAATATTTATTTTTTAGGAAATATTAGGGTGTATTATTTAGACAGATCACACATTTTACATTTACATTCCTTGCAGGAGTTTATCTTTTGATTTTTTTTTTTTAAATTTAAGGTGATTATTAGAAATGTGTCAACAGGGAATTTTCACAAGTAACTAAAAAAAGATTAAATGACACCTATTATTTTATTTTGTGAGTTTGGATACAGAAACTTTGAAGCAAAAACAAATAAATTATGTGTACTATAAAATAAATGACCAGCATTTTAAAGATTTGCAAATCCAGTGGCTTTTAGAATATTTTTGGTCTTTTTTCAGCAGCTGGATACGGTTTCACACAATGTATGTAAATCTGTGCGTGCCCGCTGTGTGAGGTATAGCTTTAAAAAAGGAGGAAGCACTCAAAGCACCCAACAATGACCCACACGTATCCTGGGCCTGTCAAAATCTTGAAGACCCTTTCAGTCTCGGTGTTCCAGGTTTTGTTTCAGTGTGGGTACGTTTCTGTTGAGACTTGAAAGAAATACTTACATCTTTGTACCATAAAAAGTGTTTTGTTTTTAGAAACCTGTCTTTTGTTTGTATTTCCTTTTGTCGTTAGACCAAAAAACAGCTGAGCTAAATAAACGTTGACACTTTTGCTCAGAGGGAAACACAGGAAACCTCGGAAAGATGTGGATCAAAGAACTTCTAGAACTTTTAGAAAGTTCTATGTTTGCAGCTTTGTATATGCTCAATCATCCATCTTTCCAGGCCTCAAACTTTACCCTCATGTGCTGCCTCAGCTACACCCCCCCCCCCCTCTTTCCTGCAGTCAGAAAAAGAGAGGCCATCAGAAACTGCAGGCCACATCAGCACACATCAGCATGGGGAAAACTCTGCTGATTGCCTCAGAGCGGGAACCCACTTTCCCAAAAGTCAGCAGAAAATTAGAAGAGCAGTTTCATGTTGAGGTTAATACACACACACACACCTGTATTCCGCGCCTCGTCCTCACAGTTTCTATTCCTTCAGCAGCCTCACTTTGTCCTGCTGCCTTTCCAGTACTGCCTCCTCACTCCATAGCAGTCTTTTGAAGGGAAAACAATGTGTGCGTTTTAAGAAAACCCTCAATAATGTAGCTGCATGCACTGCTCTGCTTGTACTGTTTGCTTTAATGGGTCACTGACAGCCCGATTCAAGCAGAATTTTTTTTTTCTCTTTTAGATTTTATTGTCCAAATTTGGACCAGTGCTTTCTTTGTGCATTTGCAAGAGCTGAGTTCAACAACGTAAAGGCGGACCACCCATGCAAAAATGAATGTTATGATGGAGGTTGCTTTTGTGGTAGTTCTGTGCAAACAGACCACATTATTGCTGACAGAGAAAAGAAAAAAGGTGGTGACAAACCAGCAGAGGGCGACCAACGCTCTGGAAAGACTCCCGGGATATTTCTAGGCCAGCGTGAACTCCCTCCCATATTCTCAGAGTGTCAAAAATAACATCTCCCCTTACTTTCATGGCTATAAGGGAAATTTAAGGAGGATGGTATGAAGCCCTCCTGCCAGCCAAATGTAACGGTTGAATCTGCAGAAAAGATTTTGTTCTTATTCAAAGCCTGAGTGACTGGAAGGCGTAATACCTTAAGATTTCTCTAACATGACTGTAAAATTTAATTTAACTTTCACAATGGCTTCATGGTTCAGGAGGTGATTATTAACTCAAATTCCAAAATTCCAGTGCAGTGCATGATTTAGGCGAATGGTCATTTGACACCACAAAAGGAAAGCATATGTCAAGAAAAGAAAAGGACACTTTACAAAACAGCACAACTCCACCACTCACTCCAGCACTTAGTTCCCATGGTAAGGATCGTCACGACAAATCCAAGGCACCAGGACCTTGGTGGTCTGGGGAGTCTCTGAGGTGGCATGGCCGCAGGCCTGCAGAGAGTAAACAGGACACTGGGGGATGGAGGGATGGAGGAAAAAGGGATCGAGGGATGAGAATGTGGAGTCAGCAACGTCTCCGCCCCGCCTGGGGAAAAGGAAAGCCGGTAAAGCCTGTAGATTCAGAGCTCACACAAACAATGGGCGGCCCAGAGACGCAGCTTAGAGGATAACACTTTGGCCAGACAGAGGGGTTACTCAAATATCCTCTGAATTAATAAAAACAGAGACAACAAACTTGAGATTTTCCACTGAAACCTCATCAAGAACATTTGATTGTTCAAAATGCAGTTTGTTTAATTTGTGTCTTATATTATTTTTTATTGCAATACCAAACTTTCTGTTTGGACGTCAGTGTTCAAAATTACATCCACTCATTAGATATTATTCACTTTATCACTCAGTTATCAAATCTCTTAATGTTTCATTCAACTTTGTCATTTTTATGACATCTCAAAAGACAAATTCTGTGTAACTGATTTGTTCAGTAGTTTAAAAAGAACAAGATTTAGGCAGAAAAACATGTGAGAAAACAGAATAAACACCTTGCAAGTAAAATAAATATAAACTAATGGATTATTTAAAAGGAGAAAATGACAATTAACAACTGGGGAAAAAAAAAGATTTTAAACAAATTTAACAATAAATGTGAGACTGTAATCAGCATTTTCACATTTTAGTATTGGTATTTATACACGTAAAAACATTAAACACGTTAATCTGATGTGAATTTGAATTTAAAATATGGAACTAAAGACATATTTTGGAAGACTTTGAAAGTCAAAGAATATTGTTCTGTAAGTTGTAAAAAAATCATGAAATAACATGCATGCGAAAATCACTCTGGAGCTTTTAATAAGCATTTTAATATAGAAATTAACAATTTATATACTGAATTTTAAAACTTAATTAACATTTCATTCACTTAAAGTGTACTTTTTTATAATAAAGAACTTTTACTTAAACTTAAAGACCTTAGACCTGTTTATATAGCATTTAAGTTCAAACCTTAAAGAGCTGAGCTATTAAAAAAACAAAAGAAAAGACATGAACATGTCTGCTGAAGAAGGTTTGAATATGATTCACAATAAAGTGTGGAATTCATCAGTGCCAAAGTCTTAAGGGACTTTGAAACGAGTAGCCAATATCCACATGTTATACACACCACCTGTTTCCAATAATATGGCCACTGCGGGTGATGACAGGTTGAAAAGTGATTTACCTGAGCGAGCTTTTATTACAGATCTTTCCTGCACCGTTCCTCCTGCTACTTAAAGAATCAGACAGGCCTTATTGTGGAACTGAAACCCTTCGCTAAAAAGATCCTGGCTTCCAACCAACCCTCATGATAAAGACAGATGAGGTGAAGTGGCACAGAGGATTTGTAACTGGCTCCATTACAGAAAAAAAATGGTTTACCTTTATTTTATTGGAAAATAAAGTTTCCAAAAACGCAGCTATTTTAAGATCAGAAACAGTAAAATCACATTGTAAATCAAATCTGCCGTAAACATGACTGAGAAGTGCAGCTAAAGCTAAGGATGCAAACTGGGTCTTCCTAGTTGAATTGTCATTTGAGAAGCAATTTTTCCCTCCATGAATGGCTTTTTCATTATTTTCTTTCAGAATCCACATCCAAAGCAGTGTACTTAGTGTGTGTTTTTATAGATTCAGAACCAGTCATCTGGGTTTTGTCTCTATGTAATGTGCCAAAAGGGGAAAGCAGAGATGAAATCTGTTCCTCCCGGAAATATAGGTATCTAATAGATCGACTCCCCTCTCACGTTCTGACAGCAACGGCAGGTCTGGTGAACTAATGGCATATTTCTCCCTCTGCCAGGGGGGAGAAATGTACCACCACATGGGAAGCCCCAGTCCTAATAGGCAGCTGGAAAAAGAAAGGCAGACATAAACTCCTGCACAACCTGCTCCAAGACAGAAGACAGAGTAACAAATAACCTTTACTGAATTGGGACAGGCTTTATAACATTCATTTTATGTTGGAGGTTAAAATAGGGCAAAACATCCACAGATAATCTAAATTTGATCATATTTCACTAAGACATTTCCTTTCCCCATTTCCTGGATTGCTGAGAAATGTAATAAAATCCACACTGCTTGCTTCCTTTAAACCCCGGAGCTTATTAAACGATGCTCAAATTGATGTGAATGTTTATGAATTGCAAATTGAGTAAAGGAGAGAAATAAATAGAGCTGTAAGTATTAAAAAACACCTTTCATTGCATCAGCCCCAATAATAAAAAAAAGATTTATTGGAATAAAAAATTTTTTTTTTCCCTCAAATTGATCAGTAAATTAGGCAGCCTGCAGTAGTTTTTGAAGCAAGGAATAGATGTTGGTATTTTTTCAAAAATAAAATGCTAAGTTGTAAATGTTATATGTTGAATTTTGGTGCCTTGCATGTAAAGTTAGTGATGTTAGGGGTAAATAAATAAATGCAGCCCTTTTGGGAGGCGAGGAGAAGCTGATAAGGGAAAACAGCTGTGTTTCATAAAAGACCAGAATTTAAAGCATGCTTGATTTGAGTACCCCATTACTTTTCCCTCATTGTTTCTGTGTGTTTGTGTGTGTGTGTGTGTGTGTGTGTGTGTGTGTGTGTGTGTGTGTGTGTGTGTGAGAGGGGGTCATGCCGGCCTTTCGTGTGCTGAAGCACAGAGCATGAAATGGCTCGAGATTGGCCATGTTTGCTCTCAGAGGAGCGCTTTTTGGAGATCCTATCCAAATCCCTGAGAGAGGCCGTCCACAGGGTCGCTGCTTATTCAATTAGTCTGAAGCCAAAGCTTCAAACTTGGTAGGGCGAGAAAGAGTGTGAGAAAGTGTACAGGGAGAGGATGGTGGTCCTTGTGTATGTGTATGTTGGAGGTGATGCTGTGGAGCAGTGTTAAAATCTTCATCCCAGATCTTCTCTGATCTGGCTCTGATTGTGTTTCTTTCATCCTGCTGGAAGAGAAGGAGCAGATTTCAGGAGGCGAGAGTGTGAAAATAGGCTGAAAATGTTTTGGGACGATTGGATTTTTGCTAAACGCAGATTAAGCCTTTAGCCAGAGGGTGGCGCCTACATTACATCTCTAGAGAAGGCATTAATAACGTTTGAGGCTTGGCACTAAAGGTCTGCGCTTGAAGTTCAGCTCAATCTAAATGATCTCATTCTCCATCTTTGTTTTAAACGAACATATAAAATTCACATAAGAAATAAATGAAAGTTTATGCCTCAAAAAGAGCTGATATTCTGGTTTTACAAAAACTGTCCTATTTTTGACACAATATGACTCAAAGTATAACCAATTAAATATGTATTTAGAAAAATAAATACAAAAACTGCCATTTTGGAAGAAAAAACTAAATTGCATAATATTTAAGAGCAATATGTTTTTGCCCAGAGGCAGAGATCTGAAACACTGTTCTCAAATTAACATGCCAAATATGAAATAAAGTCAAGTTTTATAAAACACCTCAGAAAGCAAACAAACTGATAAATACAAACATTTGAACAGTGTTTAGTTCTGATACACAAATATTCAAAGAGGTCTAGAATTTCTCTATTTTTGGTTGAAACTGCTTGAGAAGAAAGGATTTTATATTTGTTGATCCACTGGCTCAGGTGCCAATTTCTTAAATATTAAGAAGTCCAACTCATTTAATTGAAAACACATAAAAGACATATTTCTGAACACGTGATTGATGTCGCTGACAAATTATTAAGGACAGTTCAAATGTTTTGATGTGAGTTTCTGAGGAAAATTTATAAACAATTAAAATCTTTAGTGTAAAGCTCTGTGAACAACAAGTTTAGAACATAGATTTAATTCTAAAGCGACAGTCATGGGAGGCCAGTTATAAAATAAATCTCTGTTGTCTACTGTCATTTTAACATTTCATCATTATTATGGCAGAAATAAAAAATTGTGACCAGAATTGTTGTAGATTTTCTACTAGTAGTATATAAACGAGATCAGATTTTTACAGCGGTGTGTCCTCCGCAGTCTGTGGGGGTGAAAACAAGCAATATTTCAGAGTTACAGTGAGTTGATGGACAGTGACAGGTAGACTAAACAAGGTGGAGATGATGACAAGCGCTTTGGAATCTGACCATGGAAAACCAACAACGCTTGTCACTCTGGAGGTTTAGTGGCTGTGACATTAGTTGCCATGTGTACATTAAAATCCAGCTCAAGCCCCTTTTCCTGCACGTAACTAAACACTAGATGAATCAAGTTTCGCCTCACACAAATTTCAGATTGCAGCAGCACAATATTAACAGCGGGGTTTAAGAAACATGCATTCATTTCTTTGTTCTTCTATTAAGTTTTATGGTATATTCATCAATTTTTTTGGCTCTGAAATGATTCATAATGTTAATAAAAAGTGGGGAACTATCATAGAAGATTGCACTGAAGTTTAGATCCTTTTTTAAAGGTACACCAGATCATTGCAGTAGGCACATTTCACATCCCTGCTAAATATAACATGCAAACCACAGTCAGATGAGGTACAAATGAGTGTGGCACAACAGAGCAGATTCAAAGTGCTCTGTGCTGTGGTGGGGGTGGGTGGGGTGTGGGGTGTGACCTGCTGCCAACAGTATTTCAGCAAGCCAGCGTCTGTCAGACCAGGCAGTCCAGAGTACATAGCTTACCGGAAACCAGGGCAGTTTGATTGAGTTCCTGTTATTGACTGCTCACTTTTTTTTGTGGAGCGCAGGTTTCTGCCAGGTTATTTTTCTCCCCCTTGCTGCCAGCTGTCAGAAGACAAACTGCACAGGGCTGCACACTCAAACACTCGACGTCCCATAAAGTGTCCAACTTTACTTATTAGTCATCCTGTGGCAAGAATACAATATTTGATAAGTGTCGGAATGTTTGCTTTTCTTTATAGTGTTCAAGCACATACGTGCTGGGCCTTAACGTGTCCTGTGCACACTCTGAAACAGGAAGCTTGGAGCATCCCTCCGACTGTAAATCATCCCGGGCGTTGGGATGCTCCCGTTCGGAGGAAGGCTAACTATGTGAGATGGAAGCAGTGGAAGTTATGTGGTGAGAGGTAATGCATTGTTTGGCCCAAATCCCAGTCCTTAGTGAGGCCAGGGCTGGCTGGATTGCCTGAAAGATGTGTTTGTTGTACAATAAGTTGTAGCGCCATCGCCATCTGGGTATAGACCTTCGGTCAATGCTGCTCATAAGAGCGCGTGTTTCTCTCTGCCAGAAATAATAATAATAAAACAAAGAGGCCCATTCATTTTTTCCCTCACCCAAGATGTATTTACTGCTGTAATGATATTAGAGATTCAGTGAGGATTAGCGAAGTGGCTTTTTCTTTTAATGTCACGGCAAAGGGCATCCAACATCCTTAAATCCACTCAGAATGGCACCCAGTGGATAGAAATTAAACATGCTCCATATCTTCAGCAGCTGCTTAAGCAGAGCCGTGTGTGAAGACGGTTAATCTTGTGTCACCCATGAAAGTGGAAGGAGTGCTTTACAACTCTATTACTGTTAAATATCTATTTAATTACAAGCAAGGGTGGAAAAGAAGAGAAAACATATGAGGTCAGGTGGAGGAGCCAACAGATTTTGTAGGTATCTTAGTAACAGCTTCTATACATTCCTGGATTGTGATCTTTCCTTATTATTTATAATTATATGTCAACATATTATTTATAATTGGACCTTTTTTGTGCCTCAACTCATATCCTTTTCCACCTATCTAGAATCTTTATAATTAAGCCATGTTTACTTATAAAATGTTTGCAGTTATTGTAATCATGTATGTTCGTTGACTTCCAGAAGTTAGATCAAAGGCATTTTTCTGTGCTCTAAGAAAAACAACTAATTATTGAAAATGCAATTTAATATAAAAGTCTTTCAGGCCTCTCTGCAACAGAAGAAACAGCCCATGGTCAATGAAACTCTGGAGCAGTTTTCTTTGTGGGACAGATCGAGTCTCCTTGTAAACTTTCACAGTACAAAAAGCTACAGTATATGAAGTCCACAACAAGAGGGAGACCTGACCGTGTTGGACCTGAAGGCAGTTGGGGTTCAGTATCTTGCACAAGGACACAAGAACCCTGGTCTCCCACACGGTAGACGACCTCTTTCCTGAGCCACAACTGCCCCAACAATACTTTTGAATTTTGCCAAGCTGAGGACGCTAAGATTTTCTTTAATGTTATTTCTGATTATTTGAGGCCTGATTTGAGTCTATTTAAAAAAAAATTTAAGCAGTAACTTCACCTTGACACATTTCTCATCTAATTTGCTTTAATCACTTTGTTCCTGGTGTTATTTTGCAGCAATAAGATCAATTGGTACAAAGTTTTCTGATGGGACATATATGAATAAAAATGTGTTAAATGAGGCATACTCTACAGGTGGAGCTTTTGTCTCCTGCCTTTAACTTTATTTAACTTGTGCTGGACTGGTTAGCCAGATTTATACTAACCTTTAACTTAAGTTTGCAGGTATTTTACGACAAATTAGGGGATGAATCTGACATATTGTGATTGGTTAAATCAACACAAAACTAACCTTGAAGATATTTTGAATCAGCTGTAATCTATGACGATGCTTTTTGAAGATGTTTCATCATATTATAAAAGAGACCTCCACTGATTTGATCAATTTTGAGGCTCCACTAAACCACCTGTCAGCAACCAGCAATCCATTAAGCGCTACTCGGTGGTGCTGATTGCTTTGCCCCTGACCCCGGCTGTTTGTTTACTCAGGGCACGGCTGCCAGAGGAGGGATTAAAGGGTGGAGAGGAATAATCTGAATTCCGCAGAGTGGACTTGTGGTGAAGGGTGCAGCCACCCTCTCTATCCCCTCCACCTAAATTCACACAAACACCCAGTCAGTCTCAGGGTGATGGGCTGAAGCCAGGCTCCTGACACACTGCCGGCCCACTGCCTGCTTGCGCAGCTAGAGAGAAGGGGGACATGTTGATACAGCTGGGGGGGAGGCAGAGGTGCTGAGAAGTCAAGTGACATGACCGGGGTCAAAGCACCTCTCAGCCACACACAATCATATGCATAGACTCATAACTCACAGTTACACACAGATGCACATATAATCTGTCACTTTTCTCTGCAGCAACTGCCTTAAAGGTCTCAGAAAAATTGATTTGTCCTCACCAGAAATGTGTTTATGAAACACCCCCAGATTGTCCGTACCTCCTTCCTCTTTGGATCATACCAACCTTTCAACATGGGTACACTATTAAGTCTAACTCAGATCTCACCTCTTGTTTCTGTAGCTGACTTAATCTTTGTGAGGGCCAAGAACAGCTTAGGAAGGCAGACCGAGAAGCAGGAAGCCAATATCCCCTCTTACTGCTGGGACTTTCTAATGTTTATCTTCAATATTCGACCTCCAGTGGGAGGTGGGTTGAGTCACAAACTTATCATCTGCACAACTTTATACTGCTTCCAAACTTTAATGAGTTCCAATAAATGTTATTACGAGTTTGTATTAAGAGCTTCATATGCTAAGCTCCTTGTCATTGTGGTCTAAAAGAAAGGATAACATCAGCGTATTTCAAGTATTTCAAGCAGCTCCTGGACTACCGCAGCATCAACCTGACTGCATCCTGCACAGTCCTCATCCTCCATCTGTACGGGGTTGTCTGAGATGGACTACTCCTGACTTTTCTGACAGCACAGGAGCCTTTTTCCACCTCATGAGTCAGCCTGGCAAGGCCCAGGTGTTTTTAATCCAAACTCTGAACAGTCACTGAAGAAGATTGATGATCCTTGTTATATATGTCCAGACAAATGGTTAGGAGGAATTCTTTCAGCTGTGCCAGACAGCGCACACACTCCCCTGACAGGTGAGCTTGTCAAATAATTATTGAGCGAATGAGGTGTTGTATGTAAACAAATATTAAAAAGTTGGGCTTTTTCCATTCTTAAGTCTTGAAATGACCAGGAGAAGCTACATTATATGTTAGAATAAACATGTCTGAATCAGCAAAAGCTCAAGCTTGTCTCAGTGCTATTGTATAAAACTGATGTAATGCATGATTAGGCCCATATGTGAAAGGAGCAGGGGATTGTCAACAGATTTTATGTCTAGATATTGCGTCTATGTGTATATTTTGACAAGTATAAGGCTTGTCCCATCACTGTCCAGCAAGTAGGAGTGCTCTTTACTCATTACTGGGAGGACATGACAGCTTTACAACCTTGGTTTTGATTAACAACATTCAGATTAACCCTGCACTGCATAGAAAGAAAACACATTCAGTTTTGTGCATAGAGAGTAATTTTTGTCTGGCTTTGAACACTGAGACACGCTTTACTTTAACTTGTTCCATTCTGCTGAAATGTACTCTTGCAGATGGATTCTGGTAGATGGTTTAAACATTTCTGACAAAAGAAAACATAAAAAGAATCACAGAAATGACTCACAGCTTTTTGAAATAAAACTTTTTGTGGCTTAAGTAGGTGGGAAAAAACATTTTATGAAATGAAATTGGATTTTTAGAACATGCATGTTTTGGACTGTGGAACAAAGTTTTAGTTCCCCAAATGAAACACAGACTTCCTTGAGAAGAACTCCACACAGAAATGTCCAGGAAGCATTGACGATCACAACAAACCTGCAGACTCCACCATTGTTTTTATTCTATTTGACATAGTCTTTTATGTCTTTTTCATTTTTTTTGGCATCCTAATTTTACATAGGTTTGGTATCATTGTAAAGCAGCCCAAGAATGCTGCAAAGGGTCATATACCAGCATGTCAACAGGCACTATTGTCTCAGGTTTGCCTTTATTCTTTTCTGTTATGGATAGCTGCTGTTTTTGATCACCTATTCCAACTGTGACAAACATTCTAACAGACTTTGTATGAGAAGGAAGTGCTGGCACCAGGCCTTGGGCACTGCTGGGGCCTCTGGCCTTATCAGTAACCAGGTCATATGGCAGACTGACGGGGCACAGCAGGGAGGAGGTAAACAGAGTGGGGGAGAGAGAAGGGAAAAGACGGAGGGGGGACACTGGGAGCGCTCCATACCCTCTGGTGACAGTTTGTTCTACTCTGGGTCTCCTGCTGTGCTTCACAGGCATGAAGAGGACAGATAACCACAATCTAAAACGTGAGAAAAACAGAAGCCAGTATAACAATTCTCTGTAGTTTACTTAACGAGGTACAAAATATGACTTTCTTATTGTTTTGATGTTCAAGTCTCATATGCACTCACTGTTTGAAAAAAAAGTAAACATAAGTAATTTGCAACTAAAATGTGCTGAATTTGCATGTAAATGTGGTTGTTTGCAGTGTGCATATCTAACTGGCAGCCTGGTTCTTTTCTCGTCTCACTCCTCATTTTCCAGTATTTTCGCCAAGTGCCTGCGATTCTTCAGGTTGCTGCTACAGTGGCGGAAAGGCCCGCTGGGAGCCACCACTGTAACGCTAAACGGAGTCGTTTACCATTGTGCGTCTGGCAACACACACACACACACACATTTGCTCCAAGATATCCTGTCCAGAGTTCAACTCGCTGCGCTGCTTTAATGCACCGGCCACCTTTTTCAATTAGAACTTCGTTAGGAGCCATTTGGGCAGCAATTTGCTTGATTTTCTGAGCAGTGATTTATGGAGCTGGGAGGGAGACTTTCCCCTCTGCTAGAGATCTGCAAGTATTTGTTATATGATTTACTTCAGAACTATGACAGGCAAGTGTAGAAAATAAGTGATGTGGTAGGTGGAAAGGAAGGCAAGGAGAAGCTAAAATTAGATAGAGAAATACATCCAAAAAGATCTTAGGTGGAGTTCAAATGATACAGGACCAAGGTCCTTAGGGAAAAACATGGAAACAAAGCTTTTAATATGGTCCTGGCTCACTTTAATCTTCTGGAGAAGCTTGTCTCTGAAGGTTTGTGAGAGGCCATAAGCAGAGCTTCCTCCTCATAAGACCACACCAAGTTTGTCTGAGCTGCTGGATAGATCTCATAAAAACAGCTTTCTTTTCTGTCTTTTCATTCTTTTAAAAATAATTTGTCAGTTGTGAGGTTTTCTGAAACATTCTCTTGTTATCAAAAATAAATCAACACTAAATTCTGCTTTCTTTTAATGCAAACGTATAAGATGTTTATCCTTTGTAGGGCCGTCTCCTTGAAATGAATAGGTATTTGTATGGTTTTACCAATTTGACTTTTATTTCACACTAAAATTGGACGGCCAAGTCCAACATACAAAATCTAGGAGTTCTGTTTGACTCTGTTTTAAGCTTTGATCCACATCAAATCAGTCTCTTGCTCCTCTTTCTTTCACTTAAGAAACATTTCAAAACTAAGGGAAATGCTTTAAACTGCAGATCTGGAGAAAATAATTCTTGCATTTCTGTCATCACGTGAACACTCTGTACTGGTTTGAACAAATCTTCCCTCTCAAGCCATTTTAGAACGCAGCAACAAGACTCTTAACTAAATCCAGCAAGTCACTCTGATTTTACACTCTACACTGCCTCCATAAGGCACATGGTCATTCAGGCTTTGGCTCATAGACTGTGGAACAGTTTGCCTCTGATTCTTTGACTCATTTTTAAAAATGTACCACTGTTGAGGTGTGTGACTGTGAAACACTGGTCAATTTGTATCCATTGCAACAAATTGTCCTATATATGCAGCCAAACAGGCACCGGGGTAGTGACTATTTCTCCAGAGCAAAATGTCAGGAGATAGCAGCAGATATGACTCACCCTTATCATTTTTTCAAGAGATAAAGTGAACTGGAATCAAAAATAATTTTGTTTTCACAGTATGTAATGTATAATCTTAATTGTCAGATTCCAGTGTCATTGTCACAGTTTTCCATTTTTATGCCTTTATGTGTGTAAAAAAAAAGAATCAAACTGCAAACAAGTTCCATTTTAGGGCATTCCAGTCATTCCCGTTAAGTTCCATGCTCCTGACTGCTAATGTAATCGGAGGGAAACAGAATCAACTTCCCAAAGCCACAAACCTCCAGATAAGACCCATTTATCACATGTCGATTCTTTGTGGCTCGCTTCACTCTGGTTTGACCAGAGTGGGTCCCAGAACCTGTCAAATCACTGAACCAGTCTCCAGACAAAGACGGTGCACTGGTGTCTGGCAGGGGTCGGACTTTTGGCTAACATGTAATGGAAGGAATGATAAGACAAATTAGATGGAAGTTGAGCTACTAATCAGTTGAAGTGTCACTTAAGACCTTTTAGAATTGAATTATTTATGTTATTTATTCAGTTTGCAAAAGATTTGACCCAAAAATTGTTTACTGAATTGATACAGGAATTTGAAAAGGGGTCACTTCACAAAAAAACTCCCACTCTTTGATTGTCCCAACAATGTATATTCTCATGAGAGGTGCACATTGCTTACATGTGATGCACTTTTTGCAGTTATCTTTAAAGAGACACGTGCATGAAGGAATGAACAAATAAACAAAACCATGCATCACACGGTATGGTCAAAAACAAGAGATTTAGGTTAGAGTTGTCTGGTCTTTACCATAGTTGATTAAAATAAGCAAGGTTTGGTGTCACCAAATGCTGTGGCAAACCATAATCCTCTCACTTCTTTGGTTCCAAAACAGTAGAGCATTCGTCTTGATGTCTGTAAAGCTAGACTGCATTAGTGCTGGACCTGGCTGAAAAGACTGCTTGTATTTCATGAGTCAGGCTTGGGTCTTTTTCTACCTCAATGCATGGAAATTCTTAAAATCCTGGCATGACTTCAGGAAAACATTACCTGCAGCAGAATTTGTGGTGAAGAAGGCACTGATTGCCAAACTTCGATGGTCAGTGGTTCTGCAGGGAGGCCTGACAGAGTTACCTGTTTGAGCATTCATATAATGCACCCACACCAGGCTCCCTACTTGGGCAGCTAAAGATCCCAATTGCCTGTGACGGTTCTGCTGGAAATAGGGTCTACAGTCCAGCAGTGTACTAAAATGCCTGTCATGTCTACAAAAACCAGAATACAACCCCTGGATGGAATAATAACCACCCATGTGACACAAAACATGTCAATCTAAAGGGTCTGTGACTTGAACAGGAGTTTTGAGGCCTGGCTGCAAGGTTCAGGGTTTCCAAAAGCACATTTTAACATTTGGATTGTGAGAAATGTATCTGGGGAAAACCCATGCAACTCTGCTGTGAGTCTACAGTGTTAAAAACGCTACTACCCACATCCAACTCACTGCACACACCAAACGAAAGCTGATAGTGACTTTAAGAGTTGTCCAACACTTAAAAAAAACTAGCTAGAGAGAGAGACAGAAAGAAAGTGTCAATGTGACACACTACAGTAGCTTGATGAGGCTTGGCCTGTGGTATCCGGGTGAATAGGTGGCAAGTTGTGTATGGGGAGGCCTGCATTTCATCTCTTAGACAGAAAGAACACGAGCGAGAGAAAGACAAAGGAATACATCCAGTGGTGAAGAGGGAGCGCCTGGAGTTAGACCAAGAGAGACCAGAGAGGTGAGGCAGCACAGCTGACAGGAGCTTCCTCTGGGTCCGGTGTCTGTTTTCCAAAGGAAGTGCAGGAGGCCTAATCGGCAGCCCCTAGAGAAGGGGGACCTAGTGGCCCCCGCTTATTGTCCACTTTATCATCTTTTGCGTTTGATGGGCTTTTCTCTACACAGATGAAGACTTATCATGAAACTGAGGTCCGGGAGACAAAGAGGCTGGATTGGAAAGAATTATGCGTAAGCTTGCACGTATCTTCAAAAGGATTCTTACAGGAACCTGATAAACTTAAAGTGTGTTGAAAAATGCATCTTTGTGCATCCAGACATCTGTACAAAATAATAAAACGTCACATTTTATGCTGTTTTTCCATCTTGTGTGGTATCAAGGTAGAGTCAATCAGGGAAAACACTGCGGCTTGTGGGGTCGGGAAGTCGATGCTACCACGAGAGCCACAGTTTGTCAGGCTGTCACTTCAGTATGAATGACTGAGGAAGCACACACACACACACACACACACACACACACACACACACACACACACACACACACACACACACACACACACACGCTCTCTCACACACATGCATTCACAGGGCTTTTCCATTCACTTCAGACTTTCAAGTTCTTGGTACTGCTGACCCTAATCCTAAATCTTTAACACAGCAGGTCCTTGCTTAGAAACGGAAGTCCAATAATGTGTTGGTGAAGTGAGATTTACGTAACCAAGTGCATGCTAAATCAATACAGCTTTCTAACTTTCCTGCTCTGTTTTTACATTTGCAGCTTCCATATGAAGCAGATATGAACTAAATACATATTTTCTTGCATAAACTTTGCCTTCAACACTAAGAAGCATTGCATCAGATTCCCTACATCCTTCCACTTCTGCTACTCCTTATGCTATTTTGGAGCTAACACACCCTCGTGCCTTTGTTCCCACTGATTAGCTGATGTGCTGCTGGGAGGCAGCCGTGCAGCAGGGATGTCCGATGACCGGGACTCTTCCTCTGAGGGCTGCCAAGACATCCAGGTGTTTGCCTGGACTCACACACACATATACACATTTCCTTTAACCCCACCTGCAAGTATAGACATGGCTATCATCACCATCATGACAATTTACAACTAATGCTAACCTAAAAACCACATGTTGGATATTGTCAGCACTACTGTAATGGCTCAGGAAGTCTGCTTTATTTGTTTTCATGTTCTTCAGATATATTCTTGATGCTAATTAAACAGTTCAGAAACACATTGACCAGTAACATTATGTTTTCAAAGCTAACGTTGCTAGCTGTGGTAGGAGGAGATGTTCACAGGATTGATTCTTAATTTTAAAACAAATTAATCACCAATAACAAAAATGCACAGACACAGTGTTTCCTTTCTTACTGCTAGAAGGAAACAAAAGATTTGCTGTACAGGTTTGGGTGTTTAAGCATTAGCTGAAGTTAGCTGCTCTAGTGACAAATGAAATCACAGCTAACAGAATTTAATTTACTAAAATGAAATTTATAAACAGATTTTTTAAAAAATACCTTGATGCTTTTGGGGATAAATCTTCTCTTGTTATCCCATCTAACTGTTTATTTGCTGTGGTAAAAATGGGCTGTGACAGAGAGCAACGGTAATGAAAGAGCTGAGCCTTAACTTCAATCATCATGCTGAGATCACCTCAAGGCTCCAAACAATTTCGTCTACATGAGCTGTAACCGTGTGTGGTTTTTCCTCCCTCTTCTTTGTAGGTCCTTCACACACACTCAACGACACACACATATGAACTCACATTCCTGCAATTAACATCAGGCCGTTTCATACTCTGGAGCCTTGCATCAAGCAGAATAATGATCTGACCTGATCCACTTTCAAAAGGAGCCTCTAATCCAGCATTCCTACCTCGATTACAAAGTGTCAGATGGATCAGAGAGACTTTCTCACCTGTTATCTCTCAAAACGATGGGACACAACACAGAGTTCTGAAATCCGGCCAGAAACTTTTGGCAAAGACAGAGAGTGAACAGGAAAGAAACATTCAGTCTGAAATGTGGCTTCACTCTTTTCCACATCAAATCACAAGATACAGTGTTTCTCTCTTCACCGAAATTGTTCATTTTTTAAAAAACAAAAAAACACCTCGCTGAACGGTGCACTAATTCTTACTCTGAAACAAGTAAGGAATAAATTAGAAATATATCAATTGAATAATTTGACATTTTTAATAAGCTAGTTAATCAAAAAGCAATACATTTATTATATACACTAAACGCATGTGGAGTGCAACTTAATACAGGAATGTTAGCAACCACAAAAGCTAAACACCACAACCAGATCAACACGAATGAGATATCATTATAGGGTCAGCTATTAGAGGATGCTGTTATGAACACATGATTAAAAATGCAAAAGAGTCAAAAATAAAAGAGCATCACTTTTTTATACTTTAAAAACCTTTACTAATCAACATGCAAATGGTGGATTTTCCTATATTTTTTAATAATCTAGCAAGTGTCAGTCCTGTGTGACGTGCAAAAGTAGTTGTTGTAAATGCATCTTTTAAACTAAACAATTTCATGGCTTATTTATGTCATTTTGACATGCCATTCTATCAGTTATTATCCACAGTAAGGACTCAAAGTGAACAGATCTGGCTGACCAGAGCACTCTCAACTTCACCTTTCCACAGTTCAGAAACCCATCCCAAATGCCCAAATCTGCTTTCAAAACATAACAGAAACTAATTTTAATATATTATTTAAATATTAATTTGCCTTTGAATGTGAAAACAAGAAATTAAAAGCATTTTCGGGTAGATTTGTTTTTTGTGTATTATTTCAGCCTCCATATCTCAATGGACATATGTGTTTCCATTCAGAACCATAAAAAAAGAACAAACGACCACCAGTGGAGCACATTATGTTGACGCGTCAACTCTCCCCTTCTTCCTTTCACTTGCTCCCGCCTGGCATGTTGAGCGAAGGCAGGAAGGAGCAGGATTCACCGGTGGCTCATTAAAAGCCATTAAGGAGCTGCACACAGACAGGATGCTGGTAGTGAATAGAGGAAAGCAGGGCAGGGCCGAGGACACTGTTACTGTTTCTGTCCCCCTCAACCCACCCACCTCTCGTGCCTTCTCTCCTCTCCATCACACATTCACACAGCGTTATCTGCAGCACACAGCACTTCCTATGGCCTCACATGTATTCCAGCTAAACCCTGCTTTTAGCTCTGCCAACTCATGTCTCACAGCCCCTCTGACCTGAGTGTGTGATGAACAGGCCTAGCGATAACACATTTGTCTCTCCGCTGCTCCTGCTATCTCTTTGTTTGACACCTTATTCCTTGTTCACTCCCTTTGTTTTTACATCTTTTTTTCCCTTTTTCACATCAGACCTACTATCTCTTGTTACAGTAGCCATCTTTTGGCACAAAGTATACAGTGATAGACCGGAAAAAAGCCTCCACAAAGGCGGTGCGGGCCGGTACGCAACTCAACACACTGTCTGGGGCCTTTGGGTCATGGAGTTATATTTAAAAAATGGTGTGCTGAGTTATGATCGTGGCCCTGGCATCAAAGAGAAACTCCACCTGATTGTGACCTGAGTTCTGGGAGGAGGGAGACAGTTTTTTTAAAATCAGAACACACCCAGAATTATCAGGAAATCATACTAGTTCTGACTAATTAAATTAATTTCATTTTTTGCTGCAGAAAGAAGCCATGGAGTTTACCCTATAATGGATCATAATAAAAACATTTTAAAAAAAGGAAATAGTTTTTTTTGGTAACAATTTCCTTTATAGGTTTGTACAAAACATTCTTATTATTTGACTCTAAGACTGTAACCTCCCTGTTTTTGTGATCCTCCTTAATTTTATTCCCATAACTAAACGAGACATGGCCTTCCTTAGATGATACAAATTCATCAAATGCACAAAAGATGTGAAACAAAAAAAAATTCTGGAGGTTATAAATGATAAGAAACGGACTAATCAGAGAGTGACTAACATGGGGAAATACTTTCTATTGTCTTCATTTTTTATATGTTTTCTTTTCTTGGTCAACCACATTATTGCTCTGGCTCACTGACATGTTGTAGCCCCCCCTCTCTTCCAGTAATCATAAACTCTTGACACCATTGACCTTGTTAGTATTTCAAAGCTCTTCTGTTTCACTTCACTTTGACAGCGTTAAGACTCAGACTCGTCCCGTTTGGGGAAAAAAAGCTAGCTGAGGTGTTTCTGGCCAAAGACAAATATAAATACAGCAGAGTCCTTATCTGCTGCAGTTATTCTTTTTTCTCTCTTCTGCTGCTGCTCAGATTTCATGCCAGCTAATCCAGTTTCCTTAACTCTCCTGTTTGGGGAGTTCATAAAAATGTGCTAACAATGTTAAAATAAAAGAAAATTCTATAAAAATCAGATCATGTTACAGTGATTCAGGCACCAAAACCATAACAGTCCAAATGGTTTTCATAAGGATAGCCTAATGATTATTATGATAAAAATTTACTGTTTTAATTACCTTTCCCAATTAAACTTTAATACCATGGTGTTTTAGCATTATTTACATGCAGTTATTTACATTGTGTTAGAACACTGTCTAGATCTGAGTCAATATGCTAAATCTTGCAAAAAAAAAAAAAAAAGATTTGTTTAAAATGTTCAGAATTCCTCCCTGATTCTCCAAACTGAGTTGTTTCTACTATTTGCAACAGGTAAGATACTGACCACTCATTGCTACTCCATAGAAACCCAGAAAAACCCCCTGAACTTTTCCTTTAAGACACTGCTGTGACTCACTTGGCTGGTCTGCTGCTGCTAAAAAAGAAACAAGTGGGGGAAAAAACTGGGTTGAAATACATTAACATATAAGGGAGCTCACCAGATCCTTTAACCACGCAGCCGGCGATCGCTGCAGAGCACAAAGACACATTCAAATAATCTTCTATGAAGTATTTGTCATTGTGGTTTCTACAATCATCTCAATATCTGATAAGTTAGATGCCTGTCATTGTCTCATTTCCTGTTACTAAATAAGATCCCATGTTTTCTTGTATCCACTACTTATATGGCAACAGCTTACAAATGACTGCATGAGACACTCATTCCAGAGCTATTTGTCAAATGAGTAAATCAATGCAACATGTTGCCTCGTTGGTCTGTTTTCAATGTTTGGAGGTCTGGGAATTGTTGTCACATGCTCAGACAACATTTTTCTGCTACTACTGTGTCAGTCATTGCTGCCACAAAGGCTGAAAATTGCGCAAAGTGCTATTTTTCTGACATGGAGAGAGGTTTAACCCACAATCTTTCCTCCTAAACCATGTGTGGGGAGTGATTTTGATCAAAATGATCTTCAATCTGTTTACGGTCTGGTGTAGGGGATGGAGCTCTGCTGAGTGATGGCTGAAAGAATAAAGGAAAACCCCAGGAGGAAAGTAGACAGTTTAGTATCTAAATGGACATAATGATCAGCTATTGATTATAATCCCTTCTGTATGCAGTATAAAATGATGTTGCCAACAGTACTGACTGAAACTTCTTGCTGTTTAAGTGATCAAATGAGTCAAATCCCTGCAAAGTAAACACATTAAACTAGATAAACTAGAAGGCAGAGACTTCAAGTTGCAATGAGCTGTTGATTATTTGAGTTGCTTTGGTTTCGTCTTAACATCTGAAAGAAAATGTAATTGCTAATATATTATTTTACATTTTGAAACAACAGATTCTGATTAGTATATTAGAGTTTGAACAGCTTCCTGTTAGGTGATCAAATCATGCTTGTTGCTCTGCAGAGATGTGATCACTTTTTATCCATTGCAACCCACTCAACGTTGCATTCTTGTATTCATTTCTATTATATTTCCATTTCTGCAGGATTAAATCATATAATTGTTTTATATGAACAATCGGGGTAAAATGCTTTCATGCAATCTTTTAAATGTTTCTCTTATTTTGTGAAAACATTTCATTAGAGTGACAGACAACAAACCCTCTGACATTTGATCTCTCATCATTAGTCAGCACATTTACAAGTTCCTCTGCACACAGATAGGTGGCAGCAGAGAGCTGTGAGGCCACAGCAGACTGAAGCCACAGGCTCCGCTGCTACACAATTAAAATGCATGTGTCTTTTATTGCATGCCAGCTCTATTTTAGTGTCACTTCATTGGACGTCCAGAAGGTTGCTTGTCCAATGACAGAAGTGACTCACAGATAAGAAATTACACTAAGGAGAGGATGAGGAGATCTATTTGTTTCTGCATGAAATCCCTGGAGGAAAGTCAGTGTGAGTAATTAAGTTTTATAATATTTGTGCAATCTATGGGAAATAGAGAATACAAGCTAGTCAATTTATGTAAATTAAAATTTTAGTGCATCAATAATAATTAATAAATCTTTTATAAGATGTTTCTTTATCTGGTTTTCTTGCCTGCAAATGTTTTGAAATGAGAGTTGGTGTCAGTTTAGGCTCTGGGGAGTGATTTAGACAGGCATGGCGTGCTCATCATGCCCCCCCACCCCACCCCCCATGCTTGACTGTTACCTCAGAGTGTATGCAAACAAATAAAATGCCAGAACCTTTTTAATTAGCTCTGGGGCAGAGGTTGACGGCGCAGAGTGTCAGTAAATAACACAGTAACCAGCTATTACTCTAAATATTTAGTGTGTCGTACAGTAGAAACCAAGATCCACAGGTTCTTTCTTTCTTTTTTTTTTAACAACATTTGGCAGAAGATCAGCTTAGTAGCACCTTGACAGTTGGAACAAAACTTTGGCAAAAACAGCAGATGAGAAAAAACTGAGATCACGACCTCAGGTCATGACCTCGGTTATTGCAGATTTAACGAGGAGACATAATGCTGCAAAATGCTTTAATGCACTCGGTCTGCTACCTAAAAACAACGCTGATGCTGCTTCAGGTTGCAAAATCGCTGAGCTGCAAAGTGAAGAGAAGCTTCAAAATAATCGATTTGTAAAATAAATAAATGAACATGCAACAATAACAAAAAGCAGCGTATGATGATTACACTAATATTCATTAGACTTACTATATCAATACTGTCAGTGTTTTTTTTTTGTTTGTTTTTGTTTTAGATTGTTAAATATCTTGTGACAAATGCTTGTCACAGATTCAGAATATTTCCACCGTCTTATCTGCATATCTGCACAGGAGCTCAAAAGTTTATTACACCGGGAGTTTGGACGAGCTTCAAAGACAAGCTGAGGCAGATGAGGAATACAAATTCCATGACATGTGTTAGATATCACATTTCCCTTCAATGAAAATCCCTCCAGCCTCTCTGTGAACATCACATTATTCTCTCGAGCAAGTAATGCTCTTGTTTTCTCTCAGAAATATAGTTTTTAATTCAGTTAATGTCATGTTTGTTGTATTTTGTGTGTTTTCTTTACAAGTACCAACATGCTGAGTTTAACTGATGAGATTTTTAATGGTTGTGTTGTGTAATCTTTAGCAGGAGGGAATAATAAAATGTAATGAATATCTTCAAAAACGACCACAACGTTGCGTTTTTCAAATGTAATAAATAGCCCACACTGAATTCATTGGCTTCATTTTCTTGTTGGGAATATTGTGCATTTAAGGAATTTAAAGAAAACAGAGGCTGTATGTGACGAGGCCTCAGGAAGCAGATTAGATTCATTTAGTGCTCAGTAGCGTCGGAAAGTGGCAGAAAAACATTTTCCCAGAACAAGCCTCATGAAATAATAATTAAAACAACAAAACACAAAGGAAAGTAAAACAGTAAAAGTATAACAGCTCTGTTTTCACTTATTAACATATAGTTCTTTACACTAGAAAATAATTGACGAACACATACACATATTTAAATTAGACTGTACTTTGAGCCTCAGCACATCCTTTTATTTCTGAACTTAATTTAATTTAATTCCCCTCTTTTTAACATTTAACACAAATTGTTATAGAGTGTAAAATATTTAAATTAATTGAGATTAACTATTTTATATTTACTTTGATAGTTTTTAAATACCAGATTATCTGAAATATTAATATTGTATTTAATTAAATGTAATATGTTTTGTGTGCTTTTTTAGTTAGACTGCCTTAAAAGTGCTAAAATAATTTTTATTTATTTTTGGAAACATTAACAAAAGAAAAGATTCCTTAAAAAAAACAAAACAACAACAACGAGAGAAACTCACCAAACCACTAAAATGAAACTTTAGAAAGAATACATTCCTCTAAAGGTTCAAGTAGGCAATTCTGCTGCTTTCAGGAGTTTATTTAGTCTGCTGTTCATCCTCTAAGTTTCCCTTCTTGTTCTGCTGTGCATGGCTGAGAAAGTTAAACACACCAGGGACACAGAAAAAATAGAAACATTTTCATGTGTTGTTAGCCGATTCACTAGCTGCATACAATATAGCAGCAACTGCAAACAGGCCAAAGAACAATAGGACGTTTGTGATCATTTAGGGAAACGTGATTAAAATGTTCTATGTGTGTTTCATCTAAATTAAATATGGAGATTTTTAAAATTGATTTTTAAACAATCAAACAACAAAATAAGGTTATTTTTAAGCATCAAACTTTGAGTTAAAAAAAATGCATCAAAATAATGTTTAAATTTTTACATTTGTGCTGAACATCTGATTTAATTACCCAAAACAGCTGTTTGGTGAAAAAAATCCTGCCATGTTGTTGTGTGTAAATGTTCTTACATGCAGCAAGCGTGTTTTCTGTGTGTGTGTGTGTGTGTGTTGGTTTCCATGCATGTCAGACAGAATTAGAGAAAGGAAGAGCGAGAGGTTGGACAGTCAGGTTGCGTGTAACGAAGCATCTCAAGGGGCGACCATGGATCAGTGGGTAAGCACCGTCATCCACTGATCAGAAGGTCACTGGTTCGGTACCCGGTTCACACAGACCACATGCCCTTAGGCAAAATACTGAACGGCAAGCTGACCCTGGGTGGTGTCCAGGATGGCAGCTCACTACTCCATAACAAAAAATCAAAAAAAGATTGCAGAGAAACAATTTCTCTGACACAAACAGACTAAACAGAGAGTGCACTGGCTATGTACACACACATACACACACACACACACACACCACAAAAAACCCATAAAATGTAAGGTAAGTCAATTTGAGGAATATAGTGTCCTCAGCGATTTTACCCTTATACCTCTGGCTCTATTCTGACCCCTAACCTCTTTTTGTTTCTCTTGTTTTTTTTAGAGCAAGGAGCAAAAAATGCGGTTTAAACTTTTTGGCACAGCCTTCTTTGACGGAGGAGAATGCTGCCTGTTCTGTGAAACCAAAAGTCTGGAATCAGGTGACTTTTTCTGGGAACGTGCATTGTACTTGGTGAAATGGAAGACTGGGCCTGGATGAGGTTCTTCACTCCCCCTCTCTTCAGCTTTGTTTTGACTAGCATGCCAACTGTCTGACACCCAAGGAGAGGATACTGAGCGTACCAAGGAGGAGATGCCTTTGAAAGGACAGATGTTCCTCCTAACCGAACCGCTGCTTTTCTTTTATTGTGTTCGAGCTCTTGCTCTATAAATAACTGAGCGCTGTAAATCATATAACTGATGTTCCACTGACCTCAGAGACCCCTGACCTTTGGGAGCAAGCAAGGTCTGAAGAAAAGTTGAGGGATCCAGTTTTGATAAATGGATGTGGACACACCCAGTTTAGCTGTCTTATGTAACATTATGGAGTCCTGGTTCCTGATGAAGCGTGAGGGGCTCAGGTCAGATCGACATGGCCCAAAAATATAAAGGCTTTAATGAAATAACTAAATTTGTCAATAATTGGAGAAGCTTAATTCTACAAATTCAGTCATAAATATTTGTTTTAACTCATAAATAAAATAAGTATTCTAATGTGAATTTATGTAAACATTTTAAAGTTTTTGAAATACTTTTTTAAATGTATAAACTAATGAATTAAGATGACTGTTTACATCAAATCATCTGCTTTGTCCTTTAAAAAAAAAAAGAATGTTTCAAATGTCAAATAAAATTTGTAGCAAATAAAAAAAAAGCGCACAAAAAAGTCACACACCTTAGACTGCAATTAGAAAGTCTTTTGGGGAGATTTGTGAGGCTGCAGAGTGTTTGCCCTCTTGCTGCGGCTGCAGGGATGAATGGGTGATTGTTCGTTGGTCCTTGTGACAGCTCTCCTGGGGCCCATCAATTCACAGAGGCTCCTGAAACATCAGGTCATGGCTAACCGTGCTCTGAGCCTGCAGCGTGGCCTCACCGTGCTGATTTTGCCCCAGTTACAGCTCGGGACCTCCAGGGCGCACAGCTGGGTCCCTTAAAAGAGCCCAGCTGAATGGTTTTAGAAACACTCCAGCTCCTCTTACCCTGCGCTCGCTCTCCACTGAGAACAGCGCAGATATCAGATACTGTGTTTTTCTACTTGTTCGTGTTTGCTTGCCAAAGCTGCTGGAAACCATATTATAGTATGTGTTCCATATTCTTAACCAACAGGCCCATTCTGTTGAAGAATTTGTCCAAATTTTCCATCTTCTCTGAATTTCTTATTCTCCACAGCTTTATGTTTCCCAGTCTCTTCCCAGCACGCTCACACACATCTTAATTCTCCCTCCTTTCCAGCGCTGCTATCGTGTTGTATCACTTACAGCTGACCGCCAGTCAGGTGGGTCTGCGGGACATTTTAGAACACAGAGAGGCAGCCGGATCGCTGTGTGCCTCCACCCTGATCCAAGACTGCTGCAACCCCCGGGCCCCACTAAGGCCTTGTCCTGGGCAGCGCAAAGAGACACCTGGCCAAACCACAGAAACCCTTCCAGCTGCAGACTGCCTGATGCTCACCACGGAGAGAATTCAGGCCAAAGGTGGAGGAATTCACCAAGAACTGCTGCACTATCATTGACATTTCTCTGGGTTTTGGTCCATTTCATGTTTATTTCAATTACTAAACCAAGGATCTGTTTGTAGAATGTGAAGCCGTTTTTTGATTTTTTCTTTTTTACCCGTCACAATAAAAGTATTTGGAACACATCTGATGAGCAGAACTTTTTTCAGACTGTTAAGTGAAAGTGAGAAAGCACGAGGGACACAAAAAAAAAGAGGCAGAAACAACAGCTCCCTTTTCTCTCTGAGCAGTTGACATGAAAGCTCACATTATGTCTGAGATTAGAGGCAATTACACTCAGAGTGCGCTTTAAGACCTTTGTTTGCCAACATGACAGGAGGGTGCAGAGCTGTAATTTGATGAGGGGGCTGCGCGAGTGAGAAACTGGAAGACTCCCAGTGGACACAGCAAAGCTGAGCCTTTGTTTATACTGTGAATATGGCATTTAAATGTTGATATTTAAAGGGAGATTAATTAATTTTCGACTAAAAAAGGCACATTAACCATTTCATTTGACACATTGTACAGCTTCCTCTATACAAAGTGGTTTTTCAGCCTCAGAGGAAAACACTTTCATCTTCGCCTTTTGTTCCAGACAGCAGATCAAAAGCTGATATCTATTGTTCCACCATTTATAATAATTCCAATGTCACAATTGAGCAGGTTCATTCACATGTCACAAATACTGTAAACATACGATTCAGCCTGAACCTGCGGTCGCACAATAAAGCAACACACCAAACCTTCAAGACGTGACATCTCCTCCACTCCGGCCCGGAGCATTGTTTGAGCGAACTGAGGGTTTTCAGGACAGGAAACGAGCAGCTTGTTCCAGACCGAGCAGCAGAATGGAGCACGTCTTTATTTGAGGGAAGTCATTCCGTTAATATATAAAACACCAAAGCAAAGTTTCCTTCCCCCTCACTTTCCTGGTGCTGTCCGCTTCAAAAGGACTCGTTCCTTTATACTGGGCTCACATACACACACGGGACCAGAAGAAAAACAAACAGAGACCATTTAAATATCAACCAACCAGCCTTCTGTTTGAATGGAAGGGGCTACCGCTCAGCTTGGCTCGATCTCACTCAGAATGAGGCAGAAAAATTAAGAAATAACCAAAAATGTACAAAACATTGCAACAAACTTCCTTAAATTATTATCTTATAATAAAATTAAGCATTTTTCTGTGATAGTTTTGGCTTTAAATAGAAAAAAGATGTGCAAAATCCATGTATTCAGTGCAATAAGGCTTTTAAATGAAACACATCAAGAAAGCCTTGATACAAAAATGTGATTGTAAAGTGCAAATATTTTTGTTGTGACTACTGAGGCTGCTTTAATACCTCATTAATATTATATATATATAGGGATCTGCTAATATCTGTAGAAGTAAAACCATCTGGAACAATTTGTTTTATATTTCTTGAACCAAAAGTCAAGTTTTATGTCAAATATAAACTTTCTAATCAGTGCTGAGTCCTTCTTTTCACACTTTGCTGTCCTGTTCTCGTTTGGCCTAATTTTCCCATAAGGGTGTGTGAGAGGAGGAAGAGGACCACCTATTAAAGTGAAATCTTAGGAGTGATGGATGGGAGCTTGTTGAGGGGGAGCAGAGCAGCCAGCTTACACCCCAGGGGAGGGAGATGATGAACAAGGAGGGGAGGGTGGCAGGAGAGGGGAACGGAGGGGGAGGTGGAGGCAAGGGAGAGTTCACAAAATCCAAACTCGCACCTCTCGCTGTGGGTGGAGGGGATTGAGACCTCCCATGCTGTCTGACTTGAAAAATGACATCGGTTCATCCTCAGAAGTGCTTTAAACTTTTGCCTGTTTTCGCTCAGATATTTCGCTTTCATCTCAAACGTTATAGTTGAAAAATATGAGCCCTTACGGCACCCATGATGATGACTTACTTGGCTTCTGGGAGCTGTAGCGTGTAGCTGTAGCTAGTCTAGTTATGACTTTTTAAAATAATTATTAGATGAAAGAAAGCAAGACAGGAAGAGCAGATTACTCAGCAGATATCTGAATTATTTATAAACGTTTTCCAAAGTTAGCAAACCCCTTTTCATGCTAAAGTGCCTTCTAGCACAGTTGAAACATCTTATTTCTCAGCACGAGCATGAATAAATACGCATACACAATGCACTTGCTGTGCCACTAATTATATGTTTGGATTTTCTGCGGCAAAATTATCATTTTTGGCCTATTATTGTACATGCATTGGTCAAAAAACAAAACGGGCTGTCTAAAATTGGATACTGAAGGGGTTAGATCTGGCGTTTGATTGCACAGACATGAGCAACTGAAACAGGTGACGTATATGAATAACTGATCATCGCATTTAAAACGTGTAAAATCAAAGTGAAAAGCAGCAAATGGAGAGGCTGCAGCCTTTGGGGTTTTAATGCCTGCTGTGTGGAAGAATTACTGCAGCAGTAGGTTGCCTTTAACTGTCAGGAAATGACCTATAATCTGCAAGTGTTTGACTGCTGCAGCATTCCTGTGAAATGACACAAGTTGAGGTAGATTAGGGGTTGGGTAATTAGCTCATTAGTCAACATAAACACATGGCAGGGCTCCCCCATTTCTACACACCCCACCGTTCCCTCTTTTACCCACAGCTGGTGGCACACGTTCTTTCTCTCTCTCACACACACACACACACACACACACACACATACCTGCACAAGCTCATGCAGACACACACCCTGCATCCAGAATACTTCTCATTATTCCTGCGTTGTTTTTCTGAAGTTCTCCAAACTTGTTTTCTGGCCTCCTCGCCTCCTCGTTTCTGTTCTGCAGCAGACAAGCTTCTCTTTCATATTGTAGGTGTGGGGGCTGAGGGCCAGCCACTTTTCACCAGCACCTCACAGCTTATCAGTGCACTTTATCAGCCTGAGAAAAAAGACATGTGGGTTAAAACTCCTCACTCCTTACAGCTCAGAAGAGTGAAGAAACAGCAGGCTGTCAGCAAACAAGTATTTGTAAGCTGGGGCTCAGAAACATGGTCCCTTTTGACTCGTGTGAGTCTCATGTTTCAGCCTCTGGTTCAGGAAATACACACAAAGTTTGTCCCTGCTTAATGATTCTGAATCTGCACAGATTTCTGCAGACTCCTGCAAATCAGCATAAAGCCCTTTTTCTTAAATGCATCAACATTTGTGTGAAAAATTACATTTTATGTCACTGACAACAAAAAAATCTTTAAAGGAAATCACAAGCCCCTGAAAACCCAATTTAGCAACTCAACCTTTGGTCACAATTAACATTTTACAGCAGAACAGAGCTGGGTATGGGTGCACTGATGGAAACAGAAACCCTGTTTGGTAGATGTTAAAATATATTTACATCGTTGTAATTCTTTCTATGCAGGGCTTGATGCAAGGAAGGGCTAAAAAACAGGGAACTTTGGTCATTAGGTTTGGATGTGGAACAGGTTAGTATAAGATACGGAGGGGAAAGTGATTAAACAAACTCCCCATAAAAAAAGAGAAAACATCAGAGATCAGTCAGCTGCATCAAATTGGCAAAATGGGAGTTGAAAAACAATCGGGAGACAACACAGCAGATGGATCCATCCATCATGGGCTGGGCTGACACTTCTTAGTGGTGGACATCATTTTCTGGATAATTTAAGGTGAAAACACTGAGCATCCTTTAAAATAAAGTGCTTTAAACTTGACTTTTTTGTGTGTGTGTGGGTTTGACAATAAGAGTGCGAGTACTTTTGAGGTTTCTCACCAGTATTTTAGTCCAACGATCTGCCCTCTTCTTTCATCTCAAAATTTACTTAAATTCCATTAAAAATGCTCATTTGGGGCTTTTGCATGTGTTTTTATTAATAGAGCACTAAATATTTATACACTTTTAAAACTACTAATGATATTTTTAACTGATGAGCATCCAAGGCTTTGGATGGGGAAAACTGGAATTACATGTAAATTTCATGTGATTTTACCACACACTGTCTATATTAGCTGTGTATTTTTGTATCTTGTGTTTTTTTAAACTATTTTGCTAACAACTTTAGAATAAGTAAGCTCATTCTGAAAATACAAAGTAAGCAAAGAAAACTTAACATTTTCAATAAAACATTAAAAAAAACACTTTTTTTTCTATTTTATCAGATGTTGGTGACTCTCATACTGGCTGCTCACTTATTTCCATTCCGTCATTACTGGTATTAATAGCTTGAGTAAGAACAACATAGTTGCTGTGAAGGATGCTACCAGTGACAGTGATTAGTGGGGGAAAGTGCCACACCTTGCTCTCTGGCAGCGGGCCATGGCCTTATCAGGCCTGATGAATTACATTGACACCCAGCTATCTTAATGGCTCTGTCTATCTACACATCTCCCCTTTCCTTCCTCTCCCTTTCCCAGCCCTTGGCCTTGTTCCTCCATCCTCCCACTGTTCTAACATCCAGGGCTGCTTTCTGCTTAATAATGAGTGTATGTGTGTGTTACTGTTTGTGTTAAACTAGATGAGAGTATTGGGGTGTTTTAAAATAAAACTGTACTTCTTCCATTGACTGAGAGTTAAATTCTGGTGCGTTGCTACTGAATCTGACCTTGTCTTGAAATTAGTTGTGTTTCTACGACAGAAGGTTAAAAAGACTCTGGAGAGTGAATAGAGCCTGCTGGTGAGCATCTGGCATCCTGGAGGCTCGTTTCCTGGTTTTTAAAAGCCATCCTTCCTTTTCTGACTCCAGCTTCCTCTTCTTTAACACCCACCGTCGTGTCACAGGATCCCCCATATGTAGGTGCTTCATTTGGCCCTTGGACTTTAATTTGTTGACAAATGGCAACTTACTTTTGTCGTTTCCACCAATTGCCACTGAGAAGTGACAACATGAGGTGAGAGTGACCACGGCTTTAAAGACGGAAGCTTTAACCGTGATCAGGTGTAAAGATGTCTCCCTGTTAGAATGATCGGATGATGTTTACTCATCTTTTTCCTCTGAATGCACCAACCTGGATGAGGTGTACTGCTAAAAGACCAAGGATGCTACACGTTTATTATCTGATTGTAACAAGGTTGAACTTGCAAAAATTAAATGATGACTGCAGGAAATATGGTGCCATGTGAACACAAGGGTGTTTTTTGTCTCATGTTTGTTGTTATATAGTATTATATCCTCACAGCACCTGATAATTCATTCTTCATTTTGTCTGGTGAAAATTGATCTTTTGTAACATTTCTAAATTGCAATATATATTTGTACTTTGTTTTATTTTTTTCTTCAATATTGTTCAGTAAAATAACTCCACAGACTGAAATACTTTAAGTTAGGTTTGAGCATAATGATGTTTTATTTTTAATTCCCTTCTCGGATTACGTCCCCCTTGTCTTTCTGTGAACAGTTAGTGAATATTGTGTTTGTCTTATTGACCCTAAACATGAATATGCAGTCCTAATATATGTATATTAATATTTGATTCTAGATTTTTACCTAAAATATGCATCATGGTTTTTGATAAGATTGTTTTTTAAAAAGATAAAATAAATCTCAGCAAAAGATATTGTTGATTATTAAGAGAGAACAAACTAGTTTTATTAATTTAATAGATTTTTTCAAAATAAAACTTTTTTTTGCAAATAAATATTTGTCTTTTATTTGTATTCTATAGCACTGTTTATTTCTCTTTTTGCGCTGCATGAATTAAAAACAAACATCTCACTTTCATTAGCCTTAGACAGCGTGATGGGGAGTTTGCACCACTGTTGAAGTATTCCTGCCAACAGCTGAACCCAAACCGTCGTCTGCCATTGGCTGTCTCACGTGAACGCCCGATTAGGCGTGATTCAGGACAGAGAGAAAGGCAGATGCACTTTGCAGCAAAAAGCATGTATTTTTTCTTTTCTTCCAGCGTCAGAGTGGGTAACCCGAGTGTGGTTCAAGTATAATAAGTAGCTCAGTGTTCCGGGAACTCTGACATACAAAGTGAAAATAAAAAGTAGTGGTGAGGTTTTCTGGATAATAACTCCATCTTTTTACATTGCAGTGCAGCACGGAGGAGGAGTATTTTAATTTTTTTTTACTCTAACAGGTTTCATAGCCTCTCCGTGGAAAGCGTGCTCTGCACATTCTACAGACGAGGGTCTTCAGGGAGGAAACGGAGAGGAAATTGTGCAGAAAGTGTAAAAAAAGTCAGTATTTCTTTGTCTTGTTCTCTGCTTCTCTCACCTCATAATGAAAAGCACCTTGTTTTTGGATCACTTCAGATTATATTCTGTTAAAATGTAGGAGTTTTAGGAACAACAACAACAAAAATAACATGGCTTCAAGTTTTAAACAGTTTAAAAATCATTATGTTGCAAAAGCAACACAATCAACTTTTAATCAATAATACTTCTTCCTGGCATTGATGCTACAAGTCTGCAAACTATTAAAAGGAAAAAAATTGTTGATTTTTCTCATGATCTGAGGCTTTGCAAGATACTGACATATTTAATCCTCCACCACACTGAACAAACATTGGCAGAGCTCATTGAGCCGGTTTGTTTTACACTCACACATTTTGCACACTTGCATGCCTTTTTGCATTAGTTGATGAAATCATGTGGAGATTTAAGAGGTGAGAACTTGAAGAAGAAGAGACTGGGAGAGACAGAGTTTGGTTTAGGTGGTGAGGAAGATGAGGAGTTGGCTCATTTGTGCCAGGTGGCCTCTGGTTACTCACCTGTACCACAAGCTGTCACCTGTAGGATGAATTTTAGTTCACTTCCTTTTTTGAGCAAACTAAAATTAGAGCTATGGCTGAGCAATTTTGGAAAAGGCGATATCTTTAATTGAATTCTGAAACTTACCACAATAAAAAACCAAAGAGGAAAAAAAAGAGATCTTCTTCAATAGGAATTTGATATAAGTCAAAGGCTTTGGAAGTTCGTGAGACAGCTACAAGGTTAAAGATGTCATCACCCCCTGATCCAGGGTTAATAAAGCAAAGAAAGAGGGGGGATAACTTCAAAGCAACTTCTAAGTCGATTTGGCAGTGGGGTGCCTTGCCACAAAAGACCATGGGGATGAATGAAAACAGGCATGTCACCGGAGGGAAACGTGTTCAGGTATTTTCAACGTATCAAAAGAAAATACCTGATAAATAAAAGGAGGACGGAAAGGTTGTAAACTTCACAGCCTGAGTCGAGGAGGGAAGAGGCCACCTGCGGTTTCTGATTATTTAAACACAAGTCCAGTTTCTGTGGGCTGCATCCGAAAAACAAAATAACACAAACACACACTCATAGGGAAACGCACAGTTCAATGAGTGAGTCATGTTTGACTGAACACAATACGAGGAGCATTTAATGATGATGATAAATGCAGCAACAATATCACATCATATTTCAAGTATTTTTTTACCTTTTCATTCTAAAAGACAAAGCGATAATGATGTTCAATCATAGCCCTTGTATTTATTAAAGACTTGAGATTAAATATAGAAATATTTCTATTATAATAATCTGACTATTTAAATTTGCACTCAAGCAAATATGGATGGCAAAACACACCCCATCCATTCTAGCTACATACTTTCAGTGCATTGATATTTAATTAATAAAGACATTGAATCTTTGCTTTGACTGAATCCCTCGTCATCACCACCATCTTGTTACGATCATTAACAGCGATGAAGAAAAGCTCCTTTAACAAACTTTCACAATAATGCCTTCGTTCTCAAACTAAAACCCTGCAGATTCTGACTTATTTGCTTTCAGAAGAGAGGGGAAACTTTAATTCCTTCAAGGAACTACCCCTTCTTCAAGCTATTCTCATCAGAGAAACATGTCTGCACCAAATATCCTGTAACAAACAGGCGGGCAGGAATTAATCTGCGTGTTTCGCTTTGACTTTGTCTGGCTTGACAGTTCTGGTAATGAAGCATATAAATGGTACAGATTCCATCCCAGGTTAAGAACCCGAGGCCAGGAACCTTTCAGAGACTCAGCTGATTACAAAAAAGAGAACACTTCCACTGCTGGCTTGGTAAAATAAACAAATATGGCTGAAAACTAATCAAAGGCACAAAAGAAAGGTAGAGTCTGTTTTACAAAGATGAAGCCATTTTCCATGTCAACAACTGGCTTATTCATCTCTCAGAAGGTGAGCAGATCTGGAGGCTGTGGTTGAGAACATAAAAGGAGAGGGAGCTGAGGGCGGTGCCAGAATTTGAGACGTGTTAATCAAGGAGAGGATATGAGCCTTCTGGCCTGTACCTGATTACCACCAAATGAGCCAGTACAGGCAGCAGCAGTGGGCCCTACAACAGCATGTGGGGAGTCATCACTTTCTACCAAATTTAAGAAAATACACTCACAAGACAAAAGTCATTAATTTGTGTTTCTGGTATCTCTATGGCGTATTATGTCTTAAAGACAAAAAAAATAAGATGCTATTTGCAAGGTATGCAAACACCTGTATTTCACCATTATCAGTGCTAACCCTTCACAGGTGCCTAGTCTGGGTTTGTCAGCTTATTAAATCCAGCTGCAGAAGAAGAATGTGATTTTTCTCCAGTTGGATGATTGGCCCTGACAGTGGGAGCAAGCCAGCGACAGTTAACAGACAAAGCCTGATTTCTTTTTATCTTTATCGTATCTTAATCTCAGCTCATCACTCACATCATGCTGCCAAGTTTAGGCCCATGAATTAGCATGGTGACACGTGTGACGACGTATGCATCTTTCTCACTCCTCTCTTTCTCTTGATCCTGTCAGCTTCATTCCCTCTGGTCTTGAGATAGTTTTTACACAGTGCTGAAGCACTGCCATGTAAAGGTCAGTGATTTTTACAAGACAATAAAAAACAGAAAACATGTTCTATTTGGTTTATCATTTGAGTCTTCTGACACGTGACTGAAAAATGCAGTTCTGACTGGAGACTGTCCTCATGAGAAAACGGATGCTATTGGCTGATTATTGAAAACAGGTGTTTAACTGAGAAGCATGGCTGTTTGAACCGGACAAGGACAAGAGGAGGGGGAAACCCTGGACAAGTTGCCAGTCCATCACAGGGTCACACAGAGACAAACAAGACTTAAAACCAGTCATTTTCTCACTCACACCTAGGGACAATTTAGAGTCAATGAACCTAACGTGCATGTTTTTGTCTGAGAGAGGAATAAGCCCAAAGGAGTCTGGGTAAAATGTGGAGAACACGTACTTTATATAATCAAACCTGCAACCTTCCCTCTGCGAGGCAACAGTTCTATCAACTGCATCACCAAATAGCCTTGATGGAGAATACATGAAATGGAATTAAGTGGAGGTTACGCAAACGTTTAAGTAAAATCATCTTGAACCCACAGACCAATACTGTGAACTGCTGTCCAGTAGAGGAATAAAGTAAAGACTTGGCAGAGGGAACAGTTTATGTCCATGTTTGATGACCTGACTCCACTATGGCTTGGTGGTCGAGTTGTGCTGCTGGCACATGAACTCCCATGAGACCAAGAGTAAAATGTTGCATGTTTGCATTGAATTCAATACGTTTTTGTTATGGTTGCTTACTTTCCCCATGATCTAAGAACAGAAGACAGAACTCATACATAGTTAGGTCTTTTGTTAAATCAAAACATACATAACCTCTTAAATATGGATACATTCCATAAAATAATCATATGACAGGATGTTAAACTGATAAAAAGACGAGTGACATATCAGAATGGGGTCTAGTTGCACCAATTAACGTACCATTTAAATGATGAACACTCTCCACTTGCCATAATACACCAGGGTGCAAATGATGCAAACCCATTGTGCTTTTCTCTTACTGTGGTTTTCTGTTGCTGCTTGATAACTCAATGCATCTGTGGCCCATTACCACTGTGCTGTACATCTACTTGGTCTTGACTCGTTGCCATCCTGTTGGTTTACCCCATGCCGTCTGTGGCAGGCTGAACACGATGTTAAGTGCTAAGATTAATCCAGGATCACAACTAACCTTGCTTTCTGTCTGCATTGGGATCTCAGCAATCACTTGTCTGCTCTCCTCTGCCTCTCAAGGACTCATCTGGAAAAGATTCATGCTCAGTGTTCCCCCATCCACACCACATAGGGTTTATACTTTCCAGTCTGTGCTACATAGCCAAGTCATTTTTAAAAAAGAAAATATTGTTTACTTAGCTCATACTTTTCCTTAGTTTGGGTGTGAAATAAATCAGTTAAATTGTTTTGGCTTGAGGTTCAATTTCTCATGATTCAGCATTAAGTGATTTCTGTTTCACATGCTTACAGAGTAACAAAACCTCCTTCTAATCTGATTCTGTGACCTGGCTCTGTGCTATGTATGTGTGTCTCTGCAGATGTCTAAATTATAAAAAGATACACGTAGCTCAAACTGTGCTTATTTATAAATGCAGTGTTACCAGAACCTACAGGGAGCCCAAAACACTGTCTGTGACCTCATAAAGATCAATGTGAGGCTTTCACAGCGAGAAAAGGAAATGTAACAATGTAACAATATGATTGTTTTGCACTTCCTCTGACATGAAAGACACGAGGAAAGAGACAAGTCTATTCCGAGCCATGAAAGGCCGTTTTTTTGTGTGTTTTATTTTAAACTTGTTTATTTCTGAGTGGAATATTTGGAATATTTTTAGACTAAACAAAAAGTGTGGGCTTCAAACGGGGAGATCTTCACTTAAGTGGATGTTTTAAATAGGCTCAGACGTTGTGAGTGCCCACCACGCTGTCAGGTGATTCCGCAAACTCTGGCGTTGTACTTGGCGACCATCAAAACACCTCCTGAGGTGATTGAACAGGTGATAATGGATCTGAGAGCAATGGTTCATTCTGTCATGGCTGCCTGAGGCCAGGTGAATGCTTCCTTTCCTCCCTCCTTCCTGTTCTTTTTAAAAGACAGACAGGTGAGGCCGGCAGGCCCACTTAAGATAAGTGGATTACATAATCTGTAAGGCTCGCAGTGACTGTATCAGTATGCAGACACAATGTTTTTAACTGATAAGCGTCATGACATAATGTTATGACTCAGTAAGAATTAAAGGATAAGAAGTGGCTCCTCAGATTTGAATTCAAACCTTAATTATGTGCTTTCATTACGTATATAACCATTCAGAACCAAAGAGATGCACAGAGGGAAAAGTTGGTTTTGGGAAAGTTCACCTCTTCAAACTCTACAGAATAATCACACTCAATGCAATAACAAAATCACTGCACACGCATGTGGAAGGCAAAAAATGTGTGTGATTTTCTTGCTTTGGTTTCTTTTTGATGACTCTGTGAGTAATAATGTGAGGAAAGTGAGACGTTTGTGTGTACACATGGTTCAGGAGGGGAAAAAAGACAACTCCAAAGCAGAACTGAAAGCATAAATGGAGCTGAAGATATTAGGTGTTTTCACTTTTTTATCACTTTCTTTTCCTGAAGACAAAATCTGAACTCAAAATCTAAACTGATTGTGTTATAATCAAACTTTTAATGTGTGTTTAAAGGAAAGAATAAAAACAGCTTAGTTAGTTTTTTTGCTATATAAGGCTCTCGGTGAGTAATGATTTAAAAAGCATCTTGGATTAGTCAGAATTTATTAACCAAGCAGGAATTCTGTCACAGGGAAACTTTATTCTTAGACATGGACTTATTTTAGTTTTGAGACAGTAACAAATATTTAAAGGGAAATACTAATTTACTTTTACTTCATAGTTTCTGATTCCCAGTTTTCATAAATGTTTTATTTTTTTAAAATTTAAACAAATATCCATAGAAACCCTCTAACATCATCATGTGTCCAAACACATTTGGAAGATGGCTAATGGTGAAGTTCACTGACCTTTGTTTAGGTTTGACTGTTTTCAGCTAAAAAAGGGTTCGGGTTTGTTGTAAATTACTGCTTTTCAAAATGTTTGATGACCTTTAAGTAAAGATTTCTACTTAGTTTGAGACCAGCTCCCTGACAGCGTCTCATGTGAGGAGATAACCACACCTTCCTGGACCCATATAGGCTGTTTTCTTCTAAATCAGCTTTAAAGACACATCAAATCCTAATAACTTGATTAGTATTTTTATGTTAAACAATAATAACCAACTCATTTCAGAGCATAAATCATTAGAAATGTAATTGTTTTCACAGAATCAGATCTCTGAATGACCTGCTTCCTAATTGAAATCTTTTCATTTTGTTTTTACATTCCAGTTCATATTTTCATCAAAAACATATTATTTATTTTTAACCTATTAAATCACTGCTTCTAATGTACATTAAATTATATTGTTTTATGGTAATGTTTTCTTAAAAATAATTAAAATAAATATTTGGAAAACAGTAAAATATTCCCATAAACTTTAAGGAACATAACAAAAAAAGTATTTTAAATTATAATTTACTCCAAAACAGGTTTTTTAAAATTCCTTTTGTCGACACATTACTCAGATTTCACTTGAAACATCCTCGGATTTGTCCGCTTTTAATTCATTAGTAAACACTTCTACTTGTAACTGAACTTTAAAATGACGTATAATTCACCTCAAACAAAGCATTTGAATAAAAGTGTGTCAAACACAGAGTGTGTTCTACGTGTGTGTTTAAGAAAACCTCCATTTTCCTGAACAAATGCGTCAGCAGGACATTGAAAAACATGTTCCAGACTTTCCTTTTCTAACGGGGGAAATATGACAGGCATGCACCCTGCCTCCCACACTTTATTTGTTGTCCTTTATTCCCATGACGCAAATAAAGACGGCAAAAATTAACGTGATATATTTTTACATCTCAGTCCTTAATGCTCTCTGGTGACTGAGGAACTCCCTTATTTTCTTCTTCTCCCCCCTTGAAAGAAGTTTAAAGCTTCGTGCTCAGCTGGGTTCTCCCTTTGTAAAGGCAATGTTCAAAGTATTACACTGTCACTAATCATCCATGTTACAACATCTTGAGCAGCGAGGGCTCTCTCTCTGACTCCACGAAACCATTATGGTGCCGTGGGGTTGAAGGAACGGTCCACTTTGATCTCCTCAGAGGAGAGCTATGGAGACATCTTTCTGCTCCTCTCCCAGCTCTCCTCCCCCCCTCTGGTGAGAGACTTTAAACAGTAGGCAGGAGGCTGTTATTTTGGGAGGACTGAGGGGGCGAGGGGGTGAATGAAGAATAATATCTTGTACTCCAGGGCCTGGACAGCTCCCCCAGCCCATCAAACCAGTAACAAATGGAGTTACAGACCCATAAAGAACACAGGGAGGGGAGAGAAGAAGAACGAGGAGGCAACATTTTTCTGACACAGTTTTACAGCTCTACTTATTACAAGGAGCAGTTTAAGCTCTCCTGCTTGGTGGACCCATCTCACCTCATTCTTTATCAGTCAGATCCATACATGTCTAGACTCAGGCTGGAGATTCAGGAGCTAAATATAACGAACAGGGATGTTTTTGTCTTGGTTCAATTTAAAGATGTCAAATACATTTAAAAAGAAATCACCACAAAATTCTGATTCCCACAAAAGTTCGTCTTCAGAATAACCACTAAAGATGAGTTGACATCATAACTGCAAAGAAATGGAATAAACTGTTGCAGATAAAACTTTTTTGCAATCAAGAAACTATTTAAAAAGAGACAAGTCATGCATAAATAACCAAACAGCAGAGAAAATGCTAATAATTCATGCTCTTCTCTGCAGACATGCTTTATTTCTGTAGGTGTTTCCTGTCAGTTACATGATATTAATTATCTACCCTTTGAACTGAGAATCTTTCACATGCCCGGGGCATCAACCAGCTCATGATTCATGTAGGACACTTTCTACAGATGAATCGTTGCAGAGAGGTGAAATACTGAAACGTTTTCTGATGTTTTAATAGCTGACAAATAATTTAAAATGACATGGTCCTTTAGTCCAGCTCTAATGATGCTTACAATGACAATAAAATAAGATTATAAAATATAATTTTTTTTCTAGATTACAGCTTTTGTTCTCTCTGTGTTGTTAAAAAAAATCTAAAATTCAAGCATGTCAAATTTGACTTATTGTCAGATAAGTTAAGAAAACAAAACACTTTATAGTATTTGTTAAAGAGAATCACAGTTGAATTGATTAAACGTACTGATCAGTTCATGTCCTCTGTCTCTTATTGTCTGATTTCTCCTCTGAGGCTGAGTGAGTGGATGAACTCCGGTTCGCTGACCGCTGACAGGATGAATTCAGAGCTATTTTGACTGAGGACCTCAGGGAGGACGGCTGAACTTCTGGCTCATTTAAACTGAGTCTGTCCACCCACATGTCACAGCGCCTCCCTATCAAACATTTAATTATACTGCTTTATGCAGGGCAACACTAAATCATCAACCTAAAGCTGAAAAATTCAATTAAACCAAAATACATTTAGAAAGAATAAAAAGAAGCTGAATTCTATGACTGGAACTCAAATTTGCATCTCGAAATTCGGAGAAAAACGTGAATTAAACACCATTATTCTAATTCTGCATCTAAACTCACTAAATACACGTGACGTCAGGTGGGATTACTTGTGACAACTGAAGCATTATAGGGAGTATTTCAGGGGGGATGCTTTACGCTGAACTGGAGTAAAGATTGAGCGAATCGGCATGATAAGAATCTGCTGATGAACCATGAGAATAACAGCCTCCCTGCTGTGGTATCAGCTTAAAGTGGGAGATGGGGACAGTTTATTCAAGTCGTCTCATCTAGTAGGCGCCATTACCAAGTTCATCGCATCAGCCTGACTCGTCATACAGAAGAGTTTTTTCTATCACGTTTACACTCTACATGCCAGATTTTTAATCTCTCTTGATCTGTTTCATTCCTCAGCTACATTTTATTTGTAGCTGTGACTTCAGGGAAAGCTGAGCTTTGCTATTTGCTGTCAGTAGTCGGATCCTGTCCAGTAAAGCAGCGGGCAAGCAGTGGAGAGATGAAGAAACCCTAAACCATTTATTAGAACCACTTTGCACCCTTCAAGCAGAGTGGAGCCACAGTAAATAATGTCAGGAGCAGTCCGGCCTGTGAGAGGCCAGCCTGATAACTTGGTGAAGGATTATGAGAGAAGTCACGCCTGTGCATGCTTTCATCTTCTGATGATTGCAGCTCGGCAAAACTTGGGACTTTTTTGTGCATTTTTTCGTCTATGTGTGGAGATGAAACTACTGTTTAAATTTTAAAAATGCTCCTACTAATTGTCACTCATATCTAATTTCCTTCTGGGATTAATGACTGATCAGAGCCTCATAGACATCAGCGTCTCTTGCTAATGTCAGCGTGACAAAGCCGGAACTTTTGTTTCTCGTTTATATATTTTTTCACATCGGCTCAGTAGAATATACTAACACAAGCATCCAAGAAACATTAGGTGCCTTCCTCAAACACAGACATTTTTTAAAAATCCACACGCATTTATTGAGACTTTCTAATTTCAAAGCTTATATGTACATTTATTATGTGCAATTAACTGCATGAACGCCTCATTGAACAAACTAAAGTGTGAGCTCAATTAAGCATCCAAATACAGCACATCATTAATTTAAAGCACATAATTGTCTCAATCTGAGTAATACAAGTCTCAAAGGAAAGCACATATAAAACAAGGGTTTATTACAGCCCAGTTAGGGCCTGCAGTGATGCTAATGGTCACCTGCATGTGGCTTGAGTGCTACTTTACAACACTTAGCCTGCGGGGCTGAGGTAACGGCTATGACATCACTGTCTCCAGGAGGAGGTTCAGTGCCACACAGTCGTTGGACTTAGCTGGCCACTTGAGAGGGAAATGACTTCACCTTCTCGGTTTTTGCACACAGCTTGTTTACTAGTGTTACCCGTGGGTGGTGGTCAGTGTGGGGTTGGCACATTCAACCATCGCTCAGGGTGTTTTTACATTTTCGGAGCTCTCCACAGCCTTTTTGTTTCACCTGTTTGATTTTATTTACATAGATTGCTATAGCAACTGTGTGCACAGGGAAATTGTCTTTTTTTTTTTTTTTACATGAAATGAACAACCAATTTGTGTCCCAATTTCAGACAAAATAATCAAGTTTTACTACAAAAGGCAAATCTAACAAATGTCCAAGTCACACAAATCAGAACAAACTGACATAAACTAAAGGAATGAGGAGCCTAAATACTGGCAGTGTTAATGAAACACTGGTGTAAAGAATTTTAAATGATGAAACACAGGTGAGGAGTCGGTAAAGGAGCAGTATGCCACTCTGGAGTTTAGGCCAACAATACCTGGATGAACTATTATTAAATGTTCTGCTTTTATATTCAGAGAAAATGATCATATAAATTTGTGCACATCTTCATTGACTCTCTTTAAAATTTAGAACATAATTTTGAATTTGTTTTCTCATAAAGACCATGACTTTTTCATGTCATTTTTTAAACCTATACATTTCCCTAAGCTAGTGCTTTATTTGCAAACTGCAGGTTTACTTCAGATTTCTTCAGTTTATGCTTTGCTCTTGTGAAACTGGCTAAAAGTATAGGCTCAGTGCTTGATCTAATCTTGACAACAAGGTAAAAACACTGCTGGTGTGAGCCATATTTAATAAAATTCACCTATTTTTATTAATTTTAAAAATTTATTCTGCTTCATCTCTTCCTGAAAGCAAGAAACTTTCAGAAAATGTGTTTTTTATTATGTTAGTTTCTCATCAACAACATGAACATTAAGCATACATTTTATTACCTTGACAGGTTATTTAAACTTTGAGCTTTCAGTGGCTGAAAATTAAGAATTTGGAAAATGTTTAGCAAAGTTTTTATCTTTCTATCGCCTCATGTAAATGGGGCTCTAGAGCTGACTGTCAGGTCAAAACACATTTTCTTCCACTTATTATTGTCCTGTTTCTTAAAAAAAAGATTATTCTTTTGGATATGTTTCAGCCATATTTTTGGCGATGATGATTAACAAAGCTAACAACAATTAAAGAAATAATGATTTTTATGTTCAAAGTGGAAAAACAATTACCATGAGCCCTATGGCTTATCTAAAAAGTTTTATATATATTTATGCATTACATTCCTGGCTATAAAGTCTTGTTAAAAAAAAACTATTCCAAAAAATAACTAGAATAAAAACCTGTTTATTCTTTGTAAAAGTCAGCCAAACGCAAATACAGTATTTCCATTTTAATTATAATTACGTGTACAATAAATTAGCAGCTTTTAATTAAATTGACATATTGCAGTGATTCAGTCTGTAGACATTTGTAGATTTGTATCTAACAGGAAGACAATGATCATTCATTGTGGTCAATTTAAATCAAAATGCTGAGTACTACACTAACTTATAATGAGTAGAATTAGTGTATTTTATTTTCTCTATTGATTATGAGGGGATTTAGCAGTTCTCTGGTTTGGTTGTTTTCTCACCGCCGTCTAAAACTCGGGTGGTCCTTTAGACCTACAGCATCATAGCTTCTGGTTTAACCATCCCAGTCACAAAACCTTTTGTTTACCTTTCTGCATTTTCTGTTGATAAACTTTTATTAAATGAGATTTCCTTTGGCGATGAGCCCATAGCGCTGATGAAAACTGTTAAACCCTACAAATATGAGCTGCATCTACGGATGAAGATCATCAAAGCTGGAATGTGTGATCATGATGAGGCTTCTGGACTTTGTTTCCCAAAATGCCCCAGGAACAGACGATGTTTGGCTGCAATGGCTTTTTAATCTCTTTGCCTGTGATTTAGCTCCATCTGAAATATTTTTATATTCATCTGCAGAAAAATACATTGTTTCGGCTCATTTAACCAAGAAAATAATCACAGCGCATGAGATAAATCCTTTGGAAGAGTACTTGAATATCGGCAGGATCTGAAGCCATCTTAGACATCACAAGTTATAGATAAATAAAGTCTAACTCTGAGCAGCTCATAAACACACACACACATACACATACACACAAATCCACGTCTTGTTCAAGTGCACACAGTCTACATGCCAAAATGTAACCACCCAGTGGGAATATGTTTTTCTAGATCATTTGAAGCTGAAATATTTGAGCTGCATGAGTCCTCTTATGAAGTTCTGCCAAGTGGGAGTTCAGAACTGCTGAGACCCTCAGACAACAATCTCAAAGTTCCCAGAATTCAGCTGGGCCAAAAACACCCACTTTTATTCAGATAGTAAAGTTATGCGGGAAACAAGAAAATGTTCAATCAAATAGAAGGCTTACATCACAGGAAAGAGACCCACGGAGAGGTTACGATAGATTGTTTTCAGCTGTTTAGAGAATTTAAACAATTTTGTTAAAATTTGTGTCCTATTTATTAACATGTAATTAGCTTTTTTTAATTTACAACTACAGAAACCTGTAACTTTTTTACCTTTGCACTGGAATCGATGATCAAAAACTTTTAGCACATTTGTATTAGTCTTTAAAAAACACTTCCACCTCCTGCAAGCCTTATTATCCATGAATCAGCACTGTATATTAATAGAAAGGTGCTAAAAGATGAAACATCAACAGCTTCTGACTATTCCCACAAACATTAAACAACCAAAAGCGTTAAGATGCAGTTAAAAAGACAACTAAGTCTGTAAAACTCCTTTTGTTTTCTTGCAACATCTCTGCCTCCAAGGCTTCATGGAGAATAAACTTTCTTTTTATGATGGACGGTCAGTTTGGCTACAAACCCATGCAGCCCTGCATCATTTCATTTCAGTTTTCCTCCATTTTTTGACATCAAAACAGAAATAAAAACACACTTTGAGCATTGCCAGCAAACCTGATTCTTAAGAGCAAATATTGAAATTCTTGCTTAAAATTGAGACTTTTTATTTTCTTCTGTGCTGTTCAAAATGACAGCGTGGGAATACCATGTAAGTTGGTCAGTATGGTATCATTTTGCTGCCTGTTCTCTTCTATGCATAACAGTCCTCAAAGCGACTGGATAATACGGGTATAATGTCTCAGTTTTCAGGGCTTACTTAATGCTGAGCCATAAATCTGTCTCTGCCGTTTGTCCATTTAACCAGATAAGGAGTTATTTCAGGCATCAGAAAGTCTGACGTCAGAGCGCTAATGACTTTCAGTGTTTCCACCAACACATCACAGGAGATCAACTATCAGAGTACTAACATTTACAGCCAAATATACAAAAAATGTTGCAAAATATGTTCTTTAACTTTAGGCAAAAATAATTACATTTTTATCTTGAAATTTACAAAAATTAATTTTACTTTCTTGGAATTTAGTGCTCCACCTTATTAGAGTTTCAAGTGTTTTGTTGACTTCACAAAGATCTCATAAGTGTGTGTTCTTTTTAGGTCGTGCATACATTCAAAAGGTTTTCACTTTGCTATGAATCATTACTTTTGGGTTAACAATTACTTCATGGTTTAAACTCAAAATGTCAACTCTGTTAATTTCTGAGGTCGATTTAAATGCATTTTCATCCTTTAAGCCAACATACAGTCATGACAGGAGGAAAACACAACGGTGAACGAGCCGTGTGTGAAACTCGAGCTGCATTTAAGCTGTTGCCCAGTAAAACCTGGGTTGTAAAGTGAAAGCCTCCCATGTTGATGTGCAGTTGCACACGTGGGGTCTCAAATCTTTACTGTCAACGGGCTTTGGTTTCAACCATGCACCTGGATTATAGGATAGATTAAAATCTAAACACACGACTTTAATTGATGCTGTTTTCAGAGAATTTTCTTTTTTTTTAGCTTTCCACCACAGATTTAAATAAAAATGTCATTTTCTTAACAAACACAACATGATATCTTTTCATCTGGAAGTGGGCCATGGGAGATTTCAGCTGAAATAGGGTCTGCCATTGTTTTTTTTCCAGGGAGGCCTCGCTCTCTGAAAAGTGCTTTTCTCAGCACCGGCCTGTCTCGCGGCACTTCCTGTCGCTCAGTTCTCCCAGTCTCGTTGTTATTAGGCCCACCAAATGGCCCTGGTTCACTGGTGGTCTTCCCTAATAATTGCCACTGATGGACAGGTCTCGCTGCTTGTGGCCTTGGACTTCACTAGACGCTGAGCAATCGAGCCAAATTCAGCTCACTGTAAATACACAAGAAAATGCTTAACCGCTGTAACACGAGCACAGAGCGAAATAGACCGTAATGACTTAAAACACATCTAATTAAGAGAAAATATCGAAGGGCCACTTGTTACTTTGGGATACTGGGGTTGGTTTCCTTAACTTCACTGTTGAGGGACGTCGGGGTGGAGGAGTAACCTGATCCATGGAGCTTAATCTGGATAAGTAAAGACATGTTTACACCATAAATGAGCTCTGAGTATTCTCCAGTGCACTTTTGCTGAATTTGAGCTTTAGTGGTATAACGAGATGTATACGCTTTGTAAAATGTGATTTACACAATTTCTCAAGCATGTGAAAACGGCCTAAAAAGAAACTTGATCTAAGTACAATTGTGTGGAACAGACCGTGTATTTCTGCAGACTGTTACCTAACGAACACCAGATACCAGGATGGGCAGAATGATTATGATTAAAATAGCAAAGTGAGAAAAAAAATAGGTGTTTCTTCTGAATCGGGTATCAGGTAGAGCAAATATAAAGACCTTAGAGAGACAGGAGCTCATTAGAGTCACCTTAACAGAACAAGATTAACATTTAACAAAAATGCTGGGTTGTAAACATGCCCCTGATAACATGGCAATCAAAAACAGTAGAGTGGCAACAGTTCTTGATGATCCATTTGGAAGAAACTAAAAAGAAAGACCACAATTGCATTTTGATTACAGAGAGGACTTTACCCTCTACTTTGAAACAATTGCAGAAAGCTAAACCCTTTGATTGGGTTCTCATCTCCTAAAATCAATCACACTTGTCAGCTCCACAAATCAAGCTTCATTACTACTACTACAAGAATATCTTTTTTTCTTTATTGCACCTTTTTCAATACAGGTTTATAAACTCAATCAGTGCAGAAAAGTGTATGTTGTTCACAACAAGTGACAGATGTGTCATCATCAAGGAGAGTTATATGTCTGTCTACTTCCATTTTACAAAGGTGACATAATGTCCTATTTCTGGGCACTGCCATGTTGTATTTTTAGAGTATGTCTCCACACTTGTGGGGCTTAAAGTCTTCACCTGCACACCTTCATCAAATGACTAATCATATTAGAAAAATGTATATTTGAACACAGAATGACAAGAGCTTTGAATCTACAAAAGTCAAAGGTGCATTTTTATTTTAACCATTGAAAATTACCTTTTTGTCAACATCAAGGGGGTGGGACTTGTAACTTAATTTGCATCCAGCCACAAGGGGGCAGTTGGTTTTGTTTTGGCTTCATCCTCCATGTTTTGCTCCCATGTGTGGTTATGATTTATCTTGATGGTTGGTGCAGATTGTGTCAATGCATAGATAATATTGATGAATGATGGGCATGCATATGGTCATTAATGAAACTGCACTTTTGTTCAATATGATTGGAAAATAAATAGATGTATTAAAGGTCGGTTGAGATATGAGCATTCTAATGAATTTATGTTTTAGAGTCAAAATGTCAACATGCATTCACTAAGAGTCTCCAAAATTATTTCCTAAAAGTGTCCCCAAGGATCTCCTAAGGTTTTCGTTTGCTGCCAGATTTCACAGTGCTCCTGTTTTGACATTACTACTCCAGTAATCAAAACAAGAATATCTGACCACCTTAAAAAAAAAAAGGCAAAAATAAGATCACCCATAACTGCTATTAATAAAAAAGCACATTCCATGCAATATTGGAGATTATATGTCTATGAAAAGAGGTCTTGCTTAAAATATGTTCCATGGGGGTGATGGGGTGAATTCCCCTTTCCCCATGGGTGCACTGAAAGTGGCTGTCTGGCCCTAAATGAGGGAAGGGGATAGGGAGGGAGATATGAGTCTGAAGTACACAGACGCCCCAGTCTCGACCTCACAAACAGCCCAGGCTCATTCCAGTCTTGGCAGAAGCTTAAACTGTGTTGCCCAGTTTCCCCACCAGTGACTGAAGTGTTGGCGGGAAGATTCAGGACTACATGAACCCTACATGCAACAAGAACAAAATTCAAGTGAACTGAAGAGAGGGGTTTTTCCTGTTTCCCATGAACGCTTCAGTAATTTTCCAACCTTTTGCCAGGTGACATTCAAATATGTAAAATCTCAGGAATTTTTCAAGTAAAGGTCAAATTTTTTAGTGAAAATGTTACATTTGCAAACAATGATGATCTCCAAAAACTATCTGTATAAAATGTCCATTGTCTTCTAGAGTCCTATTCAAAAATAATATTTTTCTCATAAAGTACTGCATAAATACTTTTTATTTGTTCAGAATTACAAATAAAAATACTTGAGAATAAAATTCAATGGGACTTTTGAAGTTACCATTTTTGTTCTAGGCCTCAATATTTTGTTTAGTGCTCTTTACATTAAAATGTTTTAGCTTTTAATGCATTCTTTTTAAGCAAAAACACAGAAACTGACATGACAATAATTTTCTGCAACATTGCTGCTAATTTATAGCTAACTTATGCATGATTTTAGATAATAAAATAAAACCTTTCACATCAGCCAGTATTTCTGAGGAAAAATGTGTGATTCCTAAATTATTTAAAACATTTTTGAGGATTGTTTCCTCGCTTGAGTCTCACTCATGATAGCGCTTGAATTTTGAACATTTTAAAGCTGACATGTGGAGTATTTTTTTATGTATCAAAGTTTTATAAATGTTTCTAATGATAGTTCGGGTCTAAACTATGATCTATGGGTAGAGTTCCACAACATTTGTTGTTCTTCTGAAGACCCTCCTTCCTCCTATAGACCCCTTTGAATTCTCTCTGACCGGCGAACATTTTCAGCCAATAGAATTCAAATTTTCACATTGTCAGCTGTCAGTCAATGTGCATGCACTTTGCACAAACCACACAGAATGGCAAGGCTTGCCAAGGATACGCATTTATTTTGACAAGAATTCCATTCAAGAGCGATTGTTTCCTCATTTCCGGGTTCTGCAGCTTCCCTGTTCAAAAGCAACGTGTTTCATAAGCACTGTGAGACAGTCAGGTCTCATCAGAGCATCGTACAGAGTGAGAACACGATTTGTGAGCTGTGAATGATTGAACCCTGCAATGCAGTCATACAGTTTGAGCAGGAGCTGGAGCTCAGAGCCACAACGCACAGTTTATGACCAGCTTTAGAGACCAAATTGACACGCCGTGTGCACACGCATTTAGAGGTGGGGCTATAGAAAGCGGAAGGGGGGGAGAATGGATGTTTTGGGAGGGGCCGTGGTACGCTGGATTCAAAAACTGCTCTCTTGCTGAAAAGCTCCACATAGGAGCTTTAAGTTTAGTTTTCACCAGTCAGAAAGCGAGAGAATTAAGAGCCAACCTACTTTAGACATTTTGTGACTAAACTGCAATAACAAAATCTGCACAACAGTTGAAGTTTGTCTCATCAAACATCAGGTCTCATCATTGTCTCATCAGGTTATATATAAAAAGTATCTCAGAAATGTAGCATGTACCAATTCAGGGTAATTTCAACTGAAAATTTACTTTTTTTTCTCAATGGCGTCATGGCTTGGCAGGAAGTGAGCAGGAGGAGGTGGAGGATTCTCTGTGTTTTGCTGAGACTGTCATTATTAGGGCAGAAGAACAGAAGAGGATTTAAAGTCCTTCAGTCTGAGGAGATAAAGTGAGAGGTGACATGAACACAATCTGATGGAGAGAGGTTTTCATCTTCATCACATTCATCATTAATGTTTTATTTTCTCCTCCCTCAAATGCTCAATAGCTTACCAGCAATAATAATAATAAAAGCAAAGGCTGGCCCTCCAAACAATTTATTCTGACACCACCTACTCCTCTGTCTCTTGGCCAATGAACTCACCTTTCTCATCCACTCTTAAACTTAACATCTCTTTCCTCTAAAGTGTAACCGTACCCTGTCAGTTTCCACTCCCCCAGTCCTTTTAAACACACCCACTCAACTCTCCCCTTTCCTCGGTATAAAATAAATCAATGCTGGTCGAAGCTCAGTTGTAATAAATCAGGTTCTGTCCTAGACTGGAGCCTGCCCAGTCAGCCTGTCACTGCCTGGCCTTAACTCAGGATTAATTAAAGGCCTGATATAAAGCCCAGATGTTCTGGAGCAAGAGAGCCCTGAACCCTATGAGCAGTTTTAGGCTATTTCCACATAAACACACACACATGCACGCACGCACACACACATGAACAGCAACAGGGGTCTCAGCATGTCTAGTAATTTTGGTGCACACATGGGGCTAAACATACCTCCTGTCCTGCTCTTGTCCTCACTCCCAGAATGCCTCAGTGAGGTGTGGAAGTAATAGATGTATTTACAGTACTATTATTAATATCTGCTGAAGTATGCATGTGTTCAGAGCACCTTAATGGACAGATGCTGAAGAATGTAAAAATAATCTGGTGACTTGTGTTATGTCAGGGATTTGTGTACTAATGCATTAAGTTGAGGTAAAAAGGAAACTATTGAATAAATTAATAGGCACAGTGGGTAGACCTGCTAATTAATAAAAAAGCATGTAAGTTAGTCCAGTTACAGTGTCGTGTTTAGAATTAATTTATTACATTTGAGGAAAGAAAAGGTAAAACATACTAAAAATTAATTCGAAAAAATAATTTTAACTCTTACAAATGGGTAAAAAAAAAAAAAAAAACGCATCAAGTTATTGAAATTAAGTAAATAAAATTTAGTAAAATGTACCAAAATTCTGTTTTAAAATTTTTTTTCCCATAATCTTCTCAATAATATGCAGCTTTTCTTGACTAAATAAAGCTTAAAAATAGTGAAATAAAAATAATTTTAATCATAATGTTGTTGTTACTTTACACATTAGATGTCAGAAAAATTCTACGGTAGACGTACAGCACAAATCGAACGTCACAAATTTAAAAGTGCAAGTTCCTTTAAACTCTGATTTCCACCTTGGCTTTGACAATGACTCTGAATCAATTGTGTTGAGTTTTGCTCTTCTATAAATGCACCCTGTTGGGGGCTGACAAATGGTGTTGCTGGAGGGCGTGTTGTTCTGGCTTGTAAGGTCAAGGGTCGCAAGACATGCCTTATTGCACGGTGACTGAAAGGAGGACTAGATGAGTAAGATATCACTATGTTTTCTGGTCATGGCTGAACAAGGTCAACCCACAGCGGCCCTGGGGCCAGAGCTGGGAGGGTGGGTGGGGGCGGTGGAGAGGGTAAGGTGAGGGCAGGGGTGGCTTGGGGAACTATTGGGCCAACTCCTGATAGCCTCAGAGCGGTCTGACCTTCCCCAGCAAATGCTCACTCAGGAAATTGGAGGTCTGGACTTCCTCTTTTTTCCCACCGTTTCTATTTTTGCAGAATACTTTGACACTTAGCAAAACACAAAATACTGTTTTGAAAGAATTATCATATGTGGTCTCTTGAGGGGGGGAAAGCCATTATATAGACTATAATTTAAAGTCTGCTGAGTTATTTTTCTGCATAGCTATAACGTGAATAGTTGCAAAAGCTTCATCCTGCTGAAACAACAGCAGAGCCAATCTATTTGTCTCGGGTGCAGGATGCCTGTACCCGTAGCACATTTATAGCTTTAAAATTAGGGACATATAAATGACTATCATCCCTCTTCATATCTCTGCTTGCAGATGCCTGTCTGAGAATCGGAGGCCCATGCAGACAAAGATCATGGCTTAAGCAGACATTTCTGTGTGCACTCGTGTGTGTGTGTGTGTGTGTGTGTGTCAGATATGATATAGCCGCTTGGTGCCTAATGGGCCTGGAAAAAGAGGTAAACATGTCCTCGACCCTGTGAATTCCATTACATAAAGAAGTTGATTTGCAAGTTTGGATATGTTTCGAGCTAAGCTGGAACACTTAGATGCACGAAAGGAGAATCCACTGAAAGAAATCAACAAGCAATACGTCCATTAAACGGATACCAGACCATTAACATTTCGATGTATTATCAGATAATCAACAAATGACTCACTAAGTGTTCTCATTTAGACCTTAAGAAACAATCAACACCCAGGATGAATGTAACTTGGTATCCAGGTGTTAAAGCAGGAAGAAAAATAAACCCAGAGAGTAATTGCTGATATGTTCCTAATGTGCCCCCTCACCCTACCCTGTCCCTCCTGCTGATCGGCCACCCCTGATGGCTGTCACACCTGGTGTTGAAGATGGTAGGGTGTATTTTATCTGCACAGGGCCCATTGGGGGGCTATTCGTCTTCCTCTAGACTAGTGTTGGGAGGTCAGGGACAATCCCTCTGTTTATCCCCCTGTCCGTCAACACGGCACACATCCCTGGAGTTTCTTCTGCATCTCCCCCGTGAAAGTGAGGCACACTTGCACTGCTGGGCTGGAATGCCCTTCTATGGCAGTTAAAGAGCTTGACACAAGAATTAATTCATTTTATGACTCAAACATAACCCTTAAGAAACCTAAGATAAATCTTAATACAAGTGTTTAAATAGAATATATGGAAAACTGACCATTAAGGTCTCTCAAAATGTACTTTATTATAAGAATAGACAGTGTTCAATGATATTCTCACAAAATTATTATCTTGGCTTTGTTTAGATGTGAAGTGTGCCCAGTGGCCAGCAAAAGCACTGTTTATCTCTGCATTGCACTGCTTCTGCCTGCACACGTGTGTCTGGGATTCTGGGATAGATCCCCAGGGCCAGCGGACCACACATGTGGAGAATGTAGACTTAGTACTCAAACTAGTTCCCTGATGACAAAAAAGAAAGAAAAAAGGAAATTACAGAGAACCAAATGAATATTTGAAATAAGTGCTTTTGACCCAAAAGTCCAGTTCTTTGGATGCACAGCGTTCTTACATTTTCACCATTTGCATCGGTATTGCACACAGATGAGGTAATGTCTTGTTTTAGCAGTTTTCAGCTGCATATCGAGTTATCTCCACATATTTCTCTTCCAGCGAGCCATTTGCAGCTACATGATATAAATCTGCCAAATGCAAGCTTCACTAAACATTAATTAAACAATTTAGTTGGTTTTTGTGTGTTTTCAGGAGGAACGAGAAGTTTTTCTTTGCAGTGTTCAAAGTGAGAGCGGCAGAGAGCGAGCAAGAGGAAAAGAGAAAATGAGTGAAATGGGGAAAGGAGGAGTGTGTGAGTATAGATGCTGAAATTTGACTCACGGGCTTGCACTCTTGCCTCTCTCTCTGGGACTCCTCTACTTGGCTTTGACTTAATTGCATCCCCGATATAAACAAGGGGGTTAGTGTGAGAGCAGACCAGCAGCTGAGGGGCTCAAGCAGAGGGCCAGACTGGGGATTGAGTTCAGAGGGGAAGGACTTAACGCAGAAACTGATATAAAATATGCAAGAGAGCGGCGAGGATAGAGACATGAACATGGGATTAAAGACATAAGAAGAAACGATAGCTTCTTAATTCAACAGAGATGACTAAATTAGAAGTCATAGCAAAAATGTGCTGGCTCTATCATTTCACTTCTCCTTGTATTTTGTGTCAGAGCCAGCTTGGCTGTGCGTATCAAGTGGTAAAGCTGCTCTGTAATGCCAGAACTGGGGCATCAGACAGTAGCCCTTCTGGCTCCAGCGCAGTCGATGCTGTGCCTCAGAACATCTCTTTCACATATACCCCCTACTGATCGATTAGTTCCAGCGTTCTCAAAGAGACAGCGAGGGATTGGATTCCGCTAGAAGTCATCCACGCTCAGAGTTTGAAACCTAGCAGTCACAAGTAGACGCTGCTTAGGTGCACCCCTGGATTAGACTGCTAAACTAACATAATAACTGAGGCAATGGCCACATACAGTGTGCTTTACAGTTGGCAGTCATAAGAGTAAATCTCATAGGAGTGTGTTACCAGTGGGCAAAATATGTCTTTAATAACAAAACTTGCAAGACTATTCACAATCTTACATGACGTTATGAATTTTAACTGCTTCTACAACAAGACTTAATTTCACAAATTGAAAAAAGGCTTTTGGTTTTGCAAAAAGCTTTAAATATAAAGATTTTCTCTGTTTTGTGGTGGTCCACATGATTACACAGTGTGTAAGTGGAAAGTGGCGTGTGCAGCCCAAAGCTGATTCTGAGGCTATAAACACACACTGATGTGTCACTGTCCCATCACTGTGTGAATTATCCAAGGGAAACAGCTTAGGATATTTTTTATGCAGATAAAACTAAACCCATGAGTCTAAAATTCTCAAAATTAAACTCTTGTGTGGGATTTATTTTTTGTATTAAAGTTTAAATGAAAGAAAATGAAAACAAAAGGTTGAAAATTTGCATGACCTTTCATGAAAGTGTCAGACTAAACTCTGATGACCTTTGTATTTCTCTACCCAGTTCTATATAATGTGGAATATAACATTTCCCAGAAAATTGAGGCAGCATGCTATTCAGGCCATGTTGTCATCTAAACTGGGACAAATTGTGTTTTGGGCAGTTGCCAAGATGAAAAATACCCAATTTCTGCCACAGTTATTTAGACAGCAATCATTTACAGGGTCACGCCGGTCTCAGCACTTCATTTATCATCTATTTTGTTCCCACCTCTGACAACTAAATGATGACTGATGTCTCCCATGATTTGTCTACTGGATAAAATGACGTGAATTTGCATCCTGCGGCCTTCTAGCCTTCTACTCATGTCCTACAGGGGATATACTACTGTCAAACATGTGACATCATGATGAAAACATGGTTTATAAAACGAACTAGGATGTAATCTGTGTTTGTGTGTGTGTCCAAAACCACATGAGACCATACAGTTAAATTATTAAAAGATTAGATCCTTTTTTGCCAAAGTTCCCATTTTATTGTCACTGAATGTGACTCTGGGGCTCATAAAGCAGGACATTTCCACTAAACATCATCTGATGACACTTTCCTGAAATTAGAATATCACTATGAAAATGTTTAGATTATATCAGTGTGTCTGTTTTTACGTTTATTTGATTTTATTATTTCTGTCTCGTGTGGTATATTTTTCCCATCTGTATTTGTTTGATTATTTTTGTTAGATTTGTTTAATCTGTTTAGCTTTGAGTGTGATTAGTGGTCTTGTTGAATATTCACCTTTGTTGTTGCAGGAAGCTTTACTTGCAGAGTAATTTTCCTGTGGTTTTGGGGAAGTATTTCGTTAACTGTTTTTGCTTGAAGCTGCAATAAAAACAAACAACATAATCAAAAGTGTTTCAGTTTTTTGATTAATATTTATTTTGAATAAACTGTTATCACTTAATTTCCAGACTTTTTTGGATGTTAGGAACATTTCCCTAATTTTTCTAAATATTGACAGTACGTCTGTCCTGTCCTGCCCCCTTTGTGTTCAGTCTTGCCTGTTTGTTCCTGTGTTTTCCATGTTCCTCCTCCTGTGTCCTGCACTAATCCTCCACAGGTGTATCTCGTCTCCCTGATCACCTCCCTCCCTATATATGCAGTTATAAGGAAATCCTGTCCGTGCCTTATGGAGTATCTCTGGCCTTGTTTGTCCTGTGTCTCCCTGAGTTCTGTCCAGCCAGCAATAAAACAGTTTTTTTTTTTGTTTTGCCTTGCCTGTCCTTGCCTCCATCCTCCTGCACTTGGGTCCTGCATTTACCCTAACCATGACAACCTTTAAAGCTGCAGGAACTGTGACTTAACTGTGATTTGTACACTTGTTTTGTCAGATTCCACATCTGAGTACTTTAAGAATCTCTGGTGCACAGTGAGTAATCCAGATAGATAATTTTTGAAAAGTGAACCAATTAACACAGAATACAACAGCAACACCAAAAACCAGAGCTTTTTAAGCCTGGAATAACTAAGAGCACACAAACAAACATAAAAGAAAAAAGTCCATTACCTTCTCTTTAACTGAGCCTATCACACTGAAACAGCATTCAACTTTACCCTAACATTTCCTTAAACAGGTGGTGATGGTTTGAGTTTTTACCATTTCCTTTGATATACTTGACTTTTGAAGCTCATTTCATTTTAAAAGCCAAAAATATCAACACCTGGCAGAGTGCATGACTTTTTTCCATACTGATCTTAACGGCTCCATAAAACATCTGCAGGTGCTCTAAAATGTGGTCATATTTGTTAAGATTGTTAAGTCCATCCATTGCTGAATCTCTATTGCACTGTACTTTATAAGCTGTGAGACAGTAATGGCCTACCCAGAGCTGACCTCAGGTATATTCAGTCGGACGCTGAGCGAGCAGCTACTCATTGGCCATCATGTTCAGACAGTAGCATAAAATCACCCCATTAAAAGGAAGCTAAATATTGACAGAGGGTTTAGGCTTGCTGACTGAAAGTCAAAATTTAACATGTGTTAGCTGCATTTGGGGATTGTATTTGAAACATTAAGCAAGTCTGGTATTTTCCATTCAGACCACAGTAAAATACTTTGGTTTTTATTCCTCTTTTTATCATTTTAGTTATCACACATTTCTTTGGAACAGCAAACCCAGGTATGAGGTTGATTATTTTCCTCAAGCTCACTTCACTGATATGCTCGCTCTTTGGTTCGATCTATGTGTGTTTCTTGCACCCCTACACAGAGGTCTGAGCCTGACCACTATAGCTCAAGAGCACACAAGAATCCTGCACCCTCGCTGAAGAAGAGGAGGAGACTTCCTTTACATTGCAGTCTAATTGCTGAACTTTGCCACAGCTGAGTTTGCGGAGCTGAATGATTTGTTAAAATTCTCGTCTCTTGGTAATAAATTACTCTGACTACTCAGCCAGTTAAACCTTTTTGAAAAAGCAGCTCACATTCAGATTTCTCTTACTCACAGCTCCATTTTCTTAAAGGTGCGTTTGGGGAAAGGTTGCTTAGCAACAGGAATGTTTTGACGTTTTCACTCCTCATTAATAAAATTACAATGAGCTGGCAATGCAGAACTGTCAAGGAGAATAATGTAAAAATTGTCTTTGCCGTTCTGTGTAAATATTTTAAAGTCATCAATGGATGCAAATAGCAGGAAAACATGTTTTACATCTGGAACCTTTAGTTGTGATGGCCACCTAGTTTGTGTGGCAGTGAATTAAGCTTCTCTGGAAAATTGTGGGGAAAAGTGAGCATACTGTCCCATCAGAAGCCAAAGTGAGTGTTTGTTTTGACTTGGAGTTCTCCTTGCACTTGGACTGACCCAAGCTACACTGACTTAGCTCACTAACAGAACATTGGCCCAAAACAACTTGTCTTTTGCTGATTTCCAATTTGTTTTTTTAATCTGAGACTCTAAAGCTTGTCTAGAATTGTCATTTTCTCAGTTTATTATCGTGGAGAAGCAAAAGCAGTAAATCTGCACTTAATACGTTTCTGTTTATGGTCAGTTAAAATTTATCAGACATTGAATTTCAGTATAATTTTACCAGCTCCCAGTGATGATTAAACCAAATGCGATGATTAATAAAAACCTGAAAAGCTACTTTAAGTAAATCCTTAGTTTAAACAAGAATTGGGATATTTACATCTTCAATAATTTACAAATGCAAGACTTTTTATTTAAAAGTTATTTTAAAATTTTGGGTGTTAAAAGGTCATCAAATTTTTGAGAATAATTCAAATAACTTAAATGTAATTTCTAAAGGTAAATTTGAGTAAATCAGGACACTTCCTAACTTTTGGCTATACTTGGAAAATTTGGCACATTTCCAGCATGGTCCTTGATAGAAAACGGACTATTTTAAGACATTTTCCTAACATGATATAAATAATATCTTCATATTAATGTAAATAGTTTTATAAACTGCACTTCTGATCTATTTCTCTGTGATTCTCATATGGTCTCGGGGGTATATGCACCCTGCAGGGCTGATCTGCAGGACTTCAGATTTTCCACCCACAACAAACCGGGAGCCAAGTTTCTTCACCCCGAGTACCTCATGAGTGAGCCACTTTGTACTCCGGACTCAAAATAGCATACAGCTCCCAATTATGGGGGAAGAAGCAAACACAGGTGTGGAATCCCTTACCTCCGCCACCACCAGCACCCCTGGCACAGAATAAAGACGCTCTTGTCCCAAAGAGCCTGACTAGGAAGGCCAGAGCCGTTCCAGGCTTTGAACTGTAGGGACCACTCATCCTGCTCGGTGGCGGAGGTAAAATAGACCTTTTAAAGGTGTGGAAATGAATCAACCCACATCAATCATGCATTTCCACTTTTGAATTATTCAGTAGTTGCCGTTGCCTGCTAACGATTGCATGTGAGTGTATGCTTCTGGCAGTGTGTAAAGTTGTGTTATTGTGTCTTTATCCATTATGTGGAAGTCGGTGCAGGGAAATTACAAAAGTCCTGAAGGTCTTGTACTTTTAAAATCAAGAGATCTTTCTGTTCAAGAAAAGCCAAAATCTCTTGGTATATTTATTTTAACTTCTGTGGAATTACCATTTAGCATAATGCAAAAGTTTGATTAAAGTCAAAGGTGTACACCTCCCGCATCGACAGAACACACTTGGTGTATTTTTTTCTTACCAGTGGTGTTAGTGAAGAGTTTGGAGGTGGCTGAGCGCAACAAAGAACTAAACCACGAGGTGTCTGTTGCAGACAATGAGTGCTCTGTTAAGCTTGATTCTGTTAGTGTGGATCAGGTGGCCCCGTTTACTTGCAGGTTCTAAGCCTTTCTCCTGCTGCTTTCCTTTCCTCTGCTCTGCAGGTTCTCTGCTTTCAAAGCAGGTCGATCCTGTAGTGGTTGAACAGGTCTGTTTGCAGATAAACTGCAAAATAATTTGCTTAAAATTAAATCTTCTCAACAGAACCACAGAGCCTGAGGATGAAAAATGTTCTGATCATTCACAGGACATGTTATGTGAAGGAAATAATCAGCACCAGCAGCACCGCCGGGTCTCTGTGACTTCATGTTGAAACATGACGGAAAGATCAGTCATCACTTACACTTGACTGAGTTAAATTAGATGCTCTGGAGGATAAAACGGCCTCAATGTATCTCCGTTCAATATTACTGTGTTCTGCAAAAGTCATCGTTTTGGGTTTCCCTGCTTTAGGGGGAAAATGTTTCCCTCAGAAAATGTGTCTGCGCATAAAGAATCAAGTTTAAGTTAATTATTTTGTTAAGTTTTCACGAGTGAAAGACAAAGCCTCTAACTAAAATATAGTTTTTACAGAAATAATAATGAGAACAGATTCCGTATCTTAGACTCTGCTGGATTCAGAGGATCTGTGTAGTTGTGTGTGGCCCACAGGAAATTAAGAAACCTCTACAGCTTTGAGAATATTTGTGCCTGAATTAACTCGGAACACCGGATTTAAACAAAAGTGAAACAGGGTTCAGTGTGTGCTCACTCTGAGTGGGCGTGTGTGGTCAGCAGTAACTTTCAGGTAATTTTGGACTTTATTTGCGTTAAAAGTTCAGAAATAACTGATGTTTGATACTTTCTAAGAAATGAACTGTCATATTTACATTTGAGGTAGATAGATTTTACTCTGTGACCAACATGGATGTATATTTTTCTCTAGTTTTTATTAATAATAAACTGATTTTTTTTATAAACAGTAAATTTAAATGCAAATACGAACACACATGAATGTAAGTCGTTGTGACAGACAGCTACCAGAGAACAACTGGGCTCAAACATCCAACCCTGTTATGTTCATGAGTGTGTGTGTGGCCTATGAAAGACCCAACACAAACAAAACTTATTTACTTTAGGGAGAAATACAAGAGACAGAATAGTGATATAAGGGTATGAGCCAATCACAGAGTTCTGTTCACAGCAGATACAGTACACGGCAGCCAGGGAGCGTCCGTCCTCTGTGGGCATGAATTTACACAGATGGTTCTCGTATCAGAGGATTAGCGAGCATATTTCCTCAATGAGTGAAAAAAACAAGAGCTTTACTGAATTTATTATGTCTTAATTGAGACCTACATCCGTGTATATTTGTGTGTGAACAAACCTGTTGTTGTTTTTAACATCATTAAGTGACTGTTTTTCTCAAGAGTTCAGATATTTTGTCAGAAAATGCCTCAGGTGGGTTCCTTCCAAATCCAAAGTCAAATTCAATTCACACCTTTTCCTGTTGTTCTTGTAATAATCAAAGTCAGTTCTGAGAAACCTGGAGAGAAAATATCTGGAAAATAATAATGATAATATTATTTATAATAATAAAATTTGTAATGGATTTTTTAAGCACAATATTTTACAACACAAGCATCAAATTTAACATAAAAAATAACTGATTATATAAACCCTATCAACTGTTGTTGCTCATGATATTTTAAACGTTTAATAAATAAAAAATGTTTTTATTTCATTTGAAGCAAATTAGAATTCATAAATAATAATAATAAAATGTGCTACTAAGTTGTTCAGTGCTAAAGCTCCTGTTTCATTTATTTTTATATTCCTCTGTAGATCCGGCTCACTGTTGTTTTAAAAACATTTTTATTATTGATTATTTTTTTAAGTTTCCTAATGCATCTGATACACTTTCATCTTACTCTGCACCTTTTTTAATTTTGTCTTCATGACATGATTTATTTCATCATATTTCTTTTGGAAACTATTGCCCTTACCTCTTGAATAAGAATAAGAATAATTAAGTTATTATCTAAATAAATCTTTATTTGTACACTGCCTTTAAAGGTAAGAACCACAAAGTGCTTTACAGCACAACTTAATTTATACATAAGAATAAGAATGACAATAAGAATAAGAAATAACATAAGAATATTTATAAAAATAAGAATAAATGCTACTGCTGCTATTATTATCATTATGAGTGAAATGTCTGCACAAAAATTGTAAATACTTGAACAAGCATTTCATCCACATCTCTTATATTTGTTTTCTTTTTATTCTTTTTAGTATCAGATATAGTATGTTTTTCTTTAAGCCACTTGCACTTTATCTACTCCGATTTAGTTGTTAGGATGTGTTCTTGTTTTGTCATGTCTTCTTGTATCTTGTCTGTGCATGGGACTGTGAGAAACGTAATCTCAACTTCTTTGTATGTCTAGCACATGTGAAGGAATTGACAATAAACGATCTCTTACCTTATCTAATAAGAACTGTTAATATTATCCAATGAACTGTGGCTTTGATCACAAATTTGTTAGATCCCAATGAATTTATTTTTATAAATTTAAAATTTATAAAATACAGAGAGTATCCCACAAGTTAATCTTTAAAAAAAAATCTGAAAGTTAAAATTTTAAACCTAACACGTTCTCATATTTCCAGAGCACGAAAAGCGTGCACAAATCTTCAAACCTGTGACAATGATGAATTTAAAGTAAAACACTTCAAATCAGCACATATGTAAGCAAATACCAGAAAGAAGTAAAGTAAAATGTATACAAGTCAGTCTTCCATGTGGCAGTGTGTTAACAGCAGTGGTGTACCAGTGAGGACTCCATGTGCCCTCCAAGGTGAGCTCTGTCTCCACCAGGCAGAAGGGGACCATGGGAAAGCTCACATACCGATTAATCACAGCTAATGAGCTGGAACGGTGTTGCCCGAGCTGCCTTCCATGACCATCTAACCTCACACACACACACACACACACATGCATGCACATACACATATTGTTAGACATGGATAGACGTGTGAAGGGCAGAATAACAAACAAAATTTTACTTGTACGTTAGAAGCAATTTTCCATTATAAGATATTTAAGGGATTCAACTTCTGGCTACTGACACATGTTTTGATTATTTTTAGACAGATAACATGTTTATGTGGTATGCAGTAACCTAACTATATGGAAATATTATAAAAGGAAATGAACACGAAAAAGAAACGTGCCTTCTATTTTGTACTTTTATTTGAGTGAAATACAGGCAAACAGTAAAAGTCAAGTAAAAAGAAACTTTTCTGCCAAATTTCTTTCTTCGATGATGTTAAAAATTGCAAGCTTACAAATTGTTTGTTCGCTGATCTTGGCATGAAGCAACCCTCGTGACCACTGGGTTGTAATGAGCAAGGTTTAAACAAACACAAAAGCAGAGCGATGAATGAGAGAAGGAGGAAAAGAGAAATAAGTGAAGTCATGTAGAAAGTGGCGAATGACAAACCTGATGTCGATAAATATACTGTGAGCGTGTTTTAAGGCTTGCTCTGTTAAAATGGTGCCATATTTGTGGTTGAGAACTAAACCTGTTCACAATGTACTCTTTGTTTTCTCTTCTTTAATTCATATTTTTGCAGAATATCCATTTAACAATAAAAAAGTCCCACAGATTCAAACCCCTGTTAGATCCTACACAGTGCAGCTGTTATCATTTTATGTTACATGTAGCCAACTGTACAAAATGTGGTTTCTTGGCCTCATTCTTGCTACTGAAGAAGCTACAGCTGTGGGCCTCTCACTGTAACAGTAATCCTTGTGGCACATATATCTTAACTGACCCTGGTGAGAGCACATTTCTGTTGTGATTCCTGGAGCCACTTATCTTTAGCCCGCCCTTCAGATTACCCTGTCCTTGTACACTGGCAGGTGATGCAACTGTTGACTGTCATCGAAATTCCTGTCGTTCAAAAGACGCAATCTATTTGTTATGTGGTTCATGTCAATACAGCAAGAAGCTGTGCATGTGTCGCACAGAGCTGTTCATCAGAAGCACGAAGATGTGTGCAGGAACATTTTTTTTTTTTTTTTACAAATTTACTCCTGATGCTCCTTCTTAAAGACAAACACACCTGCCTGTGGTTTTAGAAGGATATGAATCCTGAACAAGCGGTATGTTTTTGTGTGCCATCTAAATAAAAGAGGGTTTAGCCAAATCCACCAACTATGTATGACGTCATGTGTGAATATTACTTTAAAACATTTTTCACATCCATTCTAGTTTGTAATTCTGAAATTGACCCATGCTGTTTGTTCCATCGGCCTGTGAGGAGAAGAAGCGAGGAGTATTCTCCTTGGTGTGTTTCTAATATCTCTTCAAAAACCCCTCGCGGGTATAGATCATCTTGGGTGTTCTAGGGTGGACTTTGGTGTTATTGTATTTGATGACTTTGCAGGGCAGAAAACATGAAGAAGTGGAGGAGAGAGGGAATAAGAGAGGTGTGTGACTCGTACAGCTGAGTGAGGAGTCTAAAGGTTGACCTGAGGGGGGGAAAGCACCCTCTGGCTTGGGGTAAGATCTAAGTTGCCCTTTCTCTTCTCCTCTCACTCTCCTTTTTCTCCTTCTTGGTGGGGAGGAGGAATGAAGGTAATGAAGCCTAAGTGAGCCTGGTGTCTGGTAATGTAATATACACAAAGCCCTTGTCAGGTCTGGATCCAATAATGTGTCATTTACCACGTCTGGAACAGATTGGCCCAGATGATCGGAATGAACCTTTGCCCGGGTGAGGAGTACACAGCATCCCTCGGCCCCGAGGCCTTACAAGCCGACCCTCACCTCACCCAGGTCCCCTTGAACCTTTCATACACCTCCTCTTCCTTTGTAAATGCTACTGCATGCTTCAGATTAGTCTGCACAACAATGGGTGTTGTGTCAGATGAGGAGTTCTGTTTTTCCCCTGTTTATTCTCATTAAGAAGTTGACCTTTAGATGATATAATTAGGAACTTGGCAAAGTTCTATGTTTTTGATGCTTAAAATTGCTTGATATTCTCAATAGTATTAAAATAATTCAAGATAAACTCAAACTGTTCAGATAGATCAACACATCACAAAAAATATATTAATTATAATAAACATGCAGAATAATGAATGTTCTCTTTGTGTGCAGCATTAAAAGGACAGACTTTTACTTTTAGGCATCTTGTTAAAAGGCAAAGCTGAAGCTTAGGATCTACTCAATTAGTTTCAGAGCATCACCACTAACTTTAGAATCATTACTGAGGTGGTTTGGTGTTCAAGACAATAATTGTAAACAAAGTTTTAACATGTTCAACTGCTAAGTTCAACATTTATGGACTAAAGTTTAAAGTTCCTGCTGAAAGTACTTTATTCTTTAATAGAAGTTAGGAATAAACTTGCATTAACAACATAAACACCCATACATGATGTTAATCTCAGATTAAGATTTCATTTTCCATCAGTAAAAGTATGCTACTAATACAGTATATTATTTTAAAATTTTTAATTATTTGTGTTGGAAGCTTTACATTTTAATAATATATTGAAATAAGTTTGTATTCTATGCAAAATTACATGCACGGTCCTCCTACTGGAGACATCGGTTGAACTTTGCAATATTTGCTGTCAGTGGTGGCACCTGTGCAGAGTTCAAAGGGTAAAGATGACATCAGAGGCTCTGCTTAAACAGATTACAGTCAATTTCAGTTGATTGGATAATCAACCATGTGAGTTTTTTAGGAAAATAAAATGGTTTGTAAAACATCAGCTGTCAACATATCAGATACATTTTCATAATAACAAATTAAAATGCAATGTGCATGACCATCACCATAGCAAACATTCTGATACTCTGTTACTTATCCAGTGCGGCCATTTAAGGTGAGACAAGTGTGGCTCATGTTTTAGAAAAGCGTCTCATGAGCAGTTTCTACCTGAAGGAGAGAGCATTGGCACACAAGAGCAATTACACACAATGGGTCAAATGCAAAAGTAAAGGAAGTAGTAGTAGTAATGTTGAAGTATAAGTGTGAGAATTTATCATGCTCTCCCTGGATGCCTGAGTCGTGTTCAGCCTGATGCCCACACAGAAAAACCCCAGAGGGCAATGAAAGAGGAGCAAAAGACTGAAAGAAGGTTTTAAAATATACTTTTTAATAAATAAATTTAATGTTGTGAAACAGACTGAGAAAATAAAACCGCTCAAAGTTTTCCATCTTCCTTAGCCTCACAGGAAATCCTAAGATGTTTCTCCCTGAGAGAAGAATTAAACAGGTTAATAGATGGGAGAACCAAAAGAGGAAAAAAACTTTTTAAAACTCCCATTTCTCCTATTACACTCTGCAAATGTGTAATGGTGTCCTCACACAGACGGAGTCATCCTCAGGAGGGTTTTAGCTCCCCTCTGCAGCACCGACTCTGATTTAGTGCTGTTAATAAAGATGATGTAGTGCTTACAGTGATTGCTAAGACAGGAATGTTTCTTTTTTTCTTCCTCTCTTTTTCATACTTACACACAATTTCACATGTTTGCATGTGGTGCTGAGTTAAAAAAAAACAAAAAAACAAGGGAAATATGGTCCCATATGTTTTATTTCAGACTCTTTAGGCTCTGATTGTTTAAGCAGAGCACACAGACAAATTCCTTTGCAGCTGGTTCCAGACCATAAAATGCCACCCAATTTTTCCAGAATCATTTCAGGGGTTGTGATTGTAACCTGTTGCTTTATGAAGCAAATCCTGCATCTTGTACAGTTTGCGTCACATGTTAGGGAATAATTCTACTGTTGTGTTTCTCTATATTTTATAATAATATTAAGCTATTTAAGACAAGAAAACTAAAAGCATGAGAACAAAGTAAAATGTTTGAATTTTTAATAAATTAATCAGATTTTTATCCAAACACAAATTTGTTGTCTAAAGCATCAATAAAGCGACTAAACCCAGTAAGTTGGAGTTACGATCTGCCCTGATTGGACCAGATCTTCTGGCAAAACGTTCCCGACTCAGAGCTTCCATCCACAGCTGGCTCTTATTGCAGACCCATACAGTAGCCATTCTTCTCACCCACCCTCCTGCTTATTAAAAAGTAACACACTAGTCTGGAAGTTTGTTACAGATTTATGTATCACAGGTGGTATCTTTAAAAGGCACTCGATCGTTAACAAATGCAGAGGTTTGAAAACGACAGCCTAAGAATTACAGTTTATGTTTTCTTTCCAATAGCTGGTTTATAAATTAATGCATGAGACTGAATTTGAACATTAAGTGTGGGATAAGAAAATTGAATTGTGCAAAGGATGTAATGTTCTTAAAACAAGAATAAACCAAAATAGCTTCATAATCTTTAATAATTTTCTTTATAGCAAACTATGAAAAACGGTGTATATCTCTTTTTTGTTTTGTGTCATTTAAAACATATTTTTGAGAATATTATAGCAGCTGGTGGTATGAGTGTATGCTCTCCACATTGGAGTAGAATTGTCTGTATTCAAATGAATTTCCAGAGCTGCCTCTTGATGGACTGTGACTGGTACCTGGTAAGTCTGCTGCCTGTCTGTCAACACCAGACAGCCTGAGCGTGAGGCCGTGTGCTGGAGGACCGTTTCACTCAGAGTCTATGCTGCCAGCATACAGGGGTAGGTCACACTCCGGCCCAGAACACCAGAAGCCAAACAGGGACCTGATCGTGCCTCTGACTGATTCCTGGCTTAAGCATGGACACATGCGATGAACAAAGAGCATTCTTTTCCAACATATATAGCATGTGACCAAAGGTGACGGGTTCACAGACTGAGCTTTCAGGATAGTCTCCTGCTATCCTCTTCAAGTTTCACAAGCTGCTCTTCCTCTGATGTGTCTCTCCCCTGCCTCGGTCTCGGCTCCTCACTTTGTCTTCATGCTCAGCTACACCTCTCTGGTTACGTGGCACCGCACCTCCTGGTTGTTATCCCCCCAGACTCTCCTCTCTGACTCCATCCCCACCCTGTCCTGCTGAGGGGTGACACCTAATGCCTTTAATGTGGCCTTGGCCCGTGTTCCTCCAGTCTGTCCGAGAGCAGCGGGTCCCAGCTCCACCCTGCGTGATTGATGGTGAGCGTGCCCTATCCTCTCACCCTCCACGCCCCACCCCCGGTTCGGCGGACAGCATAGCATTTCATGAGCTCATCTGTGTGGCGCCCAGGAGTTGCACCTCACATGCAGGCACCGCTCTTGTCTTGCCTAGTACGACTCCCTGGGGGAAACAAAGCACATGTGACCTCCATTTACCCAGCCTGCAACCTCATATACACACGATCCCTTTGGTACAGTATCATCACCGTCTCTGAGCTGAGACCCCCTGACAGGCAGAATTTACTGTTTAATACGGGCCTTTACATTTCCAAGATCTATTTATTGTAGCGTGACTAAAGGCAGGTTTATGAACTTTAATTTTGTGCACAAATAACCTGAAAACAAATACCAGAAATTAAGGACTTTGCTAGAAACATAAAAAATGTATTTGCTGTAAAGAAAAAGTTAACTTTTATGTGTGTTCTAATGATGTTTGATAGTAATAATTGCTGCAGGAAAACATCCATCAGGTCTTCAAACTGGACACAAAGGTTTACCTAATACATATTCACTCATATACTAATAGATCACACATTAAGTCAAAATTTACAATGTAGGTCCCCTGATGGTACCCCAGATCTTGCCCAAATATTGTATCTGGCTCCCATCTTTATTTTTGGCCCAAATATTGTATTGAAGTTGCCCCAATATTTCTGCCCAAGACTTTAGTTCCTTACACAAGTCAATGTCCCACTATATCTCATAATTTACAATGTAGATCCTCTGAAGGTACCCCAAATCTTGCCCAAATATTGTATCTGGTACCCCCAAATCTCTGTTTTGTTTTTATTTTCAATGTATCTCATCATTTACAATGTACGTAGCTCCCCTGATGGTATCCCAAATCTTGCCCAAATTTTGTATCTGGTACCCCCAAATCTCTGTTTTGTTTTTTATTTTCAATGTTTTCTCTGTTTTTTTTTATTTTATTTTTTTTATTGTCAAGCGCTTTGTGATGTATATCTGTGAAAGGCGCTATATAAATAAACTTTACTTACTTACTTACTTACTTACATTCTGCAGGATGCATGTTTATCCATAACAGAATACATCTGGAGCTTCAATATCTCACCTTAAGATATGTTATCAATAAAACCAAATCATGTAGATTAGTTAATCCAGGTTATTTATTTAATTAGAAACATTTACAAAGACCCCAAAATGTATGCATGACATGCTTAAATATCTTGAGGAAGATATTGATCATGTGTAACCTGTTTTCTAACCACAAATAAAAATGTGTTTTCCTTTAGTTTTTAATTGGATTTATTCGTTTTAGATTAGATAATTTTAAATAACTTGTCATGTGTTTCTTTTAGTAATTCACTTGATTTCAATAAAAAAAAATATATTCAGTTTCTAATTTGTTGTATTCTTTTATTTGATTTTGACCAACTGTTTTTACTTATGTTAAAAACTATTAAAGCTCAGAGGAGATCAAGCTTTTTCAGCATTTTTATTGTCATTTATACTTGTATCATTGTATAGTACTTTGGTATAACTTGTTGACTTTTAATTTTTCTTTATAAATAAATCAAACTGGAACAAATGTTCGAGTTTTTGATTGTTGTGTTTTGTTTTGCATCAGCTTGGTCAAACGGTTGTTTTAAGTTTGCCTTATAATTGCTTTTAAAAGTGGTTCAACATGCGTAAAATAAAAAATTTCCTCACATTTTGTTAAAATTGCTTGTGTTTTGCCTTGAAATGATGCTAATCTCAAGTCACTAATCACTTCTATGTTTTGAATGTCTGCTGTTGGTCCCTTAAACATCTCACACATCCTTTTGTCCGGCTCCCACCTTACCTCACCCTCTCCTCAGGAAGCCACGAGAGGCCTGTTATTCTCTTCATGAGGGACATTCCAAGTAAAAAGGAATCTGAAGACACCGATCACCTAATCTCTCCAGCTGACACAGCACCTGTTGGGACGTTGCTGAACCGAAGGCAGAAATCCAGATCAGTAGCTGCTCTGAGTGGACTCGATACTCACTTCAGTATCAGCTATCAGCTGGTGGTGGGATACAGACAAGATAAATTATAGGCTTCATTAAAACTCTTATCTTGTTTAACTTCTGTTTATACGTATATTTTAATTTCCTAAAAGCATTAAAGCAAACTCACTATGTAAGCATTGCTCTCAAAAGATAGTCAGTTAAGAAAAAGCCCTAATGAAAGGACATGTTATACAGTATGAGGGTGACCGCCAGTCAAACGTCTCACCCAGCTGTTGGAGAGGTGATCATGTGCTGAGCAGGACCCTGAGAGACCGTGAGCAGGGACATAAATCACAGAGAAGGACGCTGCAGTTGCTGCTGGTGTCAAGCTGTGATGAAGACATTGGGATTTTTGTCATAGCTACGTTGGAAGGCTTGTCATTAGACGTGTTTGTGTTATTATTCTGTTTACAAGCGAGGTCTGTCAGTGATAAATTGCTTATTGTGTATAAACTGTTAAATCAGATGAATGACATAAGAAGAATTAAGTCGATATTAAAAATTCACAATAAAAATGGCACATTTCTAATTTTTTTTGAGAATTGATCTGGATTGCTCTGATTGTTTCTGTGTCCACAGGAGGTCTACTTTCCCTCTTGTCCAAGGTTATTTAATCCAAACTAACCATTCCTATAAATGTCTCAAATCCTTACAGCATGGGCCACAGCACTAACTGACACAGGAACGCTGCTTTGCATGTAGCCTGATTATTATCTGCCGCCCAAATTACTAGCAGCTGGGTCGATCGCGGCTGATGGACTCGTAGTTTATGTTTTGTAAATGTTGGAATGTGGACAATTACCACTTTCACTTTATCATGAAAAAAAAACGTAATGTAGTTTACATAAACAGTTCTCTTCAAAATCCTGCTTTTAAGGGTTTTATGAGCCTCAAGGGTGAGTTCAAGCAGTACGGAAGTTGCTTCCCATTTTGTGCAGTTCTCTGGTAGCAAGGACGAACTAAAAATGATTTGGCCTCTCTGCATGGAGTTTGCATTTTTTCCTCATGCATGTGCAGGTTCTCTCCGGGTACTCCGGCTTCCTCCCACCGACCAAAAAAAAAAAAAAATACATGTCTGTTAGGTTAATTGGTAACTGTAAATTGTCTCTAGGTGTGAGTGGGCTGTTTGTCTTGTTCATCTCTTTGTTTCCCTGTGATGAACTGGTGACCCATGCAGGGTGTTCCCCTGCCTTTTGCCTCTTGACCACTGGAGTTAGGCACCGGCTCCCCGCGACCCTCTGTGGAGGATAAAGCAGCTTCAGAAGATGGATGGATGTGTCACATATTTAAAATAGAAAACTGGTGAGAGATCTTTTTGTCTCAACCTGTAGTTTTGTTGTTATCGTGGATTTAACAGAAATCTTTCATCATTTTGACCCACAGGTTTCTTTTCATTGAGTTCTAATTGTTATATTTCTAGTGTTTGCCACATGCTTGGACCTCTTTTAAAAAGTTTACACTCATCTATTTGACTTGTTTAACAAAGTTATCAAACCAGCTCTAGTTTTTAGGAGACCACTATGGTTGTGTGTGTCCATCATGAGCCCAAACATTAAGCCCTTTACCAAATCCATTTGGTTCAGAGTAAGTTCATTTTCACTCACATTCTGACGATGTGGTCTGCTGTATGTGATGTCATTTAAAACCTTTGAATTCTTTTTCAAGACAAAAATCTCCTGTTTTCTTTAAAAGTTAAGAAAAAACACTACTTTGTGTGTTTTTTCAGTCATTTATGTGCATACAGACTCAAGTCATTTATATTTGGACACATGCAATTCAGGCTATAGGACAAGTACAGAGAGGTGAAGCCGACTGAAAGAAGTCAACTTGTCCATTTTGTCAAAAGCTGCTGAGCACCTTGCGAGTGGTCGAACAGTTTAACCTGTAATTACTACAATTAAAATAATACTCATATTAACAAAGGAAGATTGCTTCCACATGGTCTTTCACATGTGCAAGAAAAGAAAAACAAAAACACATGGCACAATCCCGCCTCAGAAATTTGGCACCCGAGCATGGCACGTCAAACCCAAATTAATTTCCCTCTGAAATGAGTAACTGTATCTGGTTTTATAATAATATACACCAGGAAAAACTCCTTTTAAATGTGAATGAGGGCAAATTTTGTAGTTAAAGTCAGATTTAACTTCCAGGAACATAATTTGCTCTCCTTTCGTCATTCATAGATACATTTCTTGTTGCTCTGATTCCATGTTCGCAGTTTGGCAAATCAACAAAGTTTAAAAGAAAACATCTTAGATTAGAGGGGGATTCAGAAATCTGCTTAAAAACCACAGAACTGCAAGATCAAGACAAGTCGGGGTGTGAAAATATTACAGAATGCACGTGGACGGTAAGTGGGTTTAGGAGCTGTAATGATTGATCATTTCCATCCTAATCTTTCGCTCTGAAGTGGTCTCTCAGGGCACAGAGCGAAGTATGAGGTGAATACAGTAAATATCTCACATACCACCCTGACATCTCACAACCTCTCTTGCAAAGAAAATCGCAGGAGTTGACATCAAAGTCAAAAGTACACCGCTGAAATCAAAATGTCAGCCACACGGCCTATAAAAATCACTGGACCCCTGACTCCTGGGATGAAGAGAAACAAAAGAGACTCCAAAGTCAACACAATTTTCTCCCCTTCTTCAGAAAAAAAAAGCTCACTTGTAGGTTTTGCCCTTTCCCTGCGCACAGACTGGAGAACCATGTTAAGGAGACCTCTGTGGGTATTTTTTTTACACTCCTGGCAGTAATAATCTCATGTCCAGTAAGTGCCCTCCCAGTGACGAAGTGATGTAAAGGCCTGTTTTGCTGAGGAGTGTGAGGGAGGGATCACAGGAGTCCTGTGGATAAAATTGCAAGGCTGACCCTGGACCATCAGTGATTGATGTCAAATGTGACCATGAAACTCAATAGGGGATGTTGTACTTTTGATTTTATTGGCCACCGTGTCAGTCTGCTGGCTCTCTGTGGTAAGAAGACCTGCGTAGCTCTGGAAGAAGGCTCTGTATGTGTGTGTGTGTGTGTGTGTGCTGCTCTGAGGAACAATATAATGATACTTCAGGGTTTGGTCAATGAAATCTCTGCCTATTTGTAGAGATAATAATAAACACAGCCTGCAACTCCTGACTGTCATCTAACCACAATAATATAGAAGATTATACCCTGAGTAATTGTAGGTGTTGATAAGGATATTACCTAATATTGCTGTAATCCTTCAGCAATTCTTTTTTATTTTATTTTATTTTTTGCAAGGATGCATGATGATATATTGAGATAACAGATAGAAGTACAGAATTTGGCATATCATTTCTGGGATCCAGAGTGCAAATTCTAATTTACACACTTCCTGCTACTCAAAGCTTAGTGTGTGCAAAGATAATGTTGTTAAAAACTAGTCATTGTGTTGTGTTGTGTGAGCCGCGGTGTGTGGGAGGTTTGAGCAACAAGACCAACAATCTTTGGCTTGAACAGGGAGGGTCTCTAAGAAATGATAAAAGAGAAAACCTTTTCTGTTTTTAGACTAATGTTTTTGTTCATTGAAGGGACTCAATCTTTAACTCCATACTCACACACACCGAGCCAGTATACATGTAGAACCAAACATACACACACACACACACACACATGCATAAATCCACAGTAAATATACTCGTTAGACAAATATCATGACATTCAGACATAAACGTTCCAGTGTTTTCTTGAGAAATTATGATAATTTTACAAGATTTATCTAGTCAGACGAGGAGGTACTGTACTGAGACTAAAATTGTTGTGCAGCAGAATGCATCTCTTGTGTGAATTTGTGTGAAATTACTGCAGGGGTGTAGGGAGAAGCAGCACTGGAACGCCTCTCCAAGTCTGCAGAGTGCTGTCGCTGCAGAGAATGGAGGAACGCTTTTTTGTGTTCATGCAAACAGAAAGAAAAATTAGCTGGGTTTTCTTAGATTGACAAAGGCACAAATCAAAATGTAAATAAGCTATTTTTAAACATCTATATTAGAAATATTATAAACTTGATGCAACAATGTCGACCTTAGTAAGGTTTCCTTTCCAGAAACTTTTAATTGCATCATAATTGAATATTTGTCATGTGGTAATCTGTTTTTATTCATCACTGTTACTGCTATTGGTCTGTTCTCTGGATGGTTGTGCAGAAAGTCCTCAGTAAGAACACTTTAATATTCACCTCAGGGGAGGCCAGCAGGTCCAGGTCAGAGGATCTGGGTGTATGAAAATAACTCAATGCCTTTTTGGTTTTTAGCTCAGCAATTTTATAAACAAAATGACATATTCTCTAATTCCAAAAAATAGCAACAAGAAAAATAAACAAACGTATGAACCCACTTTGAAGATGACTGCAATATATTTAATGTCCAGCAGGGGCAGCGCTTAACAGTATCTCCCACACAACAAGGGTCTCATTACTAACTAATACAGAATAATTAAAGTAATGTAATAAAATCCACTTCTTGTCCCTTTTTGACTCATTGTTTGATTTTTAAGCGATTCATTCACTATAATAAGTCAAACACTAATTGTAAGGCCTAAAAAGAGGAAAAAAGACAAAGAACATCATCAGTCTGCTGTTCATGTCTGAAGGTAATGTTGCAAAATAAAGGACAATAATTTCTTTCTCCACAAAGTTTTTTCTCTTAAGTATATTTTTACTATTTAGCCTATTTAGCCTCCAAACATTTTGAGTCCAAAAAGTTGAAAGTACTTGGTGGCCACAAAAACCACAAAAATAAATGTATTGTGATTTTTTTTTTTACCTGCTCAACACTACATTAAAGATGTCATACTTTAATAAAAAAAAGAACAAAATGTTTATTTTTTGCAGAAAAAGAATCTGTAAAGGGTCTCATATATTTGTCTTAATACAGTAAAAGAATTACATGGGTTAAAAGCATGTTCTAGTTTCTTGGTCCTGAAATTTTTTTTAGTCCAAATTCATCAAAAAGAATGGATTATGGGTCACTGGTTTCTTTGTAACGCTTGATGTATTTAATCAAGTTTTACAAATGCTCTGATAAAAAGTCTGTGATTCTTATTTATGTGGTTACTAAAATGTTTTGCATTAACTGTTTTAATTGAATTTAATTCATCTGCAAGTTTTTGTTTGGCCTCACATTAAAAAAAATCTTAACACAACCAGCATCAACATTCTGTGCTGGCAGGCCAAATTTTCTCCATTCTTGAATTTTGATGGCCACACACAATTACTCAGACGGCCACAAATGGCCCACAGGACACTCTTTGGGCACCCCTGCTAACCAAAAACCTTTACGTTTAAATGTTTGCAGCACCTTACATCAATCTGTTTTAGTTGTATACGCTGATGGATACAAAATAAGACATTTGTAATACATGTCTAAGGCACTAAACTCATTTTAAACCAGAAGAAACAACTTTCCAAAATGTTCTGGCCACAAAAAGCCACAGTGTGCTAAAGTCGTATTAACATATGCTCTAACAAATGAAATGGGAAACATGCTAGCTTGTTGACTTTCCATAATCCAGGCAAGCAATAGTGAGTTAATATTATACAGATGTTAGTGTTGCGCCTAAACAATTCAATGTCCTCTTGTAATCTATTTTCCGATCAAATCAAATGTTGATGTGCCTCGTTAGCATATAGTCATAAAAACGTGGCCTGGTAGGGAGAAAGCGAGACAAGGAGAGGACAAAGACAGCAGGAGAGACTATAACCATGTTTAAGGGAACTGGGGAGGCGTAATTTAAACAGGAGACGGCTGTTGCACAGACAGGAAATGAGAAGAAGTCTAGTTCCTGAACTGGATGGTTCAAGCCCAGACCGGTATCAGAAAGAAGGGACTTATGCAGCATTGGTAAGGGTAACAGTAAGGTCATTGAGAGCAGCACTTCCTTTTCTGATCACTGGGAGAGCTTGTCAGCGCTGGTATCTCAAATCCCACATCCCTCTCAAATCATTTCAATGGGTTGGATTCAAACTCTGAAATTCAGGCCGGAGTTGAAAAAGACCTCCTGTTGCTGCGCCTGTTTATGAGCTCGGCTCCGCTCTTATATGCTGACTGCTTTGATTTGAAGGTTTTGGGCAGTTTCATTCGATGGAAGGAAGTTGAGCTGAAAAGGCACAATATTACATCAAAAAACAGGATAAAAATATGCTTGAAACCAGTCTGAGAATGCCCCATGTGACTGGGCCTTTTTGAGTCTGCGGTTTTGATTTAAAACAGACACACAATACCGTAGTCATAACCCCGCTCTACTGAACCATTCTCATGTCAGCGTGCTGGACGTGCAGGCCAGCCTAAGCTGCTCTGGACTGTGTAACGCCCAGCCAGCTTGTGAGTTCTCACTGCTCTGCCTCATGAAGCGCCGGAGTCCAGTGCCAGTTCGCCAGATTACTGCCCCTAATCAATCTGATTAACCTGAGAGGGCGGACACCTAAGATCACATCTGGACTGCATGCTCTAAGTCTCCAAAGTTTAGTCTGACAGCAGCAGAGCCAAAGCATTCAGCTCTGCAGGAAGCCGATAGCTCAATAGTGCTGGTGGCAAAAGACTTTGTGCACTGCAGACCAGCTGGACTGTGTAGAGTTATATAAAGAACTATGGAGGAGTTTTAGCATGTATTGCATTTTAATAGAAGGCTTATTATGACAAATTACTATTTCTAAAACATGTGAAAAATGGTGTATAAAGTCCAAAGATAATCCCAATATGGCTGTTCCAATAAATTTATGTCTTGAATAACATTTCTAACACTCACCTCTGAGCTCATTTCACTAATGCCCTAATGGTCAGGCCACACATATCAGCCCAGCGGTCCCTTTCACTTTCTCTACTCACAGGCAAAAATAACAGGCTCGTAAGTCATTCCAGGCCTCCTATTTTAAACAGGTGTCACTTCGGTGATAAAAAATGACATCTTAATTCAGAGGCGAGATGCTTTGTCAGGGCAGATTAACACATCATCAGAGGCGATTTATTTTTATTGTGCCAGCATCATTTGGGTGGAGGTCAGGCATGTCAGTAGTTCTGGCCTTGCCTCGTCTCAGGGGAACGTCGGAGTGACACGTTCAGCCTTGATGTCTTTGAAAGGCGGTAAACCTCTGACAGGAGATCCACGCCGATCCTGTGAACAGATGAGAGTGTTTAAAATGTGTCCTAAATTATGTTGCTTAAACATCCATGCATGCTTTTAGGCTGAACGATAGTAATCCATTCAGTACTTTGTATGATCGCTGTGAATTCATTTAAATAAGACGCAAAGTAAAGAAAATTAAAAGATATCGGCTCAGGCTTAAGCCAGCAATTGCAGCTCGATACTTAAAAAGTGAGCCTGAACTCTCCTTTACTATTTTCCTACTGAGGATGGACATTTTACAATAAGAACAATACATATTACACGTCTACAATTAGTTATCAGTTTTTTGGTGTACTAATTTACCCTTTTTTACTTTATAAAAACCGTAATAAAAGTGGGGTTGTTTCTCAGTTTTAAGCAGCTTTATGACAAACGTTGCACTTTCTATAAGTATGCCAAAATAAAAGATGGTATATGTGATTACTAGTTTTAGACATGACACTTACATACTTCTGACAGCAAAACTTAGCAAAAATGGTTTGTTGTTTTGTTTATTTTCTTCCTTTATTTGTAACCAGACAGTGTCATTAGCAGGTCTTTTTCATTTCACACACATTTTGACTTGATGGATTAGGAAAGCACAGGTGCATTCATGAGGGCTGCATTCCACTTATAGGGCTGTGCATGTTGATTGTTCTGTAAACCTGCTAATGAGCACTTCCTCTAAATGGAATGCAGCCAACATTAATCCACCTGTGTTTCTCTTCGTATCTGTCGGCTGTGAAATAGGCCAATTACTGATTAGACGATAACAGTATTATATTATTATTATTATTATATTATTATTATATAACAGTCAGGGTTAGGGTTAGCTAACCCTAACCCTAAAATCTAACTCTAAGGTTTTCCTTACTGTGATTAAGCTTGATGTCCTAGGCTAAATAAAAAATTAGATTTGGAAACATTTTCAAAGAGGTAATGCAGTTGCATCCACTCTGAAAGAAAAGGTGATTAACCTGATATAGGGTATGTAACCCAACTGTTTTCCCACATTTTTACCAGATCATATCAGCTTTCTTACCTTCTTTTCTGTCTCCTTTCACTTTTTAATGATTGACATAATATTTTGTGTTATGCTGTTTATTCTAGAATAGAATAGAAAAACCCTTTATTGTCCCTCAGTGGTGAAATTCAGGTGCACCAGCAGCAAAGTGACGGCAAGTTAAGAACAAACAGATTTTTCACACAAGGATAAAATATATTCCCCCCCCCCCCCCCCCTCAACAAATACAAATACAGATACAGATACAAATACAGATACAAATACAGATACAAATACAGATACAGATACAAATACAGATACAAATACAGATACAAGTACAGATACAAATACAGATACAAATACAGATATAAATACAGATACAGATACAGATATAAATACAGATACAGATACAAATACAGATACAGATACCGGCTGCTTTGCACACCACAACGTACCAAGGCCTTTCCCAAAACATCCCTTCTCCCCCCTCCTGCTCCCTATAACCCCACCGCTATGTGCATGCGCGTCACTCCAGTCTCTAATGTGTTTTTTGCCAAGTTTAGCCACTGGACATTTGTTTTCCTTTCTGAAGTTGACGTAGCCCTCAGTAGCCAGGGAATGGTTAACTTTTTAGCAATAGTTTATTCCGACTTCTCCATGACTGGCCATGCTCTTCCAGTATGGTGACTGTAAACAGGAAGACATGAGGCCCCATCTTTACAGGTTTGCATGGTGCACTTGCATGTTTATTGACAGCCAACAGTATGGAAACTAAAATTCTATTGGCTTAAAAAATTTGTCGGTCAGTGTGAATTCATAGGGGTCTATGGGAGGAAGGAGGGACTTAACAAGAATAACAAATGTTGCTAGAGAAGGCTCTCAGTCATCCAGGTCATGGTAATCCAAAAAAGGTTTTAAATCAAGACAACTGGACGTCTTCAAAGTACCAAAACAGTACCTGTTGTCTTTATTTAAAACCCTTTTTGGGGTAACAAATGTTGTGGAGCCTACCCATAGATCATAGTTTAGAACCAAACATTTATAAAACTTTGATACATAAAAAATGTTCCAGACTGCTGCTTTAAAGCAAGAATATTCATGCAGGTATTTTTCAATCCAAACCAATAAAAGCGCCAACGAGCAACTTTAAAGAAGCTGCTTTTTTCACAGCTGACTTTGTTTCAGAACCATAACAAGCCTGTGAGGTTGTCTCAAAAAATGACCTTATTCCTCAATTGATATTTTGTCTAATAATCACAGATAGCTTGAGACCCATCATAAAATGTAGAAATACCCCATTCTTCATCAGCTGAGAGCACAGAGGGACTGTCCTGCTGAGGTTTAAGCTCGATGTGTTTATGGACACGCCCAGTTCTTACCGTCTGTTTCTTATAAAGGATATCAAACAGGGAGTGCTGCCTGGGCTACAAAGCACCTGTTTCCGACACTTCCACTTCCACGTGCTCGCTGTCGTGTTCAAAGAGCTTCCAGGAGACGGAGACACCAGCTGTCCTACATTTAGAAACCAAACTTTAATAATAATCGTTTCTGCTGCACTAGAATTATACTTCAATTAGTTTTTTGCTGTCATGTTGTTATTTTTTAACTCCAGCACTTTGCTAAACAGGTTTTTTTTTAATTATTTGATTTATGTAAATATATAAGCTCTCAACAAAATGAACAAGAGAAAAGGCTCAAAACAATAGACTTTAGTTGTCAGAACTGTACAGTATTACGAGGGCATGGATGGCAGACTGAGTCAATATTGTGATTGTAGCAAAAGATGTGGCACGTGTGATAACACAAGGAAAACATTTTCATTTTTTCAGGAAGGCTTCACGTTTTTGTGTCTCAATTCCTGCTGCATGAACAGATAGAACCTTTAGTAAACAAACAGCCAAACCCACAGGAACAGAAGGAAAGGCTCTTATCTCTTTAGTTGTTAATAACAGGTAGGATGTGATGTTTTGTGTTAGTTTAAAGAAAATCTGTCATTCTGTGCAGATTTCTACAACTACTTAAATGTATTACTGTAATTGCTGCTGAACTCTCTGACTTGAAAAAATGTTTTAACTTATTGCATGAAGATAAACAGAGGAAATCTTCTTCTGGTTTTAATATTTTTATGCACAACAAACTGGTCACCATGCATGCTGTGAATTTAGTGATTAAATTTCCCAGCCTGATGCTGTTAAAGCAATTCACTCCTCTATTTCCCAATGCCTCTTTCACTTTTGAGCCAAAAACATGCAGAAAAAAACATGATTATATTTAACAGTTACTCATGCACATGGAAAAAAAATCTGATGTTGAAAGGAAACAACTGACATTTTTTTATTTTTCCAGATGATGAAAACTTGTAGAACACTGTAAACTACTATGTCATTTATGTATAAAGTTTGCTTGAACACAAAAACTGTGCAATACAATCTTATACTGTATGAATACTGATCATGTAAAAGTGTGAATGCATGTTAGAGGATTTTACCCACAGAGTGAAGCCTCTAGATGGGTCAGTGGCTTATGGATGACCGCAGGAAGGACGCTTTAAGGATCGCCGTCTGCAGACGTTTGGGAGCGTTGTAGTGGGATTCAGTCAGCAAATCAACAAATCCTTCTTGTTGACCACATTACCACAGGGATCATGCAAATTGCTGTTCTGCAAATGCTTGAAAACAGAAAGTTGTCACAACAGAAACAGAATATGATTCTTCATAATAAGTCAACCACAGTCTGCTGGTGACAGCTCTGTGTTAAGGGTAATATTCATCATCTGGATGTCATCAGCTCCTCACAGACTGAAACATCTCCCCACAGTACTAATATCTGTTTATGATTACATACATGTGCATGCTCCTACAAAACATCAGATAAAACATTCACGTTAAACTACTACTTTTGGTCCTCCTCTCTTCTCCTTTGCCTTCCTCCCTGGTCGATTCTCAAATAATGAAAACAAGATGTTTTTATTTGACTGAGAGCAGGACTCTCCCGTCCCTGTTATTCACACTGGTCCACAAACTCAAGCCTTTCTTAAACATGTGATAAAAGAACATATCAATAAGGAGAATATGAGCTTTTAATGGAGTTGTTCTTTGCAAACTTATACCTCCCTGCTGGAAGCAGAAGGGGGAAGTGACAGCTGAGTTTGGGGAACTGCTGATGGAATGAGATGGCTGGTTGAATGGAACATGAGAAAACAAGGAGTTTCTGTGCCTGTAGGCATCTATGTGTGTGTGTGTGTGTGTGTGTGTCCTTACTGTAAGCATGTGCAGTTTCCACTATAGGAGGTGAGTATTACTACCAGACTCTGCACCTGAGCTTCATTTTTCAATTTGTAAACCAATCTTGTTACAATTGGGCACTAAATTTCAGCATAAACATACAAGATATTCATCTTGTTTACATCAAAGACCTGAAACGTCAGTGTGCACCCCCCCCCCCCCCCCCCCCCCCCCCCCCCCCCCCCCCC
>SSNR01000063.1:886839-900519 GCA_006937965.1 Callopanchax toddi | reverse complement strand
CCCCCCCCCCCCCCCCCATCAGCAGCATCCCACCCATGCAAAACAAATTGAACTGCTACTGCTTCTTTTCCTGCCAGACATTTGTCCTAATCAAAGTCAACTCCTCTTTTATGTCCTGAAACCAGTTATGACTTGTCTCTCTGTAGCAAGCGTGTGATGATGATAAATAATATACATTTTTTCATAACCAGAGGATGTGGTTAACCTTCCAGACACAACAATAAACCAGAGTTCTATAGTTAACATGACCTTTTGTTTGCCTGCATTTTCCTTTAACATACATGTGATAAAAACTATATTTTGCATTATTGCCTCTGGTAGGTTTTGCAGAATATTTGTTTTTTAGAAACCAAAAAAGATTCCTAAACATCCAAATAGCCAACTTGTGGTGCTCTTAGATATTATCCTTGCATCGTGCATTACAAGGAGCACTGTTTCTTTCATATGAATTCACTTTAGCAGAGGTTTCCTCTGGAGAACCACTACCACCATGTGAGAACACTCTGTGCCTTATGGAGCAGGCCTGGGTTAGTAATTAAAGCCAAAATCCCTGAGTGACAGCCATGTGGAGCTGAAACCACAGCCACACTTAACACTGCTCTGCTAAGACACCAAGTAGAGAGGAAATACTGTATGTACCTTCCACACATGATCACCGAGAGATTTTATTTGTAGTGGCTTGAAACGTCTTTTTTTTTTTTTTTACCTCTGGAAAGAAAATGTTCCTCGGATGAAGCACAACCTTTGCCAAGCTGCAATAGGTTTACATTTCAAATATCCTCTTCAACTTAAAATGACTGAAACTTAACACACCAAACATGCACATAAGGAAATTTAAAGGCAAAGGAAAGACAAAACATATCAAATCTGTCAAAAAAACATATAGGACCACTGCTAAAGAAATGGGTAAAACTGCAACAAATCTCAGTCATGTTGCTAGAGAAGGAGTTGTGGCTCTAGAAAAATCAAATCAGGTGAAAAATGTTTTACCTTTAAAGCTCCAACATTCATCATGAGGGAGTTACACTACTAGACCAAAGAAGTAAAAGAGAGATTTGAACCATTAAGACAGTTTGTAAAGTTTTCCCTCTCTAAAAAAAGCAATATGCAAATGTAGAAAAAAAACACATTGTTGCTAAAACAAATTGCATAACACAAAAATGTGCAACTTTAAACTAAGTGATTACTTCAGAGTATTTGCATATTCCCATTATCTGTGTATTCTCTTTTCTTGTTTACAAGATTACTAAAAGTGAAACATACATGTAGAATTTGACAGAAATTTATCTCACCACACCTTTTGGACTGACACATTTTTCAAGCTGCCCTTTTAACAGACATGTTTCCCTAAACATATTTATTACTAGTTAAACCACTTCTGTATTTGGGAAAAGTCGATTATCTCAGCCCATTTAGCTAAGTGGGACACCTGATGAGATGCAAAGTAATGAGCCTATGGGAAAATTATAATGGTCACATGAAAAAGGTAAATGTCAAATCACTCACTTTTTCAGATTCCACATCTAATGTTGAGAGTTGATAAAATACTCATACATATTAACATATTTTGCATGGCTTACTGCAAAGTTGCAGAATTTCTTTAACCCATCTTAGTAACAGCTCCAAAGAGGTTCTGGCAAACCATCCGGCGCCTCAGGGGAGGAAGGCAGCAACTCGCTCACACTGTTTACAGTGGGGACGGGGAGCTGCTGACGTCAACTGGGGCTATAGTCGGACGGTGGAAGGAATACTTTGAGGAGCTCCTCAATCCCACCGACGCGCATTCCTATGAGGAACCAGAGCTGGGAGACCTGGGAACGGACTGTCCAATCTCTGGGGCAGAAGTCGCTGAGGTAGTCAAACAACTACGCAGCGGCGGAGCCCCAGGGGTGGATGAGATCCGACCTGGGTATCTCAAAGCTATGGATGTTGTAGGACTGTCGTGGCTGACACGTCTCTGCAACATTGCGTGGTCATCGGGGGCAGTTCCTGTGGAGTGGCAAACCGGGGTGGTGGTTCCCATTTTTAAGAAGGGGGACCAGAGGGTGTGTTCCAACTATAGGGGGATCACACTCCTCAGCCTCCCTGGAAAGGTCTACTCCAGGGTACTGGAGAGGAGGGTCCGGTCGATGGTTGAATCTCGGATTGAAGAGGAGCAATGTGGTTTTCGTCCTGGTCGTGGAACTGTGGACCAGCTCTTTACCCTCGCTAGGGTGATGGAGGGGTCATGGGAGTTTGCCCAACCAATCCACATGTGTTTTGTGGATTTGGAGAAGGCTTATGACCGTGTCCCCAGGGGCACCCTGTGGGGGGCGCTCCAGGAGTATGGGGTTGATGGTCTTTTGTTAAGGGCCATTCAGTCCCTGTACCAGAGGAGTGTGAGTCTGGTCCACATAGCCGGCAGTAAGTCGGACCTGTTCCCAGTGAGGGTTGGACTCCGCCAGGGCTGCCCTTTGTCACCGGTCCTGTTCATAACCTTTATGGACAGGATTTCTAGGCGCAGCCGTGGTGTGGAGGGGGTGGAGTTTGGTGACAGGAGAATCGCGTCTCTGCTTTTTGCAGATGATGTGGTCCTCCTAGCTTCATCGAGCTCTGACCTTCAGCTCTTGCTGGGGAGGTTCGCAGCCGAGTGTGAAGCGGCTGGGATGAGGATCAGCACCTCCAAATCTGAGGCCATGGTTCTCGACCGGAAAAAGGTGGATTGCCAACTCCGGGTCGGGAGAGAGGTCCTGCCTCAAGTGGAGGAGTTCAAGTATCTCGGGGTCTTGTTCACGAGTGAGGGAAGGAGGGAGCGGGAGATCGACAGGCGGATTGGGGCAGCGTCTGCAGTGATGCGGACGCTGAACCGGTCTGTTGTGGTAAAGAGAGAGCTGAGCCAGAAAGCAAGGCTCTCGATTTACCGGTCGGTCTACGTCCCAATCCTCACCTATGGTCATGAGCTTTGGGTAGTGACCGAAAGAACGAGATCGCGGATACAAGCGGCTGAAATGAGTTGTCTCCGCAGGGTGGCCGGGCTCAGCCTTAGGGATAGGGTAAGAAGCTCGGACATCCGGGAGAGACTCGGAGTAGAGTCGCTGCTCCTCCATATCGAAAGGAGCCAGTTGAGGTGGTTTGGGCATCTGGTAAGGATGCCTCCTGGACGCCTCCCTCGGGAGGTGTTCTGGGCATGTCCTGCCGGCAGGAGGCCCCCAGGTCGACCCAGGACAAGCTGGAGGAAATACATCTTCAGTTTGGCCTGGGAACGCCTGGGCGTCCCAGCTGAGGAGCTGGTGGACTTGGCCGGGGAGAAGGTGGCCTGGGCTGCCCGACTTGGAATGCTGCCCCCGCGACCCGGACCCGGATAAGCGGAAGAAGGCGAGGCGAGGCCATCTTAGTAACAAAAGCATCAGCACCAATGCTCTCATGTGCTGCATCAACATCCGATGGGTTAATTCTGCAGGCTGACTGAAATTCAAGTTTGCATGAATCTCAGTTTTAACATATTCAGAAAGTGGGTTTTACCTGCAGTAAAATGCAAGGTGGCTGTATAAAATGCGGGGTGTTGAATGATCCCTGCTAATGTTGGACGGTAGGATACGATGCAGTGAGCTCTCAGAAAATTGCTGTGGCCATATTTCATTGAAAATTTCAGGGGGATATTTAAAATGGAGGAAAGCTATCCAGAACAAATATGAATGGCTGACTTTAAGCACCTTAATGGCCCTCATACCAGAACTTGGCAGTGGCTGGAGTTATGAGTAATTTTGTCTGCAGGCAGCTAGTTCATTTAAGAGACAAGCAATAAATGGCTCAAGTGAGGGGGAGGAAAATGGTGTGGCTCGTTTTAAACAAGGTACGGACTTGTCCGTTTTATTTGTTTTTGAGTTAGAGAATGGAAATCATAAATATCAAATAATAGTCAGCACTTTGTGGTTTTTGTATTTAGCCTAGCAAAGCAAATGTATACTAACAGACCAGAACAGAGGAAATGCATGCAGCAGTGTAGCAAAATCCAGATATTTAAAACTCCACTTTGTCATTCTATTTGAGCAACTAAACTCTCAAGCAACTTAAAAGTTGCCAGTTGGTAAAAACAGTCTTTTACATTTTTTCTGCGAGACATGCAGCTTTTTCTCATTTCTCTGTAACCTCTGTGTTTCCTCCTATTTTTTTCTAAATCACTTCTCATGTTTATTCCAGCGCTGCCTGTCTCAACTTTGGGAAAGAACCCATTTCCTCCTGGTTCCAAGTTCTCCCACTGAGGGACAAAGTGTGTCCCTAAGTTCAAGCAACACCTCAGGCAATGTGGACGAGCGAAGAGAACATGAGGTGGACCAGCATTAGACCCAGGCAGTACTAACCAGTGTGTGGGAGAAAATTGTGGGGTTACTGACCTCACAGGGAAATAAGCGAGGCTTGAGAAAATACACAACAAACAGGAGGCAGATCACAATCATCTTCAGCTCATGGTTCTGATCAAATTTGTCTGCTTGACTTGGAAAGGTCACAGCATGGGTCAGTCAGCTTTAGAGGCCAGTGGCTGTTTTCGGTTTAAGCTTTCTGCTTCAGTTTTAGGGAATCTATATAAAATAATATAATAGAGTTGATGGTTTGTAAGGATTCTTTATCTCCTGGCATCAAATTGCAGGATCCTGGAATTTTGAACATTTCGTAAAACCTGCACAACAATTTTTATTTCATAGTAATTTATAAAGAACTTTAAAACAGACGCTGACTGACGTGCTAAACAAAAATGCATAAAACATATTCAAGGAAAGGATAATATAAATATGGGTTTATGAAGGGTTAAGAAGTGTTAAATGTGTGTGTGTGTGTGTGTGTGTGTGTGTGTGTGTGTGTGTGTGTGTGTGTGTGTGTGTGTGTGAGTGTAAAAGTTCTGGGGGTCAATAAGACCAGAGAAAAAGAGGAAGTGCAAACTTAACTGTGGCTTGTCCGCTGGACAACACTACCTGAGAGTAACCCAAAAGTAAATGAGATTTTATCAGTGTCTGGGCACTGAGTGTGAGTGAGGAGAACAGGGACTGAAAGACAAATGTTGCCACAAGCTACAATTGTGATGGATGTCCTGTTACTTCTAATAAAGCTTCCATATCGTATTAGCCCCGGGTGAAGGAAACAAAAAGGGAGGGAAGGGAAAGAGGCTGCAATACAAGGCCAGGAGGAGAGAGTTATCTAATGCTAACTTAGTTAGCTGATAGGCTCCAGGGATACAGGAGGAGGAGGAGGGTCAAGACCCCTACCAACATCCCCCAAGGGACCAAGGCACAGAGAAGTCAACATTCCTGAGAAACTCTGAGACCTTCCTCCCCAAGAGAGATGGAAAGATGAGGGCAATCCAACTGACTGAGGAGGTGGAGTGAGTCTAAGAAAAAACACAACTTTGTGTGTTCTTTTCATTTATCTTCCACAGATGAGATATGAAGAGGCACACATTCATTCCTGTATGCATCACATACTTTCCAACACATCTTTTGACAATGTTAGGGATTGTTAGTGACTTATATCCTTTCAGTGAACTTACTACACTCCTTTGTATAACTTTTTCTAGAACCTTTCTAGTCAAACTCCTAAAATAGTCCCTCTCCTCTTCTCTCCTCCCCTTGGCTAAGTCATTTTCAGAGCACTGGTGGCTGGCGCCTGCAGGAGTCTGAGGAGCAAAAGGAATTCCTACAAGCTGTCTGGCAGAGAGCCTTTTTCTAACAAAATAGCGCATTAAGTTTCTAAGACATGCGCACAAAAAAAGTTGCATAATCTGTACCTGCACAAAACCATTTAAAAAGAACATGGAGTTGAGTATTTGGCAGATGGTTGAAATTCTGCCAGATATTGTGGATCCAGAACACTGATCACATTATTCATCAACTGATTTTATTATTCATCAACTTTTTCTTTGTTGCTCACTCAGCTGATTTTGCTCTTTAGGGGTCCTAGATTTATGCAAAAGGGATAAAGGATGTCAGGTAATGCTTCATGTTTAGTTCAATGAATAAGGTTAAAACATTGTGAATTTGGGCTTGAGGTACAAAACACAGTAGCATTAATTTTTGTTTCAGGATTGTAGTATTACATAAAGTTGGTCCCAAAACAGACATGACAGTAGTTGGAATTTCATTAGGTTGCTAAGTTGTGGTATAATTTTAAAATAATGACATCAGAGCCATATCAGATTTGTTTCTGTTACCTGGTTTGGAGGAAACAGTCAGGGCGTGAATGCAAAATGTCAAAACCCAACAAGTTTTCTAAGTTTGCAATAAAAATAAAAACAGGTCCTCTGCTATTTGTGTACATTTTGTCCTAATTTTTGTTGTTGTTTCAGTGGTTTTCCTTTTATGTGGTTTATTTTTGGTCTAAATGTTCAGATCTGAAGATCAAAGTAGTGGATAAGACTGATCTAAAGTCAGTCAAATAAAGTCCCAGCATGGTGGGAGTGTGAAGGTGAATGGTCGATGATCCACACTAAAGCAAAAACCATTGAATGTTTTTAAAACCAATAATCTAGAATGTGTTAGGTAGTTCAGATTGAATCCGAATCAGGAGTTTTTGTTTGATCTATTGTTTGAAATTTCCTAAATAAATCACCGGAGAATATTGGGTCATATACAGTATATTGACACCTCCCAACTACCCATTAAAGCTAAAGCACAAAAGTTGTGTTGTTTGGATTGTTGAGTTTTCCTTTAAAAAATATTTTTTTAGACTCTTTAGATCTGGTGCACTACTTTGTGGATTGTCTTTTTTATGTGTTTTTTAAAATATAAATGTCATTGTGTATTATGTTTATGTTTTATTGAAAGTATACCACATTTTCTGATCTGTTCTTAAGTTAGTCAAGTGCTGCTGTTTTGAAATACTTCATTTTCTGAAATAGATTGATAAAAAAGATAAATCGTGCATTTGTATGTTTTATTCTTGCTGAATGTTTTGCAATTCTATAGCCACCAAAAAGTTTCATTTCTTGTACAAACACCATCTTTATGCAGAGGACATGAAGGATCTTCTTGTGAGCTGCATGCTGTGAACTGCTCTTTCTGGTGATGTCAGAACCTGTAAATACATCACATGTAAAGGTCTGCGAATGATTCAGGTTCTCTGTGATGACACTCTGTTTGACCTCCTTGCTGGATCGTCATCACTCCTTTTACTGTGCAAACAGCACACAATATTCAAATGAATTTAAATCTCAGAATCCTGTGGTAGAAGAAAAAAATAGTTTTGCATGTGATAAACATTCCAAGTTAACATGTGTGTAGCATCGATTGTTTTTCTGACAACAAGCAGCTGTACACTGACACGCAGAGAAAAGCTGGAAATGTTTAAATGAAGAAATTGTTTTGGGCTCTAAATCATTTCCAAAGCTAAGGAAGAAACAACAAGTGATTCCTGTCTGTCCTGTAGAAAAGCATGTGTCCTTCTTCAGCTCTACAGTGGCGTTTTGACAGCCCTCACTGTTCTCTCAATCCCAGCATGCCATCAGCATCTTGACAGCCTCACTGCAGATCCTCCTCTTACATGAATGCTTCTTAAAATTGCTGCCAACCAACAAAGGAACAAAATCAAAAGCCTTTTAAAACTCCAGACCAACCTTCCAGCATTTATGCTCATTAATAATCCTGTTAAGTTTTAGTTGAGGGTTGCATGGAGGGCAATGGAGTAAATGTTGCATTGCCTGTAATGACATACAGTGCTGTCTGGCTGCTTTCCCTCCAGGATCTTTTAGCTTCTACGAAAATCTCGCTGTGGTTGTTGGTGTACTCAAGGGGTGAAGCTTCTAGCATTGGTTGAAAATAGCCCCCCCCCCCTTCCTCGAACAAAAAAAGGTCCTGCTAATAATCACAGCTTTGCGCTGGCTGTCCGAATCGTCTGGTCTGAAAATGTGTCACTTTTAGAAGGAGCCTGGGAAACTGTAGACGCCACGCTTGCTGCCCAGAATAAGAACCATGGGAATGATTGAAGAGGTATTTTTTGTGCGTGTGGGCCAGTAACCTAGAACTAGCCAGCTCCAGGATTAGACTGCCTTCCTTGCTCCTTTGCGGCTGCCGAGCCAGGCATAACTCACTCAACGGCTGGTTTGCCAGAAACAGATGATTTTATGGTAACGCATAAACGGCTGGGTACACAATGAGGTCAGGGAATGGTGGACCGGAGGGAGATGTCATATCTTCTTCAGACACAATCTTATATCACAGAGTAAGAGAGTTTCGGTTATTTGTGTCACGGTTGTGCAAATATGTCAAACTAGACCGTTAGATGGCTGCAAGTGGGATTTAGTGACATCTAGTGATAAATATGTAAACTGCAACTAACTCAAAAACCCCTATTGCATTTTTCAATTATGGTAGCTTAAAAATATAAAAACAATGAATGCCATATCAACCAGTTTATTAATAAAAATCTTTAAAATTTCTAGAAATGGCATTGAAATCATCACGTCTTGTGAAAAAAGACAGATCAGCAGGACGTGAACCGTTTGAAGCAAAAATCCCAGTAACCACCCAGCTGAGGAAGCAAAGTTGCTGCTTCTGTTAACTTAGCTAACAATTAGCCTTTATAACAGAGAGAGGTGTTCAAGGGAGACACAATGGTTAATGAGTGTATTGGACAGGGACTTGTCAGGTCACTTGAATGTAACCTTAAAAAGGTGAAACACCTTTTCTGAACAGAGCGTGTGCCTTCCTCTCAGTTCATCTGTGCTCGTTGCTTTGTGTTTATCTGTAATGTTACAATCCTGAAACCAAATTAAATTAATCATTTGGTTGTAAACTGCTGCTTTGTGTTATACATTTGGTGAAATTGGTTTTATTTTTAACAAAAAGTGACCATTTTGGGGAAGAAAATGAGAAGCAAAGCTTGAAAGCAAACAAAAAGACACTTTGATGTCTAATATTTACTTCAACATGACATAATTTATACTTGCCATCCACACATGCATCATAAGGAGCAACAGTACTTCCTGAGAGTACATTTTAAAGTTTTAAATCCTGCATATGGCAGCCATATTGCAGTACATTTTTGGGGTTCAGCTTTATTTTCATTCTGTCTTCTGTTCAGGACTAAAATCACTGAGCTTAAATACTTTATAATGTTTTTGCGTGGTTACTATAAAATACGCTTTTTACTACTTTTTCAACACAATGACTTTAAAAATACTAAATCTAAGCGATGCCCTTTAGTATTATATTGACACGCCATCTGTTTTTTAATCTGGATTTGCCAACTAGTTTGTAAAACTGTTGTAATATCAATGATTTGTTGCTTTAATGATCAGCTATGATCTGTTCTCTGTTTTCTATTTTGCTCTTTCATAATGTAGTGGTGCCATAACAACCAAATGACAAACTATGGGGAAACTATGAGGATACAAACAATCAATTATAAAGAAAGAGTGCCAAATTGTTTCTCTGAAAAGAAAGAAAACAGTCCCGCCATTAGGATAACTTAACAGCTTGAAGTTGATATCTCTATGAAATCCAGGTCCTTGAAGACCTATTGATCCATGCAACCAAAACCACATGAGCATTAGCAGCTGCAGAGCAAAAAGAGGCAGTTTAATATACGACTGTCCCAGATTTACAGCACAATGAGTTAAATGAGACTGTTCGTGTTATACTGTTACACCTTTAGGTTCAGACCAGACTGCATTCTTTTTTTCCTAATAATACCGTAAATTAATGTGCAATGCACTGCCATTTTTATGGTTATTTATAATTCTTTAATATGTAATCTTTATTTTTAACCACTTAGAAGGGGTTGGAACAACAATTAGCATTTGTAAAACTAGGTATATATTTTGCACACTTAGAGGAATTAGCTTTATTCTTATGGTGGTAAATAATGATTGTTATCAGTTATGTGTGTCAGTCCCTGCTTACCCTTTATTGCAATAGAAATAAATCACATATAAAGTTTAAATGTGTGACAACACGGTTAGTGTTTAACCCGAAGTGGAAACCTCACAACACAAAGGATTTAGAGAAGCAACTCTGATGTTAAATGTTTTTCACGAATATAAGGTTTTACTTAATTTAAAAAACGTATTTTTTTAAATTTAATATTTGCCCTTAACATGGTTACTATGTGGAGTCCACAAAGACCCTAAAAATCCTTGTGTGTGTTTGTAATGAGCATGTATCCACTTACTACCAATCAAAGCTCCATTACTGCTGCTTTTTAAGGCATTAGAGATGTCAACATTGTTAAGGCGTGTGTATTGTTTTCTCAGTCAAGGAAAATTAGAAAATGAATTCCTCTGGGCTGAAGAGAAATGTGTTCACAAGGGGGGTAGGAGAGGGCAGGGCTAACGTGTGGTAGTCAGGGGGATAGCTGCTGCTGGAGGAGGGGGGGGTGCCAAATTGTGCTCAGTCACTGGCTGATTATTTTCACAGACAGCTGAACCATCATTGATTGTTCTGCCATTTGTTTAGCTTGCCACAGTCACTCACAAATACATGCTGGGCATGCAAATTTAATTGATACTAAAATAATGTTTACCCACAAGAAACCATAGTTTGCAACTTTCTGATAAAGTAATGTAAAGCACAAATATTAAGGTGTTTTAATAAATGCTGCATTGAGTAAAGTAAACCACTAAATGTTCATGTTCTACCTCCCACATCCCCTCCTTCCCCCGTCGATCACAGTTGGGAGCAGTTACGGCGTTAGAACATCAGAGGCGTGGCTGCGCTCAAATGAGGGGACAAATTGTAGAGCAGGGAGGATGGCCGGCAGCCAGCGGTGGCCCCTGAGCAAGCTCAGCGGGGTCAGGCTGGCCTCCCCACCATGCGAACAGGAAAGGTGTGTGAACTTTTGCCTCGTCCCCCTCAGTTCATCATTCAGCAAATGGAGCAGAGCACCCACAAGGGGTGGGCGGGGGGTTAACGCCTCACACAGACTGCCTTTGTGCTGTGGGCACAGAGGTTACCATTACTGTGTTAGGCAGCTGCAGACTGCAGTTCAGGACGGAGAATGAGAGGACGACACAAAGAACTGACCATACACCACTTATCATATCGTCATTACCAGTCTCAGACTGGTTAACATCGATCATCTTTATCTTTATTTGGAACTCCATTAGCTGTATTGAAACAGCTAGTCTACCTGGAGTCCTGGAATCGATCATCTTTACTGAAGGTGTTGCTTCTTCTGAAATAAGAATGAATAAAACAGATGCCTTTAGATTCTCAGGTTGCAAAACAGGTTATTATTTATTTATTTATTTAATAGATAATAGATCAGAGCTAAATCTCCTGTCCTATATTCAAATACATTAAAATTGCTTCAGGTTCTTTATAAGCTTTCAGCTTTTTGGCTAATGGTGAAACTTATAAATCATTTCTTTCAACACTTTGGCTTTTTGAAACAGTCCAGCTTTGTTTCAGCATTTTCAGGAAATGTAATCAATATTGTGTGTGTGTGTGTGTGTGTGTGGCGGGGGGGGGGGGGGGGGAGCCTTCAATTAAAACTTTCTGTTACTTCTTAAAATTCTATTTGGGACATTCACTACATTTTAACTGATTGTTTTATGCACAAACTTCTAATCTTAAAGCGGCTCTCTGGAGCATTTTTCTCTGTATCAAAGTTTTCTAAATGTTTTAAATGATATTTCAGGTCTAAACTATGATCTATGGGTTGAGTTCCACAACATCTGTCATTCTGATGAAGACCCTCCTTCCTCCTAGAGACCCCTTTCCATTATTTCTTGCCGCCGACATTTTTCAGCCAATGAAATTCAAATGTCTGCATTCTCTCAACATGCACGCGCATCGACCAAACCTGTACCAGCAGGGGGCGCTGTCGTACAAGACGCTCCGTGTGTTTCTCTGCCGTCTCAGCCGTTCACTGAGGACTCACGGCTCATTTCTACTAAAAACCTACCCATTCTCCAGCTAAAGACGGGTTTATTTTTATTTTTAAACCTTTCACCTCACAGAATGGCAAGGCTTGACAGGATTATGCGTTTATTTTGGTCAGAAAGTTCATCCAGGGCCGAGTCAAGTTCAGCTTCAGAGTCCAGCAGCAGCTCGGTGCTAACAGAGCTAATATCAGAAGCAGCAGGGACAGAGAGGGCTCATCAGACCCTCGTAGTATTGTTGGAATAAGATTGTGAACTGTGAGTGATTAAACCCTACACACTGAGCTGTACAGTTCATGTCTGAAGTATATGCGCCGCGTGCACGCGCGCACACGCGACCGGACGCGCGTGTCGAGATGTTTTGAGGAGGAGCCTTTGGACGCTAGATTCAAAAACTGCTCTCCTGATGAAATCCTCCGGAGTGCCGCTTTAAAACTATTTTTGCAAATTCAGTTCCGTTTTAGTTTCAGTTCCGGATTTAAAGGTACCATAGGGAATTTGGTAAACAATGTAGCTTAAAATGCTTTTTTTTTTCATGCGTCTTAACAACGTTCTATCATATAGCTATAAAAATATTGTGGCGATTAAAAAAACCCCCAAAAGAAATCAATAAGGTGGTTCCCTTGCAGTTCTCTAAAAACCTCAGTCAGTCATACGGTTTGGACCGAAAGCAACTACTGGACAATCCGGTGTAGGTACCACATCTGCTCGGGTTGCCAGATCAGCTCGGGGTCCTTCTCCTACAGACGACATCACACTACGGCAAAGCCACTCAGACATAATACATTGTAAATCTCTGTCGATGCTGTTCTTCCACACGTTTTGGAAAGAGTTTAGCAGGTTTGTTCATAAATACACGTTTCTTACCGCCTAATGTTTTCTTTATAACTGTAATTTGTTAATAAAAACACGATATTGCCGTTTTTTAGTAAAGAATGTGAAACTACATCAAACCAACATCAGACTGTACCAAAAAAGCACAACGGTTTTTATATGTGAATGTGTTCCTTGTGTTTACATATTTAGCAGGCCTGGTTGTTTGTATAAATGTAGGATTATTCTGTATATTTCGTTAGTTCTGTTGTAAATAAATCTAAAGATTCGTTCAAAAATAAGTTGTAGTCTTTACTCCAGTAAAGGACTACAATCGCGACCAATCAAAAGCTTCAGCGTTAATGTGATAACGTAACTTTTACGAACGTGGTAACGTCACTCCAGTTCGTCATACGTTCAGTCAATCAGCTAGTGCCACGTAATCGGCAGTCGCAGGCCCCGAGCCGAACTGGCAGATGTGGTACCTACACCGGCTGTCTGTCTCACTGAAGCGCCGCACTTCCGCACTGCTTGGATCCTCCATTAATGGAGCATTTTAAAGCAGAACATCCTGGAAGTGAGAGAAGGACAGAAACAGCCGGCTGTTACCGCTGCAATTTTAGGAAAAAAGTACCAGAGTCCCAAAAAGAAAAACACCTTTTCAGCTAGAAAGCAAAAAGCGTTTGGACGTAGAAAGAGGAAAAACCTGGGGGAACGTTTCAACGGCTGGTGTTTTGCTCTCTGTTGTTTCTGTGGCAGTGCGCGGTCCCATGTCCGGGGGAGTCACGGCATAAGGATTATACCTGACGGGAGGGGTGAGAGCTCTGAGACGTGTTTGTGTAAAATAGCTAGCGATACCTTGTTTAAAGAATCCTCAGCGAAGCTTTAAGCTGTTTTCAACAATCTCATTCAGCACTCTGAATTCAAGAAATGTAACTTTTTCCAGTTTCATTTGTTCTGACTCTAAATTAAAATCTTATAAATGATTAAATCACTGACTTAATGACTGTTAATGAAGA